>OY294069.1:107302246-107902246 GCA_958510875.1 Endomychus coccineus
CGAGGGAGCCAAGGCAGAGCCGGAGGTTGCTCTTGGCTGTTGTCGTTGGATCCGTTATGCTCTATGAGGCTCTTGTTTGGGCTAATACTATGAAAGTTGGATCATATAAGCGTAAGATGGCCTCAGTGTATAGACTGAGTGCATTGAGAGTGGTCAGCGCATTTCGCACTGTATCTAACGATGCAATGTGTGTCGTCGCCGGGATGTCACCTATTGACCTACTGGTCAAGAACCACCAGAGGCTGTATGGCCTAGAGAGACAAGAGAACCAGCCCCTCCGATTGCAAAACCGTAGAGTAGAGAGAAATGCGAATCTGCAGGAGTGGCAGAACCGATGTGATCGGTCAGAAAAGGGACGATGGACGTACCGTCTCATACCCACCATCTACTCTTGGATCAATCGGCAACATGGCGAAGTAGACTTCTACGTGACTCAGTTCCCAACTGGTCATGAATGTTTCCGGGCTAACTACTTACATAGGTTCAAGCACGATGACACTCCCTTCTATCCAGCGTGTGAGGAGACACCGGAGGACGCTGACCACGTATTTTTTCGTTGTCAGCGATTTCTTGGGGAACGCCGTGGACTCTGTGATGTGCACGGAGACCATCGTTGGGCACATGCTGGTGTCGGAGGACGTTTGGAGTGCGGATGAAGATCACTACGCTGTATCAGCTGAAGGTAGTCGGTGAAGGCAGTTCAGAGCAACAACAAGAAAAAGAGCAACATCTCTAGGCTCATCCCGTGATGACGGGAGGTGGTTTTAGTGGGTATGAGTCTCACATTACTGACAAATAGGGACTTGTCAGTGTCTTTTGAAGATTTCCACCAGCCCCTTGTAAAAAAACACGCACACACATACACGCTCACGCACACGCACGAGAACACGCACACGCACACACACACGCATGTATGCACGCACACACATGTACACACGCACATGCACACACCGTTGGAGGCTGCGACATACCTTCACAGCCATCATTGAGATACCCGAGAATCCAGATAGATGCCAGGATGCGGTTCGACGAACATCTGCATGTGGACACGAGGGCAGCTGCAGTGGCCAACGCACTGGCCAGAATTATGCCCAACATTGGAGGACCTACTCAGAGTCATAGAAAGTCATTCTCCAGCGTTGTCAGCTCCACGATGCTGTACGCAGCCTCAATCTGGGTATCAGCCGCGGCGATGGCATTGTAGGTACGCCAATTGAGCTCGGTGTACCGTAGGTGTGCCCTACAATTGACGCGCACATATCGCACGTTCTTATACGATGCTATGTGATATCGCCGAAATGCCGCCAATTCGTCTGATGATGGACGAAAGAGCGGTGATCTACAGGCATAGGTGCAAATTAGGAGATACCAACCTATGAATCATAATAAAGGAGGCGAGGATAGCGATGTCAACGCAACGGTAGCGTCTCTGGAATACATTACCAAGGAGCGGTGGACCCATTACCTCATCCCAGATATAGTCGCATGAACCAGTAGGAGACACGGAGAAGTACACCACTACCTCGTGCAGCTGATAGCAGACGTGGGTGTCTTAGAGCGTATCTGGACCATTTCCGACTAGACGATGACGCGTCGTGCCCTACCTGCCTACCGGTGTCCGAGGGCGCAGAACACGTTATGTGTCACTGTCCGCGTTTCAACGAACCGCGCGAGATCCTGCAAGGAAATCTACAGCAGCAATTGTTTCCGGAGAGTATAGTTGAGATGATGCTTGACTCACAGACCACCTGAAAGGAGCTCAGACATACCAACAACGAGAGAAGAGGCCAACCCGTGGCGCAGAGGGAGACGGCTAGACCAGAGAAGTGAGCATTTTATCCCCCGCGAAGAAATGCCTGACGGGGGTCCTGCAGGGTGCTGAGTCGTAACCGGAGGTGCTTAAAGTGAGTAGAAATCCCACACATTGTGAAGCAAGAGTTTCACAGCGTCTTTTGAAGATTTACACCTGCCCTCCCAAAAAAACACACACAGACCATGGCGGAAATAGTGTATATCGATTCACATATCCTCAAATTATTGTTACTGTATACAATACCTTAACCATCATTGATTGTGACAGATCAACTGTCTACCTGAGGATGCATGGATGTGTATGAAAGGTATAGTAGAAGGGAGTGTTAAGGAGTATATACTGGGAGTGTTTGTTGACTTCAAAGGTGCGTTTGATAATCTGAGATGGGACAGAATACTTGCGAGACTGGAAGAAGTTGAATGTGAAGAGCTCTCGCTCTGGCAGAGCTACTTCAGTGAACGGGCAGTATGTATGGAGGGTAAGAATGAGACTGTGTGGAAGAATGTTGGAAGGGGTTCTCCTCAAGGTTCTCTTTGCGGGCCGGTGTTGTGGAACATGATGATGAACGAACTGCTCGGAACGCTTGAAGAGAACGGATGTGAGCCTGCTGCCTTTGCGGACGACCTTGTGTTGCCCGTAGAGGGCAATAGCAGGAGAGAAATTGAGGCCTCGGGCTCCAGATGGTTGGAAGTAGTGAGAGCTTGGGGTGAGAAAGTAGGGGTTGAAATATCCGGGGGGAACACCGTTAGCATGTTGTTGAAGGGCTTCCTCTCTGGTGGACGACCCCCGAATGTAAGAGTCGCCGGTGCTGGCGTAAGGTATGTAAGTAGTGTGAATTATATTAGGATACGAATGGCGGAAAGAATGAATTTGAAGCCACACCTGGCCTACCTTAGGGATAAGGTCGCTGGTGTGGTGGGCTGCATGAGGAGGGTGACAAGGAAGGACTGGGGTCTGAACAAGAAGGCGATACGTATCTGGTATAAGGGTCTACTGCTGTCTTCTGTGTGTTACGGGGCGAGAGTGTGGTATGAGGTGCTGAAGTATGAATATGCGAGGAAGATGTTGAATGGGTGCCAGAGAGTAGCGCTGTATGCATGTCTGAGAATGTGCAGAACGGTCTCCATCGCTGCAATGCAGGTTCTTGGGGGGGCACTTCCATGGGACTTGTTAGTATGTGAGAGGGGTATGAAAAGGAGGATTGCGAAGGGTGACTCGCTAGCACCATTGGGCTTTGTCAGTGAAGGTGATTTCGAGGGCATGGAAGAGCATGAGAAGATGACACTTGTGGGGATGAGAATCCTTCACGATTGGCAGAGCAACTGGGACAATTGCCCCAATGGGAGAGTCACGTATGAATTTATTAAGGATGTCCATTTCGCCATGGAAAATGACTGATTTGACCCGAGCTTGTACTTGGGCTTCCTAATTACAGCCACGGGAGCATGAACGGGTTTCTGCACAGTAGGAGGCTTGCCCCCAGTGCAAAATGCGATTGTCAGACGGGAGTGCATGAAGACTGGCGGTACATGTTGGTAGAATGTGAACTCTACGCTGATATAAGGGAACTGGGTGAATGGGGAATAAGAATGGAAGAGGACGGTACCCTTTCTCTGTCGGAATCCCTCCGACAGGAGGACAGGTACAGAATGTTAGGACAATATGCATATGAGGTGTTTGAAAGGAGAAAGCGTAGGTATGAATGAAGGTACGGAGATGACGCAGGGGGACCTAAGTTGGAGGAAGCTCCGGATCATGTGGAAGGGATGAGCTTGCGGCCTGGCGATTTGGTCTTGACCCACGACGGAACAGTTACGCGCGCGGCTGGGGGGCTGTTCCCTGGTGGGCCGTCGGGTCAATCGTATGGGCTCTTGCTCGTAGTCCCCGAGATACGTGACCGGAGAAGATCCCAATGGAAGTCTTTGGAACTGGTAACTCCACGAACCCGAACAAGCTGACCAGTGCTAATGTGACAAGACCTTAACTGGGAGAGGTGTCAACCTCGAAGATCCGACCAGTGATCTAAACTGCTACCACGGGGGTCAGGTAGCCCACCCGGGTATACCCGGGGCCTGTCCGACGGTGTTGGATTCGTGGTGGTAGTGGTTGAAAGCCAGCATGCTTGGCTAGAGAGGGAGCTTGCTCTCTCTCGACGTGTGAGTTGCGTATCAACTCCTGTACTAGCCTGTTAGCTAGCAGAGGATGGATAGTACCTCGCTCCCATCCAGTGAGGTGAGCGGGACTTGTCTCCTGCGAACGATACTGGTAATTCATGCTTGCATGAATGCGCTGATTGGGCGTATCCCAATCCCACGCCAATGGTGGCCGTGTGGTAGAGCCCTCGGGGCGGGAACTACACGATAAACAAATATAGGACTACTGTTTACCTGATTACACTACAGAGTGAACATAGAAAATAGTCTGCAACTTCACACTTCGTTTACGGCTTTGGATTTCACAATGGGTATTTCGTACACTTTGAAGTTGAATATATGCTTGTGATATATATTTATAACCAGAAAAGCACTGTTCACATTATGGTTTAATAAAATACCTATATTTGATTTCATTTGGAAAACTGAAGATGGATGTCAAAAATACCTCTTGAAACAAAGCTAGCACCTCCAAAACAATACTGTCCCTCTTTCCACTACTTTAAAATGATCAGAAAAATTTCAATATCATACAAACAATAGGAATGGCGCAATCGTCTCCACAAGGAGGTACGCACGCACGCGCGCACACACACATACACACATTAGATCAAAAATAGTATGAATTAGCTCAGAAATGCCCAAGAAATATATTATTGACCCAATTACAATACTTCCCTTAAATTATATACTAGGCATAGTGCGAGAAGTGAAAATGGATAAACGTAGAAATGTAACCATAAGTGAGTTCTAATCTCCATTTTTGGAATGTTTAGCCTAGAATTTTAACTAAAGTGGTTCAATTGGTGGAAGCTTTAACGTTATTTTTTCCTTTGATATAGATGGGAGAATGGAATCTGCAAGGTTTGCCAACAGACGAATTATCGATACAAAATGGTATCATTGTTACTACAGCTTCTAGATATCCATTGCTAATTGATCCACAGAGCCAAGGGAAAGCTTGGATCAAAAACAAAGAAAGAGAAAACAATTTAGTCGTTTCATCGCTCAACCACAAATATTTCAGGTAAGAAATACGACAATAGTTAATTCATCCAACCTTAAAGAAATCGGAAAATATTTTCCAATTAATCGAACTCATACACCAATAATATTCATGCATTTCATTCTGGCTGAATCAACACTCGGATAGGAGTGTTTTAGTTGTTATTCAATAGAATATTACAACCTTTGGATTATGAAAGCATGTAAACTTTCCGTTCAATACTGAGCTCATAATATTACACTACTTCTAGAAATGTCATATATTGTATACTTCAACAAGTTGACACATGGTTGTAATTGAGCCTTCTTATATGTCACTGATTTAGAATTACAGATTTTGAACATGGGCGAATGGTTGATTATGAAAAGAAATTCCTTAAATTAGGAGTTTGTATCACCTAGGTTATTTAAAATATACAGGATGCTGCAACAATCGCCCGGTGTTCCAAATCTTCATTTAGGAAACAGATAGAAGAATTCTAAAACCAATATTTTTGTGAGAGTTTCGGTATCCTCTTTTTTGTTCGAGATTTTCAGCATGCCAAGTTTCGCTCTCGGAAATACAGGTGCGAAAAACATCTTGCCACAATTTGTAAATGAACATTTCCAAAATCTCCCTGATTGAATATGGAACGTCCTGTACATTATCGAACAATAAGAAGCACCAACAAACGCTTTAAAAATGACAACAAGTGCTCCCATAGCTTAGTTTGATAGTTTTCCTTGGAAGGCATTTTTTTATGAATCCATATTCTTCCTATTTATTCGTCATAAGCACAAACGAATTTTTCACCTTGAAATTCATATTTGGCGACTATGATCGAGATATAGGGTATGTTCTTAACACATTTCTCTTAATTCTATTTTGTTCATTCGATCAATAATTCTTATCCATCTGTTCTTTAAAATATCGCCTTAACTTAACTATTTGTATTCACATGAAAAATTTTATTAAGGAATACTCACAACGAATTCAATAATCTCGAAATATGTGCCACAATCTTCCCGTCTGAGACAGCCTTTCAAAAAAGAGCGAATGAAATATGGTTCTAAAATCAACTAGTCTGACAGATCGAGATATTTGCCTGCCATAATAATTACTGAAATCCTCAGTGGAAGTTGTTATATCGTGAAGTTGAAATAAATTCTTCTTAATGTTGATTTCAACAACAAATTTAATTGATATGATTTTCATATAAGGTGAATGAGACAGGAATTGTTCATCAGCAAGTAGAACTTATTCTCAACGGTATCCAGATAGAAGGGATCCAGATCCAAGATCATTCCGGAAGGTCCTGACTAGATTTGTTGAAACTGATAATATCAATTATTCTGAATATGAGTGCATTAAGCCAGCCACTAATGAAGATAATGAATTGAAAGTTCCTTTTGCTGTTGAAGAAGTTTCTCCTATGGGTCAACGACAAATTGGTTAAATAGTATATAATTATGAGTGAGAGAATAGTACATCGGGTCTTGAAGAAGCATCGCTTTCATCATTACCATGTTCAATTATGTCAAGAACTAATCGATGCAGATTTTGAGAAAATAGTGATTTTGCAAATGGGCCATACGAAAAATTCTTCAGAAGGAATATCCTTGCTATAACATCTTGTAGACTGATGAATAGACATTCCATAAAAATGGATTTGTGAATCGATATTATTCTCTCATTATTATTCGACAGAAAATCGTCAGTTATTGAGACAGGTGGATTATCAAAATAGGTGGTCAATAAATGTCTGGGCAAGCATATTTGGGGAATATGTTATCATTCCGTAGATTTTTGAGGGACATTTAGGTCGAGCAATGTATCTCAATTTCTTACGAAATTATTTACTAGGTTTGTTAGAAGATATCCCTCTTGACCTTCGCTATAGAATGTGGTTACAACATGATGGCGTTCCTGTTCACTTTTCATCAGATGTGAGATCATCTGAATGAAGTATTTTCTAATAAACGTATAGGACCAAATGGGCCTACATTTTTTTAATTTGTTCTTACATCTTACATACGTTTTTTGATATGAGGATATATAAAAAATATAGTTTCTATGAGACACCAACTAGTTCCTAAATATCTCAGAATAACGAATGCTTTTCGCATCGTTATACCAGCTGTTTTTCGCAGGCTCAAACATAGAATTCAGCTCTGCATTCAGAGAAAATGGAAGACGTTGAACATAATTTATGAAAGGTTCATCGTTAACCTAAATCAAACATTCCCTATTTCAGTTTCGTAGATTGCCACTAATTTCTAATAAATAACTGGAGCTCAAATGAGCTTGGACCATAACATGGAATAAATTGATCTATCAGTAATATTCAAAATTTTTCTATCACGATCGTATTTGGTTAGAATCTCACGATTTATGTGTAAGATTGGTTTTCCATTTGGATAAACGTAATACATATATAAATTTATGAAGATGTCAAAAATTGTTAGGCCACTGGTCACATAAGGATTTTGACGAAAACGTACCTCTCATTTTTTATGTGGATACCGAAAAACTGATAAGGAATATAGGTTGCTATTTAGAAAAATAAAGTTGGGACACGCCAAGAAAAAATAAAACACCCTGTATGACCGGCAATCTTTTCATCTTGTAGACATCGATAAATTAGGTAACATCCTGTAACATCTGTTTCCTAAATTGAGATACGGAACAATGCGCCACTGTATTATAATAATGATTTTTATTATCTCTATAAATGTGGAAAAAAGATTATTAACATAGACGGGATTAGTTATTACCACATTCTTGTGAAGTTCATAATGCAGACTTGTTTAGTTCATCACAGATGTCATCCATCAGGTGACGTCAAAAGTTTTTGATATAGTTCTAGGTCAAGAAATTTCATCTAACTGATGAGGTAAATATAAATATAAGTAATGTATACCAAATCACTAGTCATATAATATTCCTTGAGAAATACATGTTTATTGTTCATAGACCAATGAATAGAAAATGATAGTGCAAGTCAATCACCAGATCAATATTTAGATATCTAATTGCGAGTAGCATGTACTGAGTTCAGTCTGTTGGTCGAAGCTACATCCAATGGAATTGTATCATTCACGATATCACCATCAAAAATGATTTGGTTGTTATGATTAAGGAACAAACAACAAGCCACACTTATATAATCATTTAGTGGAGTAAATCTGGCAAATGGTTGGCGAAAATCTTACGATGCTTGGCGACCCGGTGGAAAATGTTTGTTGTGATACCAATAACAACCCCCTGAAATTTCTATTTCCCAAAGTCCCTTTTTTTTTGGCCAGAAAGTTTTTTTTTTACATTTTTAAGGGTAGCTTAGCAAAAAAAAATGAATATCTCCATTTGTGTTGAAAATTAAGAAACCAAAGTAGAACCCTTTTATTGTCAATGTCCAAGAAATTTCCAGTCCAAATTTCGGATAGCGCAATGTTGTTCTGCTACAATGTTCAACATTTTCCACAAACTTTGATTTTGAGGACCCATATCTGAGATCACAGCTTGAATTGTCACTCCTATATGATAAGCTCACTGAATGATTTCTGTCAATCTATTGAATACATCCTCGGGACTGAAGGAACTGCCGGTGAAGTCATAGCCCACAATTTGCTTCCATCTAGTCGATACTCCTCCAAGCATATAAGCAAGTGCATGTGTGGCAGGTTTTTCCGATTTCTCCTTATTAGATAAGGCATGTGTGAGCCAACCAATAACCATCGACAGCGTGTTGTCATACTGAAGTCCTGGTGTGATTGCCATTTCATCAAAAATCAAAGTTGCATGCTTCCCGATATCATTAAAGTTATTGAGCTGAAACGAAAATAATGTAAGTACGGTAATTAAATCGGACTGAAGAAAATTGCTTAAGTACGCTAAGTACGACTGAAGAAAATTTCTTTATGAAAATTGCTTTTAATTCTAACAGCTTCAACACTTCGTCAAGTATACCTAGCTTGAATTTTAAATTTCGAAGCCGATGCTGTAATGTACGTGAACTTAGATATGGGAGTTGTTGCTTTCGCACTTCTTCATAGCCTTTGGTCCCACAAGCCATGTATAATCTTAGAGCTTTCATGATTGTATCTTCAGACCAAGCATATCCTCTTCAATTGTTCCTTTGCAGAAACTCCAACTGATCGTGATTAAAAATTTTCTCTAGATTGGTTTGGGATTTTTCTTCTGATTTTCGTTCATAATAGCGGCACTTTCTTAAGGCTGCTTTACATTTTTTTTTTCAGTTCTTCGACATTATTAGCGGTTCTTTCAAGCTCTTCCACTGAATTGGTTTCAATAGAATCAGCATCTATTTCGCATACCTCCTCCATTTCTACATTTGGTTGATTGATTGTGATAGAAGGTTCGCTTTCATCTAGTTGTCGTTTTTTTGAAATAAGCAAATCTGAGAAAGACTCTTGTTTGAGTTTTTTCCTACCATCTTGTCTAGCATTTTCAAATTGCGCTTCCGAAAAATGTTTCTGGAAGATTCAATAAATTATTATTGTTCTAAAATATAACAAACTTCACTTACTTCGCAGATTTTAGCGTTTAAAGGAACACTAGGGCTATTAATCTGTTTCAACCACAAATTTCTTCGTTCCACATTTGATTCACATGTTATACGAAATAACCTACAAATGTTGCTGTTATTGCTGCAGCCTGTAACGAAACACCAAGGCATTGTTTCTGATTGGAGCTGGGACATCACGTTCACTTTATTTTAATTACTTTAAACCACTTTAAACCTCAACACTAAATGTCGTAAAAAGCATAGAATGAACTGTCAGTAGTGTAAGTCAACCATTTTGGGGCGGTTTTATCGCTATCTCTCTCTAGCACATGGGTACAGTGGATTGCGGTACTTATCTGTCTAGTAACTTTACACCAGGTATGTTCTGAGCGCCATCTATCGCTGAGAATATGTAGCTCTTCTATTGGGAATCTAACATTATAGAAGGAATCTGCAGTAAATACAAACGCTATGAGCACCACTATCGGCATAGTTCGTTGAAACTTGAAACACTATACGACACTCTTTGATCTCAAGAGATGAATAAGAAAAGTCAGAAGTAGTGCTGAGATTGTAACTGGCGCACATCAGTATTCCTTGGCGAACAACAACTAACTTTGAACTTATATCGTATGTGATAATATACGTCATCACATGTATATCTACAACATCGCCGAAATTACGAGAAGTAGAATGATTTTGTGAGGAACGAATATTCTTTCCTCATTGAGAAGAGAAATTGTGTACGCTTTTGAAGAAAGACGTGTTTTGGGATGAACGAATAATCTAATTGTTGACTTGAAAGCGATATATCCATGCTGGACTCGTTGAATGTCATTGGAAGCATAGATTAGATATTATATATAGGAGATAGATAGGCAACTCACTGTACAAAACTTTGTTGCTGATCGTAGCGCCACGGTGAGTGGTGTAAGAAATATATTGGATTTGCGGGTAATTTGAAATACGGATTTGGTGTCCCCTATATGAATTGACTTTTAAAATATGAAGAAGTTAATTAAAATTTGTTTTGCGTTATTCTACATATTTTTAAAACTTACCCATTTAAAGTCCGTTATTTTTATATTGAAGTAAATTTATATCACTTAATATTTCACTCATCTCATCAATTCTTAGATATTGATGAACTAAAGTGACAACATATAAATCTGTAGAATGTGTGAAATAAGTAAATCACAGATAAAGATAGAAAACGACTTAGAAAGACCTGAAAGTGTCATTATTACTACATACTACATAGGAACAAGCAAAAGTTATTGGAATTAAACACATTTATGGATTAATTTATTTTTATATTCTAGACAGGTATAAAATAATCTAAAATAGCTTTCGTCTCAACATTTAACTATTTTAAATTGTTTGAATTCGAACATATTCAAGTTCTTGACTAGCCTAATAAAGTTTCCTATATACAGATGTCAAATTTTCAATGGAGAATAAATTTCATTTTATGAAATGGACAACTGGGAAAGTGAATTTTACATAAATTTTATTTATTACATATTGATATTATATATTCTCACACTGCCATTGCGAATTTCAGTCTTTTTTTTACTGAGGATAATTCCACATCGAGGCGTTTTGCAGTCCTCTTGAAAATGAAGCAATCTTATGTAGTTTCCTTGCTTTAGGTGTTAACTCTGCTACAAATCTAGTTTTAATGGTTTTCATCAAGTTAACTCGATATCGTAAATCTATAAAGATAGAAGGTATTAAAAACTACAAACCATTTAAGTTTGATTTTGCAAGGAAGACAAAAAACAGATTCGAATGGATCAATATTCCTTACCTTTTCTACTCTTAGGAGTATGAATGGATGCAGGTACCTCACAAACAGTTGCGATGGGTGATGTGGCTTTTGGTAAATCAAAAAAATCCTCACTTCCATATTTGTAGGTATCTGGAACGAAGAATCAGTTCTATTATGTGTTAATCATGAAGTTATAGAAGTATTTGGTAATAACGGAACATTATTAAAATTTTATTAATCTCTGGAATTGCAAATCTTACCCTCAACTGATGATGGTCCAGGTAAATTGTAATCATCAGCAGTCATTTCCTGCAAACTTGTATTAGATGTAGCTAGAACTTCTCCTATAAAAAGTAATAGTTATTCAAGTTCAAATTACAATTCCTTTATTCAAATGGAATAAATTTGTGAAATTATATTTCACTCAACCTACCATGGACAGAAGGCATATTCTGAGAAGGTATGCTTCCATATTTAAGATTAGAACCTCTACGTCCTCGACCATCAATAATCTTTGTGGATGCTTCAAAATGTACATCACACACCCTATAGGACTTGCGAATATCCTCCAGAGACTTTTGTTCCAATTTAACATTTTGAATCTTCTCAACCCATATAGAGCATAGCTTTGATTTTAACTAAATTAATAAATAAATATAACTAGTTTCTAACTTGACTTTACCTAATCTTCCTTTGGAAAGCGATGCATTTTAGAGTTTTTAGAACTGTGCTTGCACAAGGGTACACAACACGAAAATCCCATGTTAATTTAATGCAAATGAAGCAATAAAATGCCCAAATAAACACAATACTCAAAGGACAACACCAAGAACTTAATATAACCTAGCACAGCACTGCGTCAATTAACTAACAAAACAACAATGGCTACCGGGTTTTCCGTTTTCTTCTCTCTCTTTTGCTTTTAGTTCTTTGTCATCTCACCGGTGTAAGAAAGTAGGGGAAAGTGACGAAGTTTATCATAAGAGTTACCTACCCGTGATTGGAAGCACACTAAATTTGCGCAACATGAACAAAAACATTTGTTTTCCTCTACTACGTGTTAGAGCAGATTTGACAGCAGTTTTTGTTCTCACGAATGTAAGGTGGTTACGCCACCGCGATGTCATTCCCGAGTTTCAATACTTAATAAAAATATTTCTTATGAGTAGAAACAGCTGAAGGCATGGAAATACGTCAAGTTATACTGTATATCATGCTTATTTGAATTGACAGGGATATCCATGATATGGAATAGACTGTTATTATTGTACATTATGTGACTGTCTTGTTGATGAGTTATGTATTGTCTGTCATAGCCTAGAGAACCTGAACTGTGAAAATGATTCATTGAACACCAGTTATCTGTCTGTCACGTCAGAACATGTCTAGCCCGTTTAGCTCCTCTTAGGATTGACTTTTGAAAAATTCGTCCTCAGTGGGTGCCCACGTCATATAAGGAACATATCTGCCAAGTTCTAGTCGATAAGGTCTATATTTTCGAAGATTTCGTTATGGGTCAGTCAGGCAGTGAGTGAGTGAGTGATATTAGCCTTCAATAAATACAGATACATCTGCAGAGGAAGAAATTCGCTAACGTAATGTCCTTCTGACAAATCGAGTTCGAGGGTATGAGGGGAAATATATGGGACTGCTTCTGCTCCTTATTTGGCAACTTGATGTATAGTTCAATTGGGAATAGAATGCAAATTCCAAAATATATCCGAAATAATTCAAAAGGATTTCTACGTTCATGATCTGTTGGCAGGAGCAGATTCCTTACAAGATGTTCAATTTATTTGCTCAAAAGTAACAGAAAGTCTGAAATCAGGGGGTTTCAAATTAAGAAAATGAAAGTCGAATAATGAGAATACTAATAATAATAACTAATGCATTACCAGATTTTGAACGTGATGCTGGTAAACTAGAATTTTCAGAGAGTCAAACAGACAAAACATTGGTTTTAACGTGGTGTTCACTTTCAGATTCTTCATTGTTTAACATAAATATTCGAAAACTGAAGGTAATGTCATAAAGACAAGTCTTATCAACAATAGCAAAATCATTCGACCCGTTAGATCGGTTGAGTGCGAGCACAATTATTACAAAAATGATAATGCAAATGATATGGATTGAAAAATTAAACTGATACTTTACTATCTCACATAAAATTAGAATGGGTGAAATTTATTACTGAATTGCCGAAATTAATTGAATTAAATATCAACAAACGTGTCATATGCGATAATTATCAATCCTTAGAATTACATAGGTCTTGTGACAGTTCTGAAAAAGCATATGGGGGTTGTTCATTTTCGATCAATTGATTGTTCAAACAATTCCTAGGTTAGAATTGTGTGGAGCGGTTGTTCTTTCACGGTTAGTACACAAAACAATTAATTCATTACGGTTAAAATTTAATAGAATTAGTTTGACACAGATTCAACTATTGTTGTGAGGTGGCTCAAAAGACATCCTGGTGCTCTTAAAACCTTTGTGAGCCATAGAGTCTCCGAAATTCAGGAACTTACAAGTTTATACGAATGGTTTCATGTTGCAACAAACTCAAATCCATTGGATTTGCTTACTCGAGGTTTATTAATGATCTCGAAATTATGGTTTCATGGACCAGAGTGGTTATCTTTTGATGACACTTTTTGACCTATGTTTTTAAAATACAATTCAGAAAATTTTCCTGATATTAAGAATAACGTTAATTCGTTACTATCGACTCAAAATTATCAGTAAGTTTTCTTTCCATACCGTTTTCGAAAGTCACAAGACCTAATCGAGTCATGGCATATATTCTAAGATTCAAATTCAATAGCACCTCGGATATGAACCACAAGAGAATTGTTGGTGAATTTACTTCAAGCGAAATGAATAATGCTCTAAAATTACTAATGAAATTGGTTCAAATCGAATTATTCCCAACTGAATATTTGATATTACTAAATGGGAAACCAATTAATAAAAAAAAAGTGAGATTCTAGGCTTAAATTCTTTTATGGATACGGAAGGGTTTCTCAGAATGGGGGGCAGTTGTCAAATTCACAATTCGATTATAATAAGAAGCATCCATATCTTATTTCGTCAAGTCATCATTCATCAAAGCTGATATTCGAACATGAACACCTTATTACTGAGTACTATTCAAGGTAAGTTTTGGCCTGTCTCGAGAAGAAATCTCGCAAAATCTACTGTTCACAGTGTGTGGAATGCTATCGATTTAGAACAAAGGGAGTTGTTCGGACAATGGGTAATGTACCTGAACATCGGTTTCAATTCGGTTCAATATTCCAAATAATAGGTTTAGAATACGCGGGCCCAATAATGATAAGAGATTAGAAGGGTCGGAGAGGGGAACTGATTTAAAGCTACATTTGTGTTTTTGTTTGTACTGCCAGTTGAGCTTTACACCTGGAGTCAATGTGTGATCTGTCTACCTAGGCGTTTTTATCTGTGCTGGAAAAATGTATGGGTAGAAAAGGAAAACCTAGTCATATTCACTCAGATGATGGAAAAAATTTTATGGGCACCGACGCGGAATTGAAACAATTTTAAACTATTTTATCTAATGAAAATAAAAATATTAGCAATTTTTCAAATACTGAAGGAATTACTGACACTTGTTCAGTTTTGGTTGCGCTCCTGGCTAGCGGATCAGCATGCTGATATATCACGGAAATCTTTCACCAGTGAATTAAGTGCTATTATTCAAACCAGTAATTGATGCTGGGTAGATAGCAACATGACTCGAGTTCTACTGACTATATAACGATGAATGTATGTTAATGCATGTTAATATTGATGAGCAATTCGCAAAGCTTCCGAATTAGGTATATGCAGATATCGCTTATGAGAATAATTCAGGCAAGGTAACATAATGCCTGGTACCAAGCGCTTATTGATTCGTACAAGGTATGAATGCTTCATGATGCCAGGAGAATATTTCAAAACTTGTTTTCAATCATTATTGATATATGAACGTTACCTCCTTTATTATTGTAGTGACTTATCCACTTTGCAACTGCAAATTAATCTTGTGATCATTCTACTAAATTTGCGATCGTTGTAATTTAGATTCATCATTTTAACTTCGAGAAAATCCGTCTGTCTGTCTGAATATTTGTTAGGTGTTCGGAGATGAACTCAATTGGGTTGCAGGAAAATGGTGATGAACACCATTGGGGTTGAAAATTAAAATTAATCATGACTCCTAAAAGTATACATCGAATCAATTCAAAAACTTACACAGTGAATTCTATATATTTGAAACTGCTTCCACCTAAATTTCAATAAAATCGTTCAACAACAAAAACAAAAATAATCAATGAAGTGAAGTTAAATTAACACCGTACTTTGACTTTAATGAATCAAGGGTATGGTTCCGGGGATAAGATACTCGGTTCTCACTTGAAAACATTATCAATTTGAATTTTATGTTTTAGTTGGATATTAAATATTTTATTTCATTATCTTTACAAAAATGCGAAGAGTATCTTATAGAATGTGAAACAATTATTCAAAAATCACTAACCAAATCAAATGATTCTGGAAGATTAAGTTTGCCATGCACACTCCAATAGGCAACACTAGTTCAGTTTTGATACAGCATGAAGTTGAACCGTAATGTTTTCACTTGAAATGTTACGATTGCACAGCAAATATTGTCAGATTATTGCTAATAGTAAATGATAATAAAAAATTCATGAACCAAATTGTAGCAGATCCAGTTGAGTCACCTCTGCTTCCTGCATATTGAATGATGAAAGCTATACATACTTTGAAAAGGATGAGTAACTATGTAGTAACGTTGTGCCATGCAATTCAATCATTTGATTTTAATCATAACAATATACTCCTATAGTCCATTCACCCATATTTATAACAACTATTTTTCTCATTAGGAATCATTTAGAAGATTCTGTCAGTCTTGGGCATCCAATGATAATAGAAGATGTGGGAGAAGAACTTGATCCAGTGCTCGATAACGTTTTGGAGAAAAATTACATAAAATTGGGAAGTTCGTACAAAGTGAAAGTCGGAGATAAAGAAGTTGACATTAATGATGACTTTCGATTGTATACAACAACGAAACTTGCAAATCCATCATATACTCCTGAAATCTATGCTAGGACATCTGTTATTGATTTTACCGTAACGATGAAAGGTGAATTGAGAATAATTCATAACTAATGATTCAATTTATTATGATATGCCAATTTGTTCATGGACAATTGTCTAACAGCTCTTATTATTTCGAAAACTGATAATAATGTTATAGCTTCGGGTCCTAATTTTCTTCTAGTTCTGATAAATATTCAATCTGATGCTAATATTCCTATGGATAGTTTAGCCCTCAATATTTGACCATTATGATTGATGTCTAGGTTTGGAAGATCAACTGTTGGGGCGTGTTATTTTAGCTGAAAAGAGAGAATTAGAAACCGAGAGAATGAACTTGATGCTTGATATTACAACTAATCGGCGGAAAATGTTAGAACTTGAGCAAAATCTACTATACAAATTAACTACCACCCAAGGTTCTCTACTCGATGATGATACAGTTATAGGCGTATTAAATGTAACTAAATCGACTTCAGTAGAAGTGAGTGAGAAACTGACCATCGCTAAAGATACAGAAATCAAGATAAATGCAGCAAGAGAAGAATTCAGGTATGATGAAGTAAATTATCCTCCTGGAACCTCATTCAGTAGGTTACGAATGTCGTGTCAATTTTGAGTCTGTATTAGATTGAGACCATTATTGCAGATACATGAAATTCCGGAAAAGGAATCTTGTAGTACTGCCTTTCTAGACAGATATCTCAGACGTCTTGAGTTGGCATTAAGAGGTACCACCAGTGGCGGCTCGTGAATTTTTGAGAGAGGAGGCTGGACATAAAACGTTTTTGTAAAAATATACTCTATTCACAGCCTTTTAACCTTTGCACAGCGACCGTACCAGCTACTTCAGTGACAAAATTAATTGTCACCCAGCAAGAACCAACGTGGAGGTACAGTTTCTCTTGCCAAAAAATTTTTTTGTTCGTTTTCTGTCTTTTATTTTTTTTGGATTTTTAATATTTTTTCTTTTTTTTTTGGAATTTTTCATATTTTTTTTTAATTAATTTTATTAACTTTTTTTATATATTAACGGAATTCTAAGGTCTTTAGTTTGCGAAAAATGATCAATAATATTATCAAAAAATGTATCATTTTGTTTTGAGTGTTTCACTAAATCTTTTTCAATAGATATTAAACTAACATTGTATAAACGATTTTGGCCCATTGTATTTGGCATGTAAGTTTTAATTCGTTTGAGAGTAGAAAATGATCTATCCACCGATGCCGACGTGACAGAAATGGTGACTGTCAAACAAAGTAGTTTATAAAACTGAGGTAAAACTTGTTGCAAATCATTGTCTATCATATATTTTATCATATCGGCGTGACTGTCATACTGGCCTAAAATATCTTTATCCGAGTATATAACGCATAATTCATTGTGCCGTGCTATTTTATCAAAAAATTTATATTTTAGAACTAAGTTATCTTAAAGTGTATTGGGGAACTCTTTTGAAAAAGATTCGAAAAATCTTCTATTCGTCAAATCAAAAAACTTCAATTCATGTAAATCGGAAAATCGAATCTCAATTTGACCTTTAATAGAATCTAAAATTTCATAAAAAAGTTGTTTATAATGTAGTTTCTTGTCTACCAAATTATATATTTTCCTCCTTTTTGAAAAATTTTCAAATAAAATATTAAAATGAAATTCTGTATTACGGAAACTTGAAATTTTACCAATGAGATGTTCAAACGATCTCTTGAATAAATTATATCAGTGAATTTATGTTGTAAAATTTGAAAAATAAGATCAGTTTGTTCAAATATTAATTTAAAATTATCAAGAAAAAACAAAAATTCTTCATTTTAAACCAACAGCAACATTTAATGAAACCTGATCTGTTGAAAAGTCATCACTGTTTAATACAAAATCAAAGGATTCAATTAATTTGTGTTTATTTTTATGGATGGTAAATACTGCACGTGATGTAAAATTCCATCGAGTTGGAGCATTACAGGGAAAATCAATTATTTTTTTTTAAACTCCGTCTTGTCAATACTACTATTAGTATTAACAATGATCGATTTTGATAGTTACCTGACATTACTAATCCTTTCAAATCCGGTAAAGGCCGTTTATTTAAAAGAAACATTTTTATCATATGTTAATTCACTAAATGGATTTTCTAAAAGGCAGCAACTAACTCACTAACACTCATTTTAAATTTACAACAGACAACAATCTAACCTTACTTCGCGTGGCGTGACAATACATAAACAAGCCGCAGGCTAGCCTCCAGAGGGTGTTGCCATTTTCGCTGATTCACCCAGTTGGCGTTCGGACTGGTCGGAGAAACGGCAATTGCGTTGAACAACACATGCTCAGCGTTTGAGATATATAGAAAGTCTAGCCTCGAGGCACTGTTGCCAGATTAAAAATAACTACTGAGAACGGGGAATTAATTGTAAAATTTTAAAAATTATCAGAGAAACAGGAAATAAAATGGAGAATGATCATTAAGATAAATTGGTGAGGAGGCTGAGCCTCCTTAGCCTCCTTCGAGGAGCCGCCACTGGGTACCACCAGTCCTCGCCTATACACAGCGTGTTACAGAATGTCGGCTCTCATGACTCAAAGTTATACGTCTTCATTTCATTTTACATATATCGAAAACCCGTTGAGATCTTGGAATAAGTTTTGGTACATGTTATATGAAGTCATTCCCATCGTATAGTACTATGAACTTATTCTGAACTAGCCAGCAGTGTCAGCGTTATCATATTTCGTTTATTATTCATTTCTAGATACATTATTGTAATATGTAAAACATTCATTCATACTTCTGACTTTGATTAAATAAGTAGCTCTTGATTTTCATTGTGATATTCAATAAAGTTATTTTTAAAAACAAATTTGTGAAGCGTGTTTCCGTTTCTTACACGCAATTGTTTAATTAAAGATCACATTGTTTGCTGAAACACTCACATCAGTGGCGTTCGTGCCGGCAAGTCTTCATGTTTGGCGATCAAACTGTACGTCACTGGTTTTAGTAAAATTTGTGTCATTCCCTTAAAGTCAAATCAATTCTGGTTAAAAAACATCTTCCGAACTTTTTCGTTCTGAAGCACCGTTTTTGAAATGAAAATTATTTCATTTATTAATAAGCCATCCTCGTGATGATTTATTTCAATTTGTATTTTATTCGTTCTAGGTTTTCAGAAAACAGTGTATTACATTTTAAGTTTGAATCAAATGCTGGAAATGGCTTCCCTGTGCTCCAATACATGATCTAAATCGCCTTAGCATATTTCTTCTGACTCTTCGAAATATTTGAGGCCTTTGGCGTATTGTTTCACAAGCATGGGTAACGCGTTCCACTAATGTGGCTTCATTCGCCATGGGAGGGGGATACACCAGTTGTTTCAGATGTCTCAAGAGGTATAAATCGCAAGTCAGGTGATAGGGGTGGCCAAGAAATAATTTCTTACATAACCAGTAAAATGAGCAAGCGTTCCGTCGTGCACAAACCATAAATGTTGCCTAATATTGAAAGGGACATCGTCTAGATGGTTGGGTAAATTCTCCTGTAGAAATACAGGTATGTTTGTCCGTATAATCTTTTGGGTTTAACCAAATGATTTGGAACTACTCCTGCCCACGCATTGATTGAAAACTGCTGCTGGTGTCGCGATCGATGAATAACATGTAGTTTTTCATCCGCCCAGTAACGTTCTTCGTGGAAATTAAATTCTATTTCTGGTAAATGAATGAGTATTCGCCATACATTCATGTGGTTGGTATAGCCCGATCCGTTTGCCAGACGCATTGTAAATAACGGTCAGTAAATGTATCTTCATAGAGACGTCTTGCTTCGTACGAATTTCCATTCGCTGTTCCATGAATACAATGAATGTCTGCCAATTCTTCAAACGAATAATTCACCATATTAAGTGCTCTACAAAAATAGAGAACTTACCAAAAATTAGCTAAAACATCACAAATTCAAATCGCTAGGCCACCCATTCCTTTTTGTTTTAGTTTAACAGGAAATATATAACACTTACAAAAAATGCCAACTAGTTTACAATTTTTCAATTACGATTCCGGAAACAACGTATTACACTGATTATTAAAATGATCTATATTCCGGTAATGGCGAGTCAGAACGAAAAAGTTCAGGAGGCACTTCTAGAGCAGAACTACTCTATACTGTTTTTTCGATGAGCATAAAGACTTGCTGGCACGAACGCCACTGATTTCAAAGTGTTTGGAAAACAATGTTGTACATGTAAATCTGACCTTTGATGATACATTTGCTTGTATTGAAACTCATGTCAAGATCACAACGGGTTTTCGATATATGAAATAAACTATTAAAGACGGAAAACCGAGCATTTCCGGATCCATGTTTATATATTACATATGTTACGTTTTCTTGGTTTTCTTCAATATGACTGAAAAAAAAATGGAAACTCTCTCGTTTGACGTTTCGACAATATTTTATTATCTTCATCAAAAATTGTTTTGTCAATCTAATTTAGAGAAGAATAGATAATTTCGATTGATGAAATGCGTCTGCAAACGACTTGTATTTTTAAAATCCAATTAAAACTGCATAAAACATTGATTTGGTTGTGTATAGTAATTAAATACATATGACATTATTTTGTGATTATACAATTCTAAATATCTATGACTATTTTATGAATTAGCTATTCTATGATTTACATCTCATTTCTATTACTAACAGCTAATCAAGTTCAAAATATGTTTATGTTATCTAACCTCAAAACTGTCTAACTAACTCATAAATGTCACGTAATACATTATCTTTTTTAGGTTGAATTAAATAGACAATAGAAAGTGGTACTCAAAAATAACTGAATTTGGTTAAGTTTGAATTAGATTATTATAAAGTTTTCAAAGGCTGGAATCCATTTGGTTAGTGATAAAATTGTTTTTTTTCAATGTGTACACTTTCTAATATCAATCGTTTATTATTATTTTCAATATTTAAAATTGTTGTATTGTTGTAGTCGAATGAATGGTTTGTGTCTTTTACATGTCTTCCAAGTGCAGTGAATGAATTTTGGTATATTTATGCCCATTCAATCTTTTATCGAGGTATTGGGAAGATTAGCCGATGTATACCCTTTTGCAATCTTAACGTTGTGAAAATCAAGCTCAATTGAAAACCTGGCTGGTCACAAGTACTTTCTACGTTCGTGTGTACAATTGCAGACGGTTGAACAGGAAAATAATCTAGAAAGTGACAATATGGCAAACGTAGTTTTAACCAACGAACAATTCACGGAATTTATATCTCGAATAACAGCAGTAGGTACTACTACACAGGTTGTTGCTGTTAATGGGAACTTTTCAAAGTGTTCATCTCGTTTTGACGGTTCTAAAGACTCAGATGTGGATGCTTTTATTGATGCCATTGTTATATATAAGGATTGTGTTCAAGTTCTTGACTTAAATGCCCTCAAAGGACTTCCGATGTTGTGTTATGGGTTCGCGGCAAGTTCGTATCAATGTGTGAAGGCAACAGTACAAACATGGGATGAGGCGTTAGTCCTCTTGAGATCACATTTGGTCCACAAAAACCAGCTTATAAAGTTTATCGTGAACTGTTCGCAACTGGGCAGGACTTTATTACGCCTACAGACATTTGCAAAATGCGTTCGATATTAGCACAACTTCCCTTAACAGAATAAGTTCAATTCGACATGGTCTACGGACTATTAAATTGAAGAATTAGAGAGGAAGTTGCACGTGATGAAGTAAAAAATTCCAATGAACCTTTAGCAAAATCTAGATTAGTTGAAGAAACTTTTCATGGTAGTGATAAAGTAGTGAGGACAGATACTTGAAACATTCGAAACCGCATTCGCTGTCAATATTGTAAGAATCCGGGACACACTAAAACCGAATGTAGGAAACTTTAACTCTAAGGAAAACGAAAAGTCCAAAACATATGCACGACGTGCTTAGGAGTCCTTACGTGATTCAATTTTCTCTGGACCAAGCTCGTCTAATTCAATGCCACCTAACACGACGCGTTGTATTGTCAGTTCCTCAATTACATGCTAGGGTTGCGGCGAACCAGGGTATATTCGTTCAAGTTGTCCTGCTTGTAACAAAATTGAGACGGCTCCAAAGGAATTTTTCACTATCGATACAGTCATTGCACTTCGTTCACGGTCAATTATGCAAGTCAATATATCAAGTCATCAAGGTCTAGGTCTGTTAGACACAGTGGCGAAATAGAGTATTGCTGGTAAAGTAATGTATCATATTTTGAAACGTGAAAGTCAAACGTTCCATAAGGAGCATATTACTGTTGTGACTTCACGATGTTATATAATTTCTCATAGATAACTGTGATGTAACCTTGGTTACCTAACATATTGAAAGTGTTGAACTGTTAAAACTGTCAAAAATGAGTAAAACTGATACATTCAGAATCTTGGATACTGATCGGCGTTCCCAACGTAACTTTAGCAAACATTTTCGTAATCGAGACAGTTCAAAGACAAGATCTCAGGGAATTCGTTATCGTTCTCCCAAACCACGTTTCAACGAAAAGTATCGCTATCCTGCCCCTAGTGATCAATTTCAACTAAGAGAGTGGGTTGATTACCAAACATTGGGATTCAGGGCTTGTGTTTCAGGTGTGCTGAAAATAACCACCGATTGTCTGAATGCAGAGTTAATCGAAATGCAGTGAGATGTAAATTATGCAGAAAATTGGGTCACGTTTCCCAAGTTCGTATCACAACCCTAGTGAAGAATTCAGAATCAGAAAGCTTCCGTTCTGCTAATAATTTCACTAACGCTGAATCTGAGCACAGCTATGGTATTTCACACCTTGAAAATGAGGTAGTTGACCTGTTTGAGATAATTCCAAATTCTGATAAATAAATAATTTTAGTTCTCATTAATAATGAACAACAGCGTATGGAAGTCGATTCTGGCACTAGATTTTCTCTTATCGATGAAGATGATTTCGATAAATTGAATTTGAATTTGCCGCTCCAGTCAGCTCACATTTTCTTCTGATCATATTCGGGTAACGTCATCAAACCAAAAGGTCAAGTTTCGGTTTCAGTGGTTTACAAGGATAAAAGAATTCACAGTAACCTATCCATTGTTCTCAAGATGGTCACTGATAACAAACCGTTGACGCGCATTTTCCAACATAACAAAATGTTGCCACGGATGACCAGCGCTCGTCTTCCTCGATACGCATCTTTCTTATCAGGATTCGACTACACCGTACAGTTCAAGAAAGGGAAAGAGCTCCAGAATGTAGATTGCTTGTCCCGGAGTCCTGTCAACCAGATAATTTTTAAAATTGAAGGCCGAGCTTTGCAGAGATCGGTTTTCGTGTCACCGTACGATCCCAGTTTGTCAGTTATACTCACTTGTGATGCCAGTCCAACTGGTTTTGCCGCCGTTTTCAGCCATGTTATTGAAGGAATGGAGCGACCAGTCGCTTATGCTTCTCGATCACTTCCAGTATCAGAGTCCAATTACAGCCAGCTGAACAGGGAAGCTCTTGCCATCGTTTTTGGAGTTAATCGCTTTTATAATTATCTTTTCGGTCGTCGGTTCACTCTGGTCACTGATAACGAACCGTTGACGCGCATTTTCCAACATAACAAAATGTTGCCACTGATGTGACCAGCGCTCGTCTTCTTCAATACGCATCTTTCTTATCAGGATTCGACTGAACCGTACAGTTCAAGAGAGGGATAAAAAAACAGAATGTAGATTGCTTTTCGCGGAGTCCTGTCATCCAGATAATCGTGACCACAGATGTACTGATGGGAGAAGAATTCGATCATATTTTCTCTGAACAAATCTTTCAAATATCAAGTGAAAAGATCACTTTTGGAACAATTCAAGATGAAACCAGAAAAGACTCGGAACTTAGCAAGATTCTAATTCCTCTGGAGGATAAACGTACAGACTCTGAATACACTATCCACAATAGTACACTTCTTAGCCAGGACGGGATCGTAATTCCCGCTGCTCTGCAAAACAAAATTCTAATAGAATTCGACGAAACTCATCTGGGCATAGTGAAGATGAAACAGCTAGCTCGAAAATATGTATATTGGCACGGCATAGATCGCCAAATCGAACAGTGAGTCGAAGGTTGTGAGCAATGTGCACTCAACTGATCGGATCCTCCAAAAGTGCCAAACCATCCGTGAGATGAACCGAATGAGAATTGGGAGCGTGTACATATTGATTACGCTAGCCCATTCCAGGGTCACCATTTTTTAGTTTTTGTCGACGCCAAGTCAAAATGGGCTGAAATTGAACCGATCAGGAACGCCCCGACAACCGACTCGACTCTAGCACTCCTTACTAAGATTTTTTCCAAACATGGATTTCCGTCAACTCTCGTTTCAAACAATTCGTCCATTTTTCAAAGTAAGTAAGTAAGTTGTTAATCAATACTGCCGTTTAAATGGAATTTTTCAGAAGTTCGTTGCCCCCGAATATCCGGCAACTAATGGGCTCGCCGGGAGGAATATGCAGACCCTGAAAAACAAATTACGTGCTGCCGTCAATGAAGACATTTCCATGGCTGACAAGATGAGGAAGATTCTATTCCGCTACCGAGCCACTCCTCTTGCCAACGGAGCATCCCTCACCGAACTTTATTTGAAACGTAAATTTCGTACTCGTCTAGATGTTTCTTTCCAGTAAAACCTCAGCCTTCCTCATCCTCACAAATTACTACGAACTTTTTAAATATGGGGGAGAGGGTGCATATTCGTATTTACAAGACTAATGAATCAATTTGGGAGTTGTGCGAAATTGTACAGAGATTTGGATAGCGTCATTATCTTGTTCGATTGGATAGCTGGGGAAGGATGCTGGAACGTAACATCAACCAGCTGCGAGGAACTCTAGTACCGCCTAAGAAAAATATCTCCTTCGAACCTACTCAATCGTTCGAGGTTCCTCGACCGCCCCCTAGAAACTTACAAGTGATACTTCCACTTAACTCTCCAGTGAATACACCAATTCCTCCCACGCCTCAACATCCTGTTACCAACCCAGTTCGCACTAGACGTCTGCCAGCAAGATATCGAAACCCTGATGTAATTTTAAACTACTGAACTAGTTTTTGCTTCATAATTATTTCGTTTATTGATTTTTTTTGGAATTAGTGGGGAAAATGTTGTGATTTCACGATGTTATATAATTTCTCATAGATAACTGTGATGTAACCTTGGTTACCTAACATATTAAAAAGATTGTATTTTAGTTTACTGGCACTGATAATAAAATAGTTGATGTCAAAATGGAACTGAGATTATCATTTCGAATTATAACAATACTTACTAAGTGATACATAACAATTACGGTGAAGTTTGCAAGGTAAATTGGAAGACGTCCTTGTCACCAGTGTTGACGTTAAGGTTAAAGACAAGATCATACATACCAAATTCATAATTTTTTCTGATGCTCTTAACAAAATACTTTTTGGTATAGATTTCATACAGGATGCAGAACTTATCTTGGATGTCCATAATAAAAAGTGGTACTTCTTTGATGATCAATCCGCTCGCTATGAATTGATGAATAATATTTCCGATATTGCGTTTTACTCAATTCCTGAAACTGAAAAAATTGATAACTTGCGTTTAGAATCAAGAATCAAGAATCAAGAATCTTTATTCATGCTAATAATGCTTACACATTTTACAATTGTCAATAAAATATGAAAAATAGTCTCAATAACAAAGATCAAAAGAGTAAAATTAGTTTGACAGAACGTTACTCCTACAGGTAGAACAAAAACGTTCAAGAATTTTAAGATAAAGTATTTAAGTTACTTGATAAGAAAAATTCATCTGTTGAATAAAAAGCTGATGATACCAGAAAGGTCTTGACAACAGTTTTAAACTTATTTGGAGAGTAATTTCTAACTCCTGGAGGAAGTTTATTAAAATAAGAAAAAGCATTGTTCTCATGAGCGCTGAGAGTCTTTGTAAGTCGACCAAAATCTTTCCTAATGTCGTATTTATTTCTTGTATCATGCTCATGTACATCACATTGGAGAGTTAACGTGGGGTACCTCTCAAGAGCAACATGAAAAAACGTACAAACAGGGAAACGGTAAAACATGAAGATTTATAAAAGCATGCCTACAATCATCTCGATACTTAATACCGGCCACAATACGAATCGCCCTTCTTTGTAAACAAAGATTTTTTCTCTGGCAGCTGCTGAGTTTCCTCACTCTATATATGAGACTGCGCAAGGCATAAATATTTTTTGCAATTTCTTTTGCCAGTTTACATGAGTATTCCATGTAAGAGTATTATCTATATGAACTCCTGAAAATTTTACACTGGAACAATTGCCTTCAATTGTTTCATGATTCCTTAGTGTTAATAAAACGGTTTGCGTCTTCTCTATGTTAACACTGAGTCTATTTGCTGTGAACCAAACCAAGGCTCTCGACTGCGCCTGCTTTGTGGCCTCTAAAACCTCCCCTAGAATTTTACCTATTATAGAAAAGTTGGAGTCATCAGCGTATAAAAAGCTTTCAATATCCAATAAAAATTAGGGCAAATCATTTATGTAGATCAAAAACAGTAAAGGTCCCACAATGGAGCCCTGTGGGACTCCCATCGTGAGATCTCCACTTTCCGACATAGCGCCCTGGAAATTTACGACTATTTTTCGGTCAGTTAAATAAGACTTTATGAGACGAATACTGTTTTGTGAAAATTTGTAGCTTTCTAGTTTTGCTAGTAAGATTTCCATAGAGAGGCAATCGAAAGCCTTGCTCAAGTCCATGAAAATAGACATATTGAACTCGCTATTTTCAAGAACCTTTAAGGTAAAATCAACAAATTTGCGGATAGCATCGATAGTGGATCGTTTTTTTGCGAAATCCAAACTGATTCTAGCTGAATAATTTGTTCGTTTCAAAATAATTGAGTATCTGATTGCACATAAGTTTTTCTAGAATTTTACTAAAAACCGGCAGAATAGAAATTGGCCGATAGTTACTTAAGGTAGAAGTATCACCTTTTTTATGTAAATGTAACACTAGAGCTAGCTTAAGGCAGTCTGGAAAAATACCTTCTTTCAGACACCTGTTAAAGAGTCTTGTCAGAGGTGAAACTAGTGAGTCAACGTTTTTTTTTATGTTTAGAAGAAGGCACCATGCTTACAGATAAACAACGTTCTCGGTTCAATGATTTTTTGGATCAGCACGAGAATATTTACAGTCAGGGGGGAGAGCCGACTCCCTATGCAGAACATCATATCAACACAGGGAATTATCCTCCGATTGCGTTGCCTCCGTATCGAATGTCTCCAGCTAGGAAATCATTGTTGAAGACTGAATTAAATCGACTGTTAGCTGAAGGGATAATAGAATAGTGTGAGAGTCCGTGGTCGGCACCGGTAGTACTCGTCCCGAAGAAAGATGGTGGAATTCGGTTGTTTGTTGATTATCAAACGTTGAATGTCATAACGATAAGAGATTTGTATCCGCCGCGAATGAATGATTTACTTCATGCAGCTAAAAGAACGTTATGTATAACCACAATTGATTTACGATCAAGTCATCAGCTTAAAGTCTTTGAGAACGAAAAATATAAGACCGCTTTTGTTATGCCTTTTGGAACTTACCTTCATTTATGTATGCCATTTAAAATAAGCTCCTGTAACATTTCAGCGGTTAATGGATCAATTCCGACGTGGTCTTGGCAATGTTGTGGTTCTTAGCTACTTAGATGATATCATTGTTCTTTCCAGTATATTTGAAGAACATTTATATGATTTGAAATTAGTTTTTGGTAGACTTGAACAGTTCAAACCTCGCGCTAACTGCAAGAAGTGTGTTTTTGCGTGTACGAAGGTAAAATACTTTCGACATTACATTACTTCGGATGGTATTTCGGTTGATTCTGAAAAAACTTCTGGGATAAGTGAACGCTCGCCACCGCGGAATGTTAAAGAAGTGCAATATTTTCCCCAAACTGCTACTTGGTACAGACGCTTAATAAAAAACTTCGCTGAAGTACATCGACCGCTTACCGATTTAACCAGAAAGAAAAATGTTTGTCAGTGGACTCCTGGATGCCGATCAGCGTTAGAGAAGTTAAAGCATTTATTGGTGTCAGCTCCACGCTCGCCACCGCGAAATGTTAAGAAGTGCAATATTTTCTCCAAACTGCTACTTGGTACAGACGCTTAATAAAAAATTTCACTGGAGTACATCTACCGCTTAGCGATTTAACCAGAAAGAAAACTGTTTGGCAAAGGACTCCTGGATGCCGATCAGCGTTAGAGAAGTTAAAGCATTTATTGGTGTCAGCTCCGATATTAAAGCGAATAGACGAGAGTGAACCGTACATTATACGTACTGACTCTAGGAGTTATGCTCTAGGTGCTGTATTGTTGCAAGGTGAAAAAGAAGATGATAATCCTGTGGAATACGCAAGTCGGCTATTGAATGTCGCAGAACGGAATTATTCCACTTCAGAGAGGGAAGCATTAGCTGTTGTGTGGGCTCTAGGTAAATTCAGAGGCAAACTGATCATCAACCCTTACGATGGTTACTCAATTTGAAATCACCTACTGGTAGATCAGCACGTGAGCGATATATCATACAAGAATATGATATCAAAATATTGTATTTACCAGGAGAAAGAAAAATTGTTGCCGATACTTTGTCCCGACCTCCATGCAACCATGAAGAACAAAAGTCTTGCGAGTTGTGTTAGGTTTCCCTAGAATTTGAAGATCTTTCAGACACAGAGTTCACCAAGTGGTGAGGTTATATTTTGTCTCAGGGAGTATTTTACCGCTATTCACCAGAAGAGGATGAAGAAGAAGCACAAATGGTGGTACCTGCTCACGAAAGAAATAGAGTTCTCAGAGAATATCATGATGTATCTGAAGCGGGTCATTATGATGTAGAACGCACGCTTCAGCGCATTGCAAAAAGATATCACTTCACGGGAATGCGTCAATATGTTGCAGCTTATGTTGGTGAATGTCTAGATTGTCAGCGTTACAAGGTTACAAATCAGAAACCAGGAGGTCTACTGCAAACCCCGGTATATGTACAAGGATTTGAAATTTTGTCAATAGATCTTTTAGGACCATTACCGGAAGGGCCTCGTGGAGAAAAATGGATACTTATTGTTGAAGATATATCTACGAAATGGGTCGAGTTGTTTGCCTCACATCGTGCTACTGCAGAAGAGTGTGCTCTCACTCTGATGAATGAATTATTTTTCTGTTATGGATTACCTCGCTGAATTATAAGCGACAAAGATGTCAAATTTGTATAAGCCATCATGCAACAGGTATGCTACACCTTAGATATGAAGGAATCATTCACTCCTCTTCATCACCCATCAGCTAACATGATGGAGCGAAAAAATCGTGATCTGAAACCACAAATCGGTATTCTAGTAGAGAATGATCATCGATTATGGCCTGAGAAACTTGCGACCACTCGTTTTGCCATGAACTCCGTATGGTGTGAATCTACAGGAAGGACTGCTGCTCATTTGACATTTGGACGTGAGTTACGAATACCGGATGATGTCAAATATGATTTCAGGAATGTAGCGGAAACTGAAAACTTCCTTCCACAAATAACCCCTCATCTGAAAAAAAGTTCAACTACTTGGCAAGAGGTTAGGACATTAAATGAAAAAAATCAAAATCGCCATAAGATTTACGCTGATAAAATGGAATGATGTAGATTCATTCAAAATTGGAGATTTAGTATGGGTTCATACGCATGCCTCAAGCAACGCCATAAAATTACTAACTACGAGGTTTGACCCAAAATGAGATGGTCTTTACGAAATACTGACGCAGGTATCTCCAGTCAGCTACGAGATTGCTAGTCCTGATAATCCAAAAGTATAACTTGGAATTTACCATATTTCTCCCCTCACTCGCGCCAGAGCTAGCGAAGAGGAAATGTCTATACTTGTATTGAGAAGTAGGGAACGACCTTCGGAAAAGAAAAAGTAAACATCCCATGAAACTGGCCCCTCCTCAAGGCGAGTTCGAGGCCAGGGGGGGAGACTATAACAAATTATCTTATTTACTCATCCCTTGGTAAAGTATATTAATAAATGATCTGGCCGTCTATGAGAGAAGAGGGGATGACGTTTTATATAGAATTAATTAAAATTACTACTGTCAAGTCGATATTATGAGTTTTCTGAATTTGTAACTGTTGGTTCATTATATTTCAAAATTCCAACCCTTCACAGTGTTTTTCTATGAAATCCAATTATTAAACTTATAATATCTTTTTATAGTCATTATTATTTTCAGTTTTAATTGTGAATTGTAACTTATGATGAAGGAAATTGAAAGAACTCAATAATTCATCACATTTATCTTTCGGAATGGCAACGACACAATCATCCACATATCGTTTGAAGAAGGCTACATTATAATTTAGTTCAGGTATTATATTTTTTCCAAGGAATTTCATTACTATTTGGGCCATGATACTTGATATTGGAGAGGATATTGCACAACCATCTAATTATTGAAGTTGCGATTGAATGGTACACCGAACCTACTTGGTCAGGAAGATAAACCTATTTCAATTCTAATATACCTAAAAATGGAAAAAAAAATTATTATAAATCTGATAGATGGAGCTATTCAACCAAGTTCCCCTGAACTAAGAACTATATCCATTGAAAAAACAAAAGAAACTTTAATGAAGAATGGTTATCACATTGACTTAGTCAATTCCATAACTAAAGACAAAATACATAAATACTATAACTCGTCTAGTAAAATCAATATCAAAAATGAAAAATCAAAAGATAGACATTATATATATGGGCAATTCCATTTTCAAGGAGCCCAGTTCAGGGGGGGGGGGGGGTGTGTCAGCTCATGGCCCGGCTTCTGTTTTTTTTCGATTCTACTACTAAAATGATGGCTTCCTGCGAAATTTCAGCTGAAATGGTGAGAACAAGAAAAAACGGCGCCTATTTTTCGTTTTTCTGTCATTTTTTGATATTAATTTTTGAAACATCGTCTTGAGAGCCGTTCGCGCCAGTTTGAGCCTAGAAATTTTTTTGAAAACCCATAGGAAATAGGAAATTTCCCGTAGAATTCGAATTTTTTATTAGTTTGAGCCCAGCGGCCATATTTTTTTCGTCTTTTTTTTTTATTTTCGAAGCCGCACTTTTCAAAACGTTCTCGTGAAAAAATATCAAGGAAAATTCAATCAGTACCATTTTTTCTCAAACGCTCTTTGTATATTGGCTGTTTTTTTTCAAAAACCTCTCAAAAACTCAAAAAATGATATAGGCCAGTCACCTGAGGAAAAATTAAGGAAAAACAATTAAAGGTGTGAATTTGCAGTGTTTTTATACGTATTTCGGTGTGCTGAAAACGGGAAAAATAATCAAAAAATTCCTACAAGTTAGCTTCAAAAGTTACGGGCATTTTTGGGTCGAAAAAATACGATTTTCATGTTTTTTGCGTTTCAAAATAAAACGGTGGCCCAAAAAGAATAACATGTTAGGAGACAAATCGTAGAAAAAGTAGAAACTCATCGTTTGAAATGAAGTAAAATATATTTTGAGGTTATGGTCTTGAGATATCAGCGCATATCGCTTAAAAAATGAAGGTGTAGATTTGGTATATTTTTAAACATAATTTGGTATGCTGAAAACGGGAAAAATAATCAAAAAATTCCTACGCTCTAAATTCGAGATGATGATAGCTACGAGGTCTTATTTTTGGATTTAGATCAGAACATTTGTCTACTTTCCAACGACTTCCGAATTTTTCCTATAGGCCCAAAATTGGGTTCTGTGGAGGCCCAAACACATTTATATCAATATCTCAACTTCTACATAACCTAGAAAAGTTTTCTTCAGCTTTAAATACTATAACAGAACCTGAGATTTGATCATCCTAAAAAATTTCTAACCTAAAAAATTTGCACATTTTCCGAGGTCCGAAATTTTCAAAGATGTCCCACATTTTTTTTAAGCCCCAAAAACAATATCGAAGGTTGTTTTGCATCACATTTGTTGAGATCTACAAGAGAATTTCTTTTTCTTGTCGATAAGTCCATTTTTCGACTGCTCAGTCTTAGGGATTTTTGGAAATGGCCGATTGTGGAGCCAAAATGGAAGATAAAAAAAAACACCGTAGAAAGTTTATAAAAAAATATATTTCAATTTGAATAGAATATTTTTTTGGTCAATATTCGAATGAGAAAAAAAAACATTTGTATTCCCCTAAAAAAACACTATTTCCTCATATCTCAAGACTGTAACATCGAAATGACTTATATTTCTGCTCAAACGATGCGTTTTCATTTTTTGTACAATTTGTCTGTCGACATATTTTTCCATTTGGGCCACCGTTTTCTTTTAAAACGCAAAAAATATGGAAATCGTATTTTTTCGCGCCAAAAAATGGCCGTAACTTTTGAAGCTAACTTCTAGGAATTTTTTGATTATTTTTCCCGTTTTCAGCACACCGAAATACATATAAAAACACTGCAAATTCACACCTTCAATTGTTTTTCCTTAATTTTTCCTCAGGTGACTGGCCTATATCATTTTTTGAGTTTTTGAGAGGTTTTTAATAAAAAACAGCCAATATACAAAGAGCGTTTGAAGAAAAAATGGTACTGATTGAATTTTCCTTGATATTTTTTCACGAGAACGTTTTGAAAAGTGCGGCTTCGAAAATAAAAAAAAAAGACCAAAAATCGGTTTTTTTGATTTTACAAAAAAAATGTGGCCGCTGGGCTCAAACTAATAAAAAATTCGAATTCTACGGGAAATTTCCGATTTCCTATGGGTTTTCAAAAAAATTTCCTGACTCAAACTGGCGCGAACGGCTCTCAAGACGATGTTTCAAAAATTAATATTAAAAAATGACAGAAAAACGTAAAATAGCCGCCGTTTTTTCTTGTTCTTACCATTTCAGCTGAAATTTGGCAGGAAGCCATCATTTTAGTAGTAGAATCGAAAAAACCAGAAGCCGGGCCATGAGCTGACACACCCCCCCTGAACTGGGCTCCTTGAAAATGGAATTGCCCATATCAATTATGTGTTGTAGTAAAATCTTATGCCCTACATATATGTCATAAAAGTCATTCAAACCAGAAAAGTCTTCTTACTAAATTGAAAGGCAACGTACCTTTCGAAAAGATAACCCATTCCTTGTGAAGATTGCGGACCGGTATACATCAGCCAATCTCCCCAATACCTCTATAAAAGATTGAATGGACATAAATATACCAAAAATTCATCCACTGCACTCAGTGAACATGTACAAGATACAAACCATTCATTAGACTACAACAATACAGAAATTTTAAATATTTGAAAAAATAATAATGTACGTTCGATATGAGACACTATGCAAATTAAAAACAACGACTGTAATAATAACAAAATTGATTCCAGTCTTTCAAAACTTCATAACAATCTAATTCAAATTTAACCAAATTCTGTTAGTTTTGAAGTATCACTTCCTATTATCTATTCAATTCAACCTAAAAAAGATAATGTATTATCTAACATTTATGAGTGACAGTTTTGAGGTTTGATATCATAGAATTTCCTCAAATTTGATTAGCTGTTAATAGTAGAAATGAAATGTAAATCATAGAATAGCTAATTTATAGAATAATCAGGGATATTTAGAATTGTATGATCTTAAAATGATCTTTTGTGTATTCATCAGCGAGGATGAGGTCCGACGAGCTCTTGTCGGTACCAAAAACTTTGTTGCTCTCGGCTCTAATGGCTGAAAATGATGAAAGACATTTCCTACCACTCACCGTCTGGCCAGAGTGTTTGACTCTTGGCGAATAGGAGCGCCAAATTCCAAGCGGTGCTGTCGAAGAGTACACTGTGCTGCTTCCCAAAAATTACCGGCCGATCACTTGGCTCAACACCTGCTTCAAGTTATTTACACGTATCTTGTATACCAGCTTGTTGACATCGATCGGTCCGGTAATTAATAACACCCGCGAGCAGTGTGGGGCGAAAAAAGGCATAGTGGGTTGCGTGGAGAACCTGGTGGTACATAGATCTATCACTCATAACTTCATACTCTACAAGCGCAACCTATCCATGGCCTGGATTGACTCCGCAAGGCATTTGGTTCAACATCACATGAACTATTATTATACTTTCTCCAATGCTTCGCGGCACTAACCCCACTAGTGAGATGCATAGAACATCTGTAGCCACTCTTAAAGAATCGTTTTGCCATCACATCAGGAACACGAGGAGTCTTGAGAGAGTTGATAACATTCTATAGGGATGTTTTCCGAGGAGACCACTTGAGTTCCCTCTTGTTCAACATCTCACTGTTGCCGCTCTCCATTGCGTTAGAATGGATACGCGGATATTACTCTGGACCACCGAAAGAACGGAGGCGTCAGATCACCCATTTATTTAATATGGATGATCTAAAACTGCTAGCCTCTGGAAGGAAGACCTTCGTTACTCTCTCAACGTGGTTCAAGAATACACAGAAGCCGTAGACATGGAGTTCGGATTCGACAAGTGCGCAGTGCTTTATTTGAGAAGAAAATCTTCGGAAGTGCCAACGGAAGCATCTTTAAACATCTGCTACATATTGATACCTGGGAATCGAACATCGTTCTAATTATGACGCTTGCCAGGTAAAGGTGGCTCTCCGCGGCAAGTTCGAAATATTTGGCCTCCCAAACTTTCGAGTGCAAACAAGGCATCTGCAACAAATAAACTTGCCGTTTCAGTCCTGCTCCACTCTTTTGGAGTGGTGAATTTGACGTTCGATGAGCTGCTTAGACTCGATGAGGACACCCTGGAAATGATGCATATCCATCACAGTTTGCATCATAGGTCGTCCGTTTCCCACATTCATCTTGCACGTCACCGGGGAGTCTCCTCAGTCTGAAGGATTTATATCGAAGTGTGGTTTGTTGAAAGTCACGAGTCGGAGTGGGGACATTTATCATTGAGGCTGCAGAAAATGCTGCGGAAGAGCTTGTCTCGAATTACACATCAGTCGAGAAGGCCAACTAGAGGCCAACTTCGAGTTTCAACCTTCCCGCCTGAAAGCCCAGATAAATGACGCGGACCAATACACGGTGTTTTCTACCGAAACATCGGAACGTTCCGCTTGTCAACCAGGCTGACCTTCGGCTACCTACGGTCAGCCGGACTTACATTCGTGTACGAGGGATTTATCGCAGTTTACAAAGATGACGTAATCAATACCTTGGTCTATCGCCGCAACGTGATGGGTGATCAGGTTCCTGATGTCAGCCTGAGATGCTTTGCCACCTGCTGTCGGCGTGTCAGGCAAAAGCGGTCTCGGGGTACACCCATCGGCATGATGCAGACATGCGGGTGCTATATCACCATCTAAGGTACTTGTATGGAATAGACCTAGAGCCGCTGCTGCCTTACATGTCAGGAGATATTGAGTCCGTTGTTGGAAACGAAAAATGTTAGATCTACTGGATTTACGCGTTTCCGACCATCAAGTCCATACAAGCAAATAAGCCTGACGTTGTCCTCCTCGATAAAAAAAAACCAAGACTATGTCATCGAATTCTCAGCTCCGGCAAAAAAAGATGATAGTCTTGAAAAAGGAGGACAAACGGGCGAAGTATAAAGATCTCCTGTTCGAGCTCCGCACGCTATACCAAGGCCACAAGGTCGTATTAGTAATTCTGATCATCGGTGTTTTGTGCGGAATTTGGTCTTCGCTGCTTCCGAACTGGAGGATTATTCCTGTCTGTAAGAACTCGGCACAGACCCTGATAGACCGGATGTAGAAAGCAGGCATTCTGGGTTGAATAAGACTACTTAGGGCACACTATTTAGGAACCTGAACTTTTGTTTTGCGTAGAGAAGGGGAAAAATTGCGTAGAAGCTTTGGGCTTGTGCCCCTGGGGGTTTCGGATTCTTACCGAATAAAACCACTCCCCATCAGTACGGTGTATTCTATGAAATTCAGTAGCGTGATGTGCGATATACTCCAGACTTTCGCGGGTGTAGTCTTACCGTCTCCGAGGTAAGTCCGTCAACCAACCGTGTATGCCGTGCACTGATACAGCACATAAATGTGTGTCTCTTCTTCCGCGCCGCAACTCCTGCATGTGGGCTGATCTACCAGACATATTGTGCCGAAATGTTTGTTGCATGTGGCATGTCCGGTCAGGAATGCAACAAGATTCTGTATTTCATATCTGTTGAACGTTAGTAGATTTTTCATTCGTTGCTGCTGGAGATCTCCCATTAGTCGTTTGGAGTACGGCATAGGAAGTAGTTACCTCCAATAGCCACGGTTATCCGTCTCGAGTCATTTTTGGATCACAGATCTCGCTGTGGCATGAGAAATGCAACAGATTGGGTCTGGTCTTCTCTGCTTCAGCGAGTGCGATGACAGATTCAGTCGCTTCGCGTCTTGAAACACGAGTGTCACTCACTCTATTGGGGTTCTTTACTAGTGCCGAGTCCCTTTACCCAATCAAATACACATTTTGAGGTGATTGTGTATGACTTCAGTGCCTTGTTAGGTTGCTCGCTATGATTGTGATTTGTCTATGCTTCTATGCTCATTGGCTCATTCGAGCCCACGTAATTGCTAATATTTTAGCTTGGAAATCTGTCGAGTATGACGATATATGACAAATGTGGAATGAATTTATTGCTCATATGATTTTCTATTTGTTAATGATACTCGCAGCGAGAGCTCAGTTTTCCTTTGGCGCTCTTTTCTCAGCTACGAGGTCTCCCGGTTCTGTCATACTACGGTCGTTTCCACAACGTGGTCCAGGAAAGTGAGTTTGGAGCAGCAACTTCACCGTTTCTTCTCCTTTCTTCGTATATCCTTCTTACAGTTTCACACAGGAGCCCACTTTCTGTTGTGGTCCGGCTGCTAGTACCTTGTGGAGTCTAGCGTAGCTGATCACATCCTCTATGCCCTGGCAATACTTCCTCCACGAGGTCCTTCGCACTTTCGTGATAGCGTTGTTATGCGTAGTCAGTGCCAAGCGATATTCATCCCAGTACGTTCTGATTCGCTTGGCTTTGTTGAGCAGTCTTTTCACCGTCCCCCTCTTCCTGAGAAAAGTTCTGAACCCCACCAGGGTTCAGAGCTCTCAAGTCTTTTCGCTTCCATTGGCCATGAAGTTTTCGATTGTTATTATGGCTGGGGTAACAGTTGTTACCATTACTCCAACTATGACACTCTAGATGTCTGCGCTGGGCAGCCCAAGGGCCTCTTGTAGTTCCTCGCGATAGGAGTACCACTTGGTGTCCCTTGAGTTCCTGTACTCTGTAGGCAGTGCCTCTGTCGATACGATTGTTCATCGTATGTACAAGTGGTGGGATAAACTTGGTTACCCTGTCACATGCCAGTTATACAGTAGGCCATTTATGCACCCTGTACAAACCGTGATATCGATGACCTCCCTTCTCACTTGTCACAAAAGTAGGCTTGTCGCCCTGGTTGCAAAGCTGTAGGTTGTGAGCTATCAGGAATTGCAACAATGCTTCAACTCGTTTGTCAATGTCTCTGCTCCCCCACACTGTGTGGTGTGTATTGACATCACACCTCAATAAAGCTTGGGATTTCGAGGTTCTGAGATACTTCGCAAGAGTTCGAATGTCTTGAGGTGGTGGTGCTTGTGTCTGGCCTTAGGGTAGGTATGCTGATGTCAATAGGAGGCTACTTACCAACCGATGGGGATGAGTAATTTTGGTTAACTGACTTCGATTTTTCTGGCGCGATTGCTGCAATGTCGTCAAAGCACGCAGCAGTCTCGATCAGGCATTAATGTGAAAAAAAGTACAATAAAATATAAACGTATATATATATTCAGTAGAGTTGAATCTTTTCAAGTGAATATTGGTTTGGGGGCATGGCGTATTCCTGAGAATTCTTGTTTGAGTAAATGTAATTCGAAAGTAACAACATTGGTAAAGCTTTTCAAAACAAATTTAACAAATATGGGTCTACACATTGGAAATGGGCAGAATGACAACAAATGAAAAACAGGTTGATATGGAATCGCACCTGTTATTACAAATAATTTATTGTATTACTTGTATATTAATTCTCTATTGGTATATTCAATTTTTATTCCAAAATTCTGACACATAAACACCTACATTTTTTCTCATACTTATACAATACCCCAGAGATCCGATGCTTCCTCTGATGGGGGGACTTATGACGTTTCCGTTTTTACCAAATTCAATTATAACCAATTTATATTTTACTCCATTATAGAAAATCATTTTTATTCCCATTGTAATCTTTCAGATATGATATTTGAATGTATTATCTGATTACGAAATTTATTTTGAATCATTTCCTGTCAGTCGGTGTTAATTTCATTCTCAGATACTTTTATATTGCAAATAATAAATAATATTGTCATGTCAGTATTGAGGTTCATTATTCTGACGGACAAGTTCATTTGAAGTGTGAATCCTAAAATCCATCAATAAAGTTTATATATGCGACAGACAGAGTAAACTTTCTTCTCGCGTGTGTACGCATCCATCTGATTAATGCAAGTAATGTTTCTTCATTCGCATTTAATGGAGAAATCAACTGAACTGATTCCGAGACCATTTATCATTGTTATATTAATAATCGATTTATGTATCACCAATATTGCCGTATACACTTTTATTTCAAAAGCTCCATTCACAACTACCAATTCAATCGGATTAATTTAAATTTTCAGATTATTTGTTATGTTTTGTTTCATTTGTTAATTATTTTATACGTTTTATTAGTGTTGTTTTCCTCAAATTACATGTAACTTATCTCAAACAAGAATCCTCAGGGATGTCTCCCAAAGTATTCACTCTCTGCTGATTGTAATTACTACCGTACTTCTATTCTTTTCAACCATTCTCATATCCGACCACTTTGTGCTTTTTCACAAAATTTGTGTCGTTTCCCTTTTGCTATGTGAGCAAAAACTGTACTTCTATAATCCTTCATGTGACTAACAGTTTCCTTTATTCCGTTCCAAGTATCGAACGGAATTTTATCAGGTGCATCCGTTGGAAATAAATTTTGCAGATAGTTCGCTGTCATAACTGCTTCTCTTCTGGCAGACAAGCACCAATTATCATACATCTCACCATTTCAATTGGGCATCTGTTTCTCCCTCAGCTACTCTATTTTGTTGACTTGAGTGAGGGGCTGTCAATAGCATTTCTATACCTTCAGATTTCAGGGAATTGGTTACATATGAATAAATATATTCTTCATCTTGGTCAGTTCGGAAAATTTTCGGTCTTATGTTGAATTTATTTTCCACCAATCTGACATATCCTCGAATTTTGCCAAATACTTCGGATTTTTTATTCAATAAATATATGATAGAATATTTGCCAAAATCATATATCGACTCATCCAAGGAAGACTGTACTATCTCATTTTTTATAGTTTTGAGATAAAGCAAGATAAAGTTTTAATCGTTCTAAAAAATGAGGTCCCTTTTTTTATTACGTTCTTTTTGTACTTGTCTATTGTGTCTACCGTATTTTTTTATTTCTTCTTCTAAAAATTTTGATTTTCCTTCTTACAAAGTTTTTGAATGAGTTAGTACAGTATTCGCGGTAAAAAAAAAATCAGAAATATAAATAGTACACACCAGTTTTCATGAAACTGTATTTATTTATTATGGTATTTGCAAGAGTTAATTTACAGGACTATTATAAACAAACGTTATCATTCCAATTCTTCTATTTCATCTTCAGTGCTTAAAGTGTCTTCATCATTTTCTATCTTGTCAAAACATAGACTTCTATAGAAAGCGTGGTACATTGCAGGTATTTTATCGTAAGAAGTATTGATTTCTTTTATTTGGCTGATTTTTACCATTCCTTTCTCATTGTCTACTTTCCAGTTCTGGATGGCGGTAAGACTTTTGAAATCCAAGAAGTCATCTTGCGACATTTCTGTTACATCGTATACTTTGCCTGTTGTTTTGGCCATTCGAATTAATGTTATCCATTGTTCAGGCACATACAATACAGAATGACGTTTTCTCGCATTTTCAATAACAGCATGCATGCTGTCTCCCTCATTTTGGGTGTGACCCTTCTCTAAAAATCTGTGTGTAATGTTTACTTCAAAATATATAGCTGCATAAGAAAACATTGAAAATATGATGTGGTTTCTATTTTGGCCGCTACAGTTATCTGAATATAAAATAATTGTTTTTACTCCCTTATGTTTTTGAATATTAAGAAACTTCCACAGGCAGCTAGCAATTTCATTTGAACCTCTTTTCGCAATCTGTTCGTGCCAGACATAGCAGTGACCTTCATTGTTTCCCACATCGTATATTGTAAAGTTGTATGTGGCATACTTACTTTTATAATAAAAATCGCTTACATTCGATTGGGGAGTCGCTAAAACTTTTTGAAGATCGAAACATGCGACACATACAGTCTTATCATTTAAAGCCAGTTCTTTGTCGTTATTTTTCATGTCTCTAGCAACTATTTTGTTTGCTATGTGACGTTCATAGTTTTCACGTAACTTAGCCTTGCCAGTTTCATCAGCTAGGTTAAAGACCGAACACACATCACACTGATCTTTTTTGGGTTTAAAGAAGCTAATGTTAAATTCAGCATTGAAAATGTCTCTGTACTGACGAGAAGTAGCAAGTTGTCCGACATTTTTTCTATCAGCATTATATTCTGTGTAGAGCCTATACATTTTCTGAATGCTTAAATCTCCCTCAAGATACATCCTCTTAGAATCTTTTCGAATATAATGGGAGGGCACCAAAGGAAACAAGTTTATGTGCTTTCTCACACTTTCTCCCACGGCTGGAGGAAGTTTATGTGGCCTTACTTCATGTTTTCCGCGTTTATCTGATTGCAAAACTCCAGTTTCCTGTATGTTATTTAAAGCTGTATTTACCCAAGTTTGGGAAATACCAAGTGTTCTTAAAAACATAATTTTGCAAATTTGTTTTTGCTCATTGCCGAGATGAAAATAATATTGCCGAGAAAAATTTCTGCGAGATTTTAAACCACAGAAACAGTGACTTGTTTTTTCTCAACCTGTCTCACGTACTGAACAATAAAATCCCATTGCCTCGTATGATCTTCCAAATTCCAAAATTCATTAAAAATAATTTCTCTCCGTTTTTCATTTATTTTTGTGGTGCACTTAAGCCTGCATGTTTTTTTGCATGGTTCGCCTATTTGTCTTTCCTTCACAAGTTTTCCTTTTCGATTTTTATGTTCTAAGCCACTTTTGCTGTAGTTGTACCCTTTCTTTTACTTTTACTCTTACATATCTGTTCTTCGTTTTCCTCTTGATCATCAGATGTAATTTCTTTATTGTGATTTTCATCTAAGGGTAAATAATCTGGGTCACTATCTGAGCTTGCATGATAATGATCTTCAGTATCAAGTTCTAAATCTGACACATTTTCATTACTTACTGTATTTGTTAGTTTTATTTCTGAAAACAAAAAATTGAGTCTTACATTACGAATTTTTACAAGCATTATATTAAAACAAACCTGTAGGCTCATGCGTATTAGCAACTGTAGTTTCTTTTGATGCATTTGGATGAAGATCATCAGAAATGTTCTCTGAAAGTGTACATGTATATAAATAACTAATGTTTCTGTGTATATTACAAGGAAATTAACCTGTTGAATCGAGTTGAGAATCTGTTCCACGTTTGGCAGCTTGCTTCACTAAATTCAACATCAATTGACCTCTCGAAGACATCTTGACACTTATTTCACTAATATAGATTATTAATTTACAGAATTTTTCACATTTTACAACTTTGAACCTTAATTACTCTTAAGCGGCATTCTAATGTGTGGACTTATGTATGCTAACTGTACATAATCTCAACTTACGAAAACTGTACTATCTCAAGATACAACAATGCTTCATCTTGAAATGACAAGGAAGACTGTACTAACTCAAGATAGAATAGTTTTTGTCGGAAATTATAAATATGTACGAGTTAGTACAATACATAATTGACAGGTTGGTTGCCTACATGCGGTTAATTTGAGTTAGAACTATGTTCGATGAAAGAGAATATGGTAAACTCATTCTTGGGGGGTCTAACTCTCAAAGGCAAAAAATTGAGTTAGTACAGTATTCCTTGGACCAGTCGATATAGAGATGAGAATCAATTTCCTTTTTCCCGGTATGACTGTACGCATAGGTCTGTATGTATCATATTCAATATATTTATTGTTTATGTGAAAGTCTCCTCTCTCTTGTAATTTTTTCCTGGTATGCAGATTTCACAAGTCATTTTTTTTCATATTCATTTCATTTACTAATGTTTTTCTTGCCATATTCTTATAAACCGTGGGCTCTCGAGGACCAAAACGTTTGTGCCAAATATGAATGCAGCCATCATTATATTCATTCGATCCTACCATAGCTTCATTGTATTGCTTCAGCCTCTACAAATTTCCACTCAAAATATCTGATGCAACTATTTTTTCCTTTGGATTCATATTAAAAAGTTCTAGTAGAATTCAATTCTGACTTTCAGATTGTTCAATCTTTCTACGCACAGCAAACTGGCACCCAGGTCACGAACATACAAGACATCTTTTTCTATAACCTCTAATATAATATAACCATCTAGAAGACATTCCAATTTTCCAGAACTTACGCCATAAGAATAATCTGTTCTGCAATCAGCAAGCTTCACTCTACTTTGTGACTCATTGCATTGTGAAAAAATTGTTTATTCTTCTTAATGACTTACACCAGAAACAATGATCTAATCTTGATTTCTATTGATTAATCCTAACTTGTGTCTTTTCAACATTTGCACTATTGCCATCATTATCTGAATATACCACATTTGCCACACTTCAATATCTATCTTGTTGCTTCTTATAATGATAATAATTGTTCTTCATATGTCCGGTTTTTGTGCAGTAATATAATGTTCTTTTTGCAGTACTGTAATGCTCGACCATTTTTATGATCGAACACTTTTCATTTATTCTTGGGGCCAGTTCATTGTGTGCTCCGTGGTTTTCTATTCTTCATGAAATAATATTGCTAAATCATTTTATTTTTGATCATATCTATTGTCAGATCCGTTTCAGATTTACTTTCTAAGACCAACACTGAATTTTCATAGCTTTCTGGGAGAATGCATAATAATGATGTTACTTTTAAATTCTCTGGCACACGTATCCCTAATGCAACCATCTGATCTATAGTGCACATCATATCAGCAATATATTTTTCCATATCACCATTTCGAAATAGTGTCATCCTACAGAGTCGTTTAAACAGAAATGCTTTATTTGTTTGTGACCAATTTCCATAGTTTCTTCAGTTTGTCCCAAGTTTCCTTGATCTTTTACAGTTCTAAGATCCTCGATTGGCAAACCAATTGTAGCTCTTACTCTACCTGTTTTCGATACTCAACATTCAGGTTTTTCTTCTAGTGAATCTTTAGTGAATGCGTTTCAAATTTTTTCCTTAAGCAGCAATATTTCTCAATTTTATATTTTCATATACTATTCAATCTCACAATATTGAATCAAGAAACAGCCATGTTGACAAAAAAACACTTTCTAACAGTTCTACTTTTAATTCCAGTTAATTTTTGATATATTCTTCTCAATATTTAAGAACTTAGAAGATATATGAATCTATAATTATTCCATACACACAATTCAATAATAACATGTCATTCAATAATTATCATTGTTTTCTACATTTTGTTTTACATGAAGAATGGTCAAAAAATTATAATACAATGTTTGATTCATAATTTGGCATCTCCAACACATTATTTATTGGGATATAGTTGTTTTATAATAGAATTATGCGAATGAGTTGAAATCGGCATTAAAAATATAGTGAAGATGAATTTCTGGACATAATATAACATGAATTATTTGCTACTTCACATATTTAATACTAGAGGTTGTCTCACGATTTCCGAATTGGAACGTATCTGTTGAAATTGACGTAACCAAAATCAGAATTGCCCGAACTATTCACTACGTTATTCATTCATTGCAAATATTCTAAAAAGATGATTATGGAATAGAAATCAAATCACGTAATGCTGAAGTAACTGAAAATATTTGGTAAGCCTTACATGACGTTAAATGTGATGAAAGAGAATTGCTTGACTTCACCTGATACTAATGAGATCTAGTCTGTAGACTGGAATTATCTGAGTAACTGAATAAAACATTATAAAAAGAAACCCCCATCACTAGTAATGTAGTTGAGCTACTGAGGACCTTTCAGCTACCAAGTAGCCATCATCAGAGTAAACTAAATGGGAAATCAAAATGTAGCTGTTCAAATACTATTTGCAATTAATAAGGGATCGCCCTAAGCTGGATATGAATCTGAATCCATTGTTATTCATCAATTTACGAGGATGAAAATGTATAAGCGAAAAAGCAATTCAATTAATTCACGTTTATCTCCAGCTGAAGCTAATCTGTCAATTACTATTGCATTCTAACAGACATAATTTGATTTTTAATTCATTCTATCTCATGATGGCTACTGAGAGGTCCTCAATAGTTCAACAGTATTTTTTTCTGGATGAGGTGATTGTTTTTTTCATATTGTTATATTGTATCCTTAGTGTGAAATCTTCTACAGTTTATTATGAATACAACATCAATTTCAGACCCATCGCAACTAGAGGGAGTGTGTTATACTTCCTGGTGGTCAGTATGGCAATGGTTAATGTCATGTATCAAACATCTCTTGTACAGTTCCTCGAAAGATTTGACCTATCCTTGGCACGCTCAGACAAAAGTCCAGTCACTTCCAGAAGGATAAATTTCATCAATGAGTATCTCACATATGAAATTTTCAAATATAAATCGAGAGGCCTGTATGAGACACACAAGTATATGTTCGTATTAATGTTGACACTAAAGATAGATTTGGATAGAGGTTTTATAACACACGAAGAATTCCAAAATTTGATAAAAGGAGGGGCAGCATTAGATTTGAGTACCTGCACACCAAAACCTGCGAGATGGATTTCCGATATTACATGGTTGAACGTGGTTGAATTATCAAAACTACGTCATTTCCAGTACATTACACAGCAGGTATGGGAAATATCATTTTTATGTCATTTTAAACAATGTTTTCATCGTCTATTCACCCTTCGACTTAATCTACATCAAGGGGTCTGATATTTGATTTTTTGCTTCTTTCTCACAATGAGAATAAGAAAATTCTAACCAAAATATTCATAAGCGCAATACTTATTGGTCGTGATATTGTTCACAACATTGTTATCATTTCCGCTGAAAGGAAATACTAGAATGAATAATGATCGGTGACCTTTCATGGTTAATAAACAAATCCGGTTGAAATAGACCTAGTCTCTGTCTTAGTTAATGATTACTCACTGCGAAGGTCCAATGTGAATAATGCTTTAAAATCACCCCTCAATTGAATCGAAAAAATCCTGAAGGAAACGATATACCATGGAGTTAGGTATGTCATAATATCACAATGATACAGTGGATGATCGTACAAATATTAGTAGACGTATAGTATTGTGGAAACTGGTTCCTTTCCACTTGTACCCTCATATGATCTAAATGATTCACCAACGGATGTATTCCATCTGAATTTATCGACTCCAGGAAAAGGGGTGTTAGTTTCTACCCATTAAATCCTCTCCATTCGTAAATTTCTATATTTGTTTTGCGTATTTTATTGATACTTTGATAGGTTTTGAAATTTCTTTCTTTCAATTTGACATGCCAATAGAGTACGAACATCAATAAGAGCCCAGGTATAGTATAACTATCGATTTGCATCAGTGATGAAAACTGCAGCCTTTTTATGTGCTAAAAATATAGTTTTTTTTTCGTTCATCGGTACGCTCTCAGCGCTATCTATCAACAAGGGTTCGTACCTCCTCTGTAAGTGTAACATCAGAAATCTGTAGAAAATGCAACCGCTTTGAGCCTCATTTTTTCGCGAGAGTTGGTATTACTACTACAGGATGGCTCATGACGAACGCCCGCAACCGATATTTCAGAAAAATGATAGAAAAGTTTGGAAAATTCATTAACGTTGATAATACTTCTCAGATGAAATATTCCATCCCCAAGTGAACATTAACTTTCTTATTTCAGATAGAGCACCCATGTATTATTATAGTTCCGAATTCTACTGAAAAGTATAGATATATTTGATGTTAAGTGGTCTTTACTTAGCTCAAACCGTATTCGAGTATTTATGTGAAGGAGTCGGGGAAATTGAAAAACACCTTCACGCCTAGTCTTAACCCTATAGGTCACTTTAGTAACGTATGGGTGGGGTTTAACTCCCAACGCGTAATTTCGACACATTTTCTAGGCCTCACGCAGTTAGCAGTTAGCGTGGGTTCACTCACGCTTTCATGTGTAAATTTAAACTGATACCCTTCAGCAAGTGAGTTATTCACCATCTACTCATTCGGTGAACTGTATTTATTGTCGAGCTTGTTTGTTTTGCCTAAATTTCATACTCCAAGTTAGTAGATTAACTGGGCGCATTCCCCACCAGGATATCCGGTCTATGCATCCGGTCTGTGCTGGCGATTGGTATCCGATATTTTGTATTTAGTGTTATTGGGTGAATTGCGAGTCTGGTTGGTTATATGAATATACAGGGTGTTTCTAGAGAGTGTAAAATGTTGTATATACAGGTTGTTTGTGAGAGAGGTGTGTCACGTGATCTATCATGGCGTCTGTCACGTGAACTGTCATGGTGAATCTGTTATAGCATCTGTCTCGTGAACTGTCATGGCGGCTCACGTGAACTGTCATGTTGAATCTGTCATGGTGTCTATGACGTACGTGTATCAATGAACTGTCATTGTGTCTGTCTTGACATCCGATGTGAGTGATAAGGGAATATACCAGGTGTTTATGGGGATTGGATATGCAGGTTCTTCGTAAGAGATGATGTGACTTGAGTCACGTGATTTTGAAAGAGGTTCATAATGTTTGTCACGTGGAACTTCCAACTAGGTGTCATGGCGCCTGTCACGTGAACTGTCATGGCGGATCTGTCATGGCGACTGTGAAGTGTGTGTCATGACGTCTGTGACGTGAACTGTCATGGTGTCTATGACAGTTGTATCAATGAACTGTAATGGTGGCTGTGACATGCGCGCCATAACGTATGTGGTGTGCGTGTCATGGTGTAGGTGAACTTTCAAGACAGATATCTAGATCGCTGCGCATCATCTATGAAATGTCTGACAAATATGTTGAGTGAAAACTCAATCACACCGGGAGTGGTGATTTTATTTCACATTCTACATAACGTGCTGGACGAGAATATACTATTTATATAGCGATTGACCTCACCAATTTTCCGCGATAAGGGTTTGAAATTTATGTTTCCGTAAATATGGCGTTATGAGAGGTCTTGACGAGTAGAGTATTATTTTTGTGTCTTGGATAGTAGACTTCCGCGGACAGCTAATCTTGAAAAATCTTGTCTTCCGGATGGATTTCGCGTCACAATAGCTCGACTTGATGCCGACGTTTCTCCAACCATTACAGGTGGCATCTTCAGAGCAGGCTTGAGGCTTGAACTGAAACTGTTTCAGTCGAGCTATTGTGACACGGAATCCATCCGGAAGACAAGATTTTTCATTATTTTTGTGATTTACATTGAAAAAAGTCCCGATATGGTGAACATACAAGGGACAAACGTCAATTTTGATGCAACTATAGCTTTATGGGTATCGAATGAAGGTTTTGATGTATAGAATGTGAATCCGGCGACTATAGTCCACGAACGATGATGACGTGAATAGCTGAAAGTTGTTTGAATACCTAACCGTCGAAGATGATATAGATATCTAGTGAGTCTACAAATATGTCATTGTGCATATATCTTCAGGGGAATACACACGTAGATTTTACGAATTCGTTGAAAAAGTTCATAAGCTAAAGAAAGACTCCTAACCACAATTCTGAATGGTATCCTACACGCAAACGTTCCCCAACGCGTTGAACGTATCTATATTTGTCTGAAGAATGTCGCTGATGGTGGTGTGAAGTGTAAATGTACCTATTGGAAACCGATCAATTTGCAAAAAATCAATTATAACCAATTGGAGGTATTCATTCACATTCAACATCCCACTGGACAATCGTACAACCATACATTATAAACTCAAACTCTTATTATTTGATCAGAGGGAGGAGGATATCGCTGAACGGCAAATGATTCAACAATCATGTTTACCACATCTCATACGACAGACATTATCAACACCTTCCACACCCACATCACCCTCACTAGACGAAGAAATTCCTAAAATTTTCGGAATGTTGTATACTATTTTATCTTCTTCTTCAGTACTAATATTGACTATTTGCGATATGTATGAATGATTGTATGAAGGGTTAATTGTTTTATTTGAACAAAAGAAATTATAATAATATTAAACATTCATTTGAGAGGGAAGAGAAAAATACACATCATCTGGTAAAATAGTATTCAGAAGCCAGTTTTGCAGATCATTCACGTTTCGCATAGAAGACCCATATTTTCCACCATCTCTGCGATGATAGAGACATGTCAGTGTGTTGTAAGGTTTGACTTTTCCGATCTGACACATGGTACCAACTTTGTTACATCAGCAATGTATGGGGAAGCACCTGTTTCTTCACATGTTTCACGAAGAAATCATTTTTGACACGTGTTTTCAACATTCAGATACGTGCTGATAACATCCCTGCTTCAAACCGGGGACGGTAACTGATTCAATCCGGCGACCATAGTTCACGAACGATAATGATGGCGTGACCGACGATGATCGTTGATACAATCTTGTGATCATGATTCACGAACGATGATGAACAATGAAACATATATGATAATCAACGCAAGCTCATTCCATAGTTAACTTTGTTTTCATTCTCAAAATAATACAAGGAATTAATATTATCACATCAATATATTGACATTATCATTTGCTAATTCATGAGCTTTAGAGATGACACGTTCTATCAATTGTAGATCATATTATTTATACTTCCCTTACACTATATATTATGTATGTACTACGTATATACTACGTTAGTGAGAGAACTAGAAATGAACTATTGTTATTTTTGTCATTGAAGGAAGACGTAAGTGTTTGAATCTCAAAAATGTATCAAACAATGTTTGATAGCAATATTTCATTACACAAAAGAATTCGCATTTAATTTGTATACAATGCTCAATAAATATGAACAGGTGAAATAACATAAGACCTTCAAACTCTTAAACACTATAGGTAGAGAGATACATGAACCCTGAAGCACTTGAAAGCTTAGTAATGACCGCTATTTTGAATTCTGGAAATCCTAACTAGATAAATAACTACAGTTCTATCAGCCTCACTTCATACTTCATAAAAATCTTTGAAAAGTGTATAGAAGATAAACTTCTAATTTTTTTAGAAAAAAAAACCACTTCCATAAAACCAATTGAGTTTTCTAAAAGTCTCAAAAAGCTTTATATAACCTAACAAAGTAATAAAGGGCTGATACAGACGTTGATATGAGATGATGCAACGCTGTTTTCTCAATCTTAACTAACGACGTGTCACATCAAATGTTCAGAGATTTTCTTGAAGACAATCAATGGAGTGAGGGGTGTTGTAGATCTTCGAGAACTACCAGGTAGCACGAGAATGACAGCTATGGTATCATATCACCCTCCTTGAAAAGGGGGTGAACTGATTTGGTTTTATTTTAGAAATTCGTTCACTATTTCTCACGCTGACATTTGTTATTGATACTAAACAGAAGACCCTATGTTCTCGTTACTTTGCTTTGAGATATTTCAATTTCATATGAAATTTCAATTTTCTAAATATGATTTTGTTTTCCAATATTGGAAATAACCTGTCCTAAACCCTTATTACATCACCTTACCCCCTTGTTAAATTCATTATTACAACCCTATTCAAGATGTTCACGAGAATGATGATCGAAAAATACGCGGGAACGTTAAGAGATAGAATTAATCTGAAAACAGTTATGATGGACGCATACATGAATATGAGCGGAAAAAACAAGATACTCAAACTCAATTAACAATTATATCGGAAGAGACGAAAACAAAATGAATTGAATACAAATCATTGTTATTGGAATATCAATGTTTGTTATCCTAACACATATGCAGCATGTGTCAAAACGTTTATATTCTAACATATGATTTTAGTTTGAATAGTAAGTAATCATTTATTGATTCTAAACAGAAGACCCTGTGTTCTCGTTACTTTGCTTTGAGATATTCCAATTTCATATTGAAACGGATGTGAAACGGCAGCCCATCTATGCTGGGTGCCAGTGAAACGGACCCGCTAGGGTCGGTTTATATTGACCCAACTAGCTCAATTTGAATTAATTAATGTCAGGGCTCGTAGTGAAACGTGCCTTGTGATTCTAGACTGGTGAATTGCCTGAGCGCCAATTGCTAAAAGGAAAACTATAAAAATAAATGAATTCACAGCCTAGAATACAAGCACCACGAGATGGTTTATTAGTTGATGGAAATTAGAAAAACAATATAAGTTCAACTTAACAATTTGATTTATTCCAGATAGAATTTGGTAATTAACAAGAATAAATTTACAGTTTATATAATGAATTAATTTATAAAAAAAAATAATTTTGAAGTAAAACAATTACAAAATTAATTCAATTTGTATATAACGAATTTAGAGTAAATAATTATAAAATTAACTCAATTTCTTAATTGAAAGAATGGATAGTTGAATAGTAAAGAGACCACGAATAGCTCTAAAAAATTTAGCGAAATACAATTTTGGTGAACAACAAAATCAGAAAATGAAATAATGATCACTCAACAAGAAAATGTTACCCTCCGTAGGAACTGGGAGCTGGTCCTGTCAGGCAAGTCACTAAACCGTCTTGGAGTGAAGGGGTGAGGAACCTCAGACGTTCAAACCCTGTAATGTCAAAGAACGAACAGTACCTGACTTGAGATCAAAGGACAAGTAACACCGTCGGCCGGAATAACCAAATGATTCCACCTCCGATAATGTTATCTTCCCTAATATGTAAAACACTATAACAAAATTGATATCTTGAAGAGATATCAATTTAGACAAAAATATATAATTTAATCTGCAAGAATTATATAATTACAAGAATTACTTAAAATGAAACAATAAATAATATGTGACTGAATTAACGATACGAAAAATGAGATAGAAAGAAAAATAATCAAATTGTGATTGAAAGGAAATAACCAAAACGTTGAATTTGCTAGTTAGCACAAATCTAGAAACTTGAATTGATTTGCATCAAATTTATGTATTACTCTATTCTGCAATCACGCGAACGCAGCAGTCCTGATAATTAAAAATTCAATAAGCAATAATTGAATAATACCTTGTGATAATTCCAAATACTATTTATAGCACAATGCAGTCGAAGACAGCTCTGAATACTACGTATCAGATTTACAAAATGGCGACTCTTACGAATCACAAAAAAAATAGCATGTGCCAATGCGGTATTAAACTGACAAGGACTACAGAAATATTATCATGAGAACCTGCCTACGTTCCTATAGATTATTCTCCTACAAGAGTTACAACAATCAATGCTGTGATGGAAATGATATTCTTTGAAATATGCTATCCGCAAAATGATCGGGTGCCCCCCAGGCAAATCGAGAAAAAAAATCCGCCGAAATACTATCACAATCAGGCTTTGTACATCAAGACGTTTAATAACAAATCTAAATCAAATTAAATAGCCTGATGTGAATAATATTTCGGAAGCAAAATTAAGAAAATGTATTTAACGACAATGAATTACGAAATCTCGACTTACCCAGGAAAAGGAACACACCATAATGAATCCTTTCCGATTTCCGCTATCCTACATTCCCACTCCGAGATATTTAGTGACACCTCACATCAGGAATGGTAGTTTCAATAATCTATGTTTTATTGACCGGCAGATATCTTCAAATATCATATGACAAGTTTCCTAGCCGACAGGAATTCTACTCTGTTCTTTGAAGAGTTCTATATATAATCACGTAACGCAGCCCGTTACAATATGAAATTCTAATTTTCTAAATACGATTTTGTTTTTTAATAATGGAAATAACCTGTACTTAACCCTTATCACATTACCTTACTACGTTCGATGTTTATTGACAGTATGTATATGTATGAAACAGTTAAGTGATAGATAATTGATAATAAGGGATTACTATTCACAGAAGATACAGTATCTATATCTAGTCATAAATAATAACATACCTACGAGAAAATTCACAAGAAATGGATAAGATCTCACGTAGTATTTGAACATCCATACTTATATGATGTATTCAATAAACTTGAATTCAAATATCGTAAATGACATAGGACGTGGTGTTAATTATAACATAGTACATATTGGTAGTAGATATAGAGAATTTCATTTCCATCAGGATATCTGATATTATATACAGGTTGTTTATAAAGAGGAATCAATGTTTGAGATACAAGTTGTTAGGAGAAGTGTGTCATGACGTCATCTTATGGGACTACATTTTCACCAGGCTATCTGATCTCCACTTCCGTTCTGACTGAAATTGTGCATCCGGTGTTATATAAAGATTCTTTGTAAAGATGAATGTAAGTTAAAGATACATGCTGTTAGAAGGGGTGTCATAATGTGATCCTCGAAGAGGTCATGTGAAAGCTGTTACGTGGATTGAATGTTGATATTATTCGAAGAAAGAAATAATAACTTCTGTAATAATTGTTTACGATGCCATAAGCTTTTATGTTTCAATCAACAGCAACTGTTACATTTTATTTTTATATTAGCCTACTCTTCTGGAATTTTTGATTGTCTCCGAGTTTTTGAATTATACAATTATTGCATTGCAAATTTGAAATAAACAATAATATTGAACATATTCCCCGCCTTGAAAGTATACTTTTGTATAGAAAACAACAAAAAACAATTCGGAAAAGTTATAACGTGAGTCACATATGCACTTCGATTCACTCTATAGTCATTAGATAGAACGAAAATTCTTGGAAATACACGCCGAATAACTCCATCACGAGTTCACATTGAGGCTACGTGATTGATATTGTCCTTGCCTGGGAATACCCGGATGATTCTATCCAAATGCCACTTCATAGGCGACGATGAGTACCAAAGCTCCTTATTTGAAAATCGGATCTTCTTCAGGTTTCCATTTGTTCCGGGTTTGTAGTTTCACAAATATTCTCTCGCACTTTCTTGCAAATGTTGATATCTTGACAGACAATTCATTGGTAATTTCAGGTCATCATCTTCTGGATATGTTATTAAGGATCAAAAAATTAGCGGGTGTCATAGGATTTAGGTCATTTGGATCAGAGGAAAGTGTGAATAAAGGTTGGGAGTTCAAGATAGCGTCGGTTTGGGCCAATATCGTGTAAAGTCCCTCGTTAGTTAGAAGTGCATTGCGCATTACTCGTTTCAAATGGATGTGCTCTTCACGCTTGCCTCCCAAAGGCTTCCGAAATGTAAAAAATGGACAGGCGTGAAGTGCCACTGTATCATTTCGATAGAGATTGATTCGGAAAGAATGTCGTCATTTGCTTTGAGGAATTTCCCTGAATGCTTTATTTCTGAGTTATCCCGTATGAAATTCGAACCATTATCTGAATACATATGAGCTGGTTTCCAAAAGAATGTTGATAATAATTTTTTGATCTCGGCAACTCGATTTCCTACAAATATTTTTAGTGAACTTGGTAAGATATTGTGCCAGCCTAAGACAATTGTGGAATCTGAACATAATACTACCTTATCAATTCGAAGCACTATGAACTTTGTCTAGCTTAAATGAGTGCGCCACATAATTCTAATTTAGGTATCGTGGGCACCTTTAGGGTGCTATTGTAGACTTGGCACATCACGAATTTACGTGAACTTGTCCGGTTTAGTCAGTTGATCTGATAAGAATGCTTCCTGGGATGAGTCTGAAAAGCCATGAATTTGAATAGATGTACAATTTTTGCGTACCACATATCTCTTTCATTCTATTTCATTGAGATGAATTAATCCATTCCTAAAATTCATCCAGTTGCTTTGTAGACTTTCGGAAACTGGCTCGTCCCAAGAGATTTTCTACAGTCACAATTTTGTAGTAAAATCTTCGCTATCATTGTGCATGCACTGAGGAACCCAATTGGATCAAAAATATGAGTGAATCTAAACAATATAGAACATTTCGTAATTTCTTGAGACTCGAAATCAGGAATCATATACATTAAATTGTCATTTGTACAAGACCATACCTGGCCCAATGTTTTCACTTTTTCAGAAGGGCCGATTTGTAACAAATCTGAACACATTTGAGATCATGCAACATTTTGTAATATATATTTATTGTTTGATACTCATTTCCCCAATAGAAATTGTCAGCTCAACAATATACGCGACATGTCTCATTTAACTCGTCGATGGAGTCAGCACCTGTCATCAAATCATCTATGTAATAGATGCTTCCGCAACTTTCGGAAGAGATTATTCATGAGCCAATTGAATCAAGAAAGGCGCCGATGAAGTTCCATATGTCACTGTATTTAAACAATAAGTATTCAATGGTTCAGTGGAATTATTAGGTCTCCAAATTATCGCCTGTAATGATCTTTATTTTGGAGCTATGTAGACCTGTCGATACATTTTCTAGATGTCGGCCGTCACGACATACGTATGTTTTCTGAAACGAAGAATCATTGACACCAAATCTTGCTGTACCGTAGGACCTACTATATGCGGTTGCATATATGCAGGTAAAGACGCATCGAATACAATTCTCAACATAGTGGTAGAACTTTGTTTTTTAATAACCCCTTGATGCTTGCTTGCAATGTTTCCATATTTATCTTCGTCGTGTGACCAAAATGTTCATACTCAAACATAAATTTCATATATTGCATCTTTAGATCAATGTTCTTGGTGAATTTCCATTCCAACATGATGAACCTTTTACGAGCTTGAGATTCTAAATCTCCCAATTTGTCAATGGATTGTTTAAATGGGATCGATACAACGAAACGACCATTAACTCTCGTTTGGTGTTTGTTTTTCAGTTTCCTTTTCTACAGAAGATAATACTTCTTTTTTGAACATTCTTCTAGCTCCCAAAATTGAGCAGCACATCGTTGACATTGCTGTGCTTGCAATGAATTGTGTTGGGAATAGAAGAACCAAGTGGACCAACTATGGTCCATCCAAATTGAGTTTTTAGCAAAATTGGTAAACCATCCCAATTTTTAACTACCCAATTTTTAACTACTCAAAATTGTAACTGCTCAAAACGTTGGGCGTCAATTTGCAACTACCCTAAACTCTTAAAATTCAAATTTGTAAGGGTTACAATTTACAGTCACTGAAGGATAAACTAAGTTCTATTTTATCACTTGGTTGCCGACAGCTGCAGTGAAGATGGTCGTAGGTTATATTTTAGATGTTAAAAATTCGGGCGCCAGAGTATTTTAACCAACCAATGAATTATGCACATGCCTAGGGGACGCAAGGTTAAATTACCCTGAAAGATGAAAATAAAAGACTTATCCCCAGAATGATTGAACTTTACTTGACACTAATATTGGTATGATTTTAAACAGGTCTTATACTAATGAGGTATGAAGCGAATGATTAGAAAATATGGATGAAATTAGTTACTTTAAATCATTTAAACAAGTGAACAGTTAATTGAATTTACATAATATACAATCCTCGATGATTACACCGGTCAACACGATTTTTGGGTCTAACTTCTACATGTTAAATTTTGGTTTCTCCTACGACAAAAATAAGGAACAAAAATTGTTTTCCGATTAAAGTTTGCTTTTGTAGAAACTAGAACAATTTTTCAATTTTTCAATTTTTTATATTTTTTCTACACTTCACTGTAAATTATAATTAGAAAACATTTTTTTAGATACAAGAGTCTTTTTTATTCAAGATTTGTGATAAACAATAACATATAGATGTAAAATAACAAGAAATTAATGTCTAAAAGTGAATATATTTCGTATTTCTTCTATGCTCGTATGAGCTCTCTCGTATTAAACCCCAAATGTAATCTCCCATCATATTCTCGTTGTACGGCCCTTGATATCGCCGTTAAAAGTCCATCACGTCTTGCTGAAAACGTTCTCCTTGTTCATCGAAGTAGGCCCCCATGTTGTCTTTAAATTCGTCCAGATGAGAATGTAGCATATGAAGTTTATGAGACATTCTGCAGCCCATAACTTTAAAGCTTTTAAGTATTTTTTCAATCATACTTATCGTCGTAAATCAGACCAAAGCAAACTTTATGAACTAAATATGAATATTTAAGTGTTTTTCAATGTCTAGAATCAGAATTTAAACAAGAGAACAGAAACCCAAAAAAAAAATATTTTTTTTGTTGACCTGTGTTATTAAAAGTTGTTACACAAAACCACAATCGATAATCTGACCTGGTGGGAGTTAATGTTATGAAAAATTGTTATACAAAACACAATCGATAATCTGACCTGGTGAGAGTTGATGTTATTATTTGCTTGGTGATGATTTATTACTTCTACTGTAGGGGTCCCTGCCACAATTATGATAGCGTTTCCACGATTGTACAGCACAGATAAATCAGCGACTCCTATTGATCTTTCCACAGTAGATGCAAGCCAATCCCTCAACACACTTCTTGTTGAATTTCCACAACATAAACACAAAATAAGAGGAAGAAGAAGCAAAAGGTAGAAGTGGAAGTAGATCCCAGAAATTCACGGAATGTTCAAACTCTATTGTTCTGTTGTCGTCAGCAGACAGACATGAACAAAATACATAACAATTGTTAACAAATTAGAACTAGGTTATGTTCTGTCAGATACCACCTATGAAGGCAATTAATTCCTGAATTTAGTGAATAAATCAAATGGAATTACTAAGATATTTATCTCTAACACGATAGGGTTTTCCTTCAAATAAGGCAACTTTTACTCCCGTTCCCAGCCAATCACGTCGAAAACTAAGTTTAGATCCCCGAAGGTATATCAATTACCCCATTAATCACAATGATTCCAATCCAAATCGGTAATTGATGTATATAAGTTATGTCATCGCCCTCTATTACAATCACATATAATATGAACAAGTGTCATGTTTCCGCTGACTACGGAAACATCTTCATAATAACTCTGCAAGCATATGATAATTCACGCTACTGCGATAATTCATATCTTTATTAAGTTACTTCTTTTTCTCAGCTGTATCGAACAGCACCTGTTTTATTATATCTCTAATCAACCTGCAATATTAATTGTATCTTTCGTTATTTTATTAATGTACTTTGATATTTGAATATAATTGTGAAATCGTGTAAACGAAATAAACATTTTTTAAAAAGAAATTCCTCAAAGGGAATTAAATAATTTATATTTTCAACGGAAGGAATATTCCCAGAATCTGGTTCCAATTACAAGCTTGGTATCACCTCCCTGTTGAATAACCGAGCAATCGACTTTCCACTCGAACGAATAGACCAGAACTGTCTTTTCTCTTCCTTTCCGGTGTCTCACAGAAGACCCTCGAAAAGAAGCGGTAACTGACACCGAGCAACCAAGACCCTTAGAATATAGGTATGGTCCATGAATTTTTGAATATACGGATCATGACTCTTAGAATGTACCGAATATACGGTCTAGCATAGCTGACGTCACAGGAGTTAACCGATTGTCCTACAGCGGCCATTTCTAAGTCGTTAGGTGGAATTTACACATTACAAATTTGATTTATTCATTACCAATTATTGACCAGAAACAATCTGCGCCAAGTTATCCCCTTCAGTATATTGAGAGCTTTCACATTTATATTGGAATTTGGAAGATTACTTGTAATAATGGGTTGATACAATTGTTCCTTGGCGAATGCACTTCAACTTTACGTTCCGTAAAAATACTTGAATGTTTATGCCATAAACGTCAATGTTGACTTGTTTAGTCTCAAGACCTAATTGTTCACATAAATCCTAGGTTATAAAACTTAATTGTCAACCTTCATCTAATAGAGTTCTAATTATTTGTGCTTGGTTGTATGAATCTACTATTTCTATCTATACTGATTGTAGAAAGTAAAACTGGATTTTCTACAACCACATTTGTGGATAAGGAAACTGTATCCACAGTAGAAACATTAGGGTTATGTGGATCCACATGTAATGTTTGGAGTTACATTTTTTGCAATTTCCGGAACTACATACAGACTCTAACAACATGTCTGACAATCAGGATAAAGTTTAAGACTTTCAACCTTTTTTAACCTTTTTGTTGCTCCCACTCGCGATCTGAAACAATATCTGACTGTGTGCTCATGATATATATTATTAATGTATCCGAATATTCAACGGACTGTTTCAAATGTCGAAGTGGTCTAAGATGTTTCGAAATAGTATCAATCATTTTTATGATTTGCATACGAGATTCTTTATTCAATGGTTAAATGTTGAAAATAGTGTTGTTATAACGATTGATGAGGTGTCTCATGCCACTATATAGTTATAATCAGAAAAATCTTTGACCTTTATCACATGAGAAGCATTTCCTGCCAAAGGAGTCCTCAAATAATAATATTTTTGAATATTGTTTATTGAAGTATTAGTATGGATTAGAGATTCAGAAGTGTTTTGGTATTCTAACCATCAATCAAAATTGCCTTCGAATTTGGGTAAGACAATTGTCAGTAATGATTATGAAAATTAAAAGATTACCTACTATTGAAGCGTTATTACTCGCAACTGAATTAGTATCAGTTCCATCACGGTTTTTTAACAATGATTTTCCAATGGAAATTAATGAATAATATTTTTTTTCAAATTCGTCTAGTTCAATTTCCAACTGTATTTTTCCAAAATTATCTGATATATTCAAATTCCATAAGTCTACTTTGCAATTCAATAATTTGAACATCAGTTGTTCAAAATCGATATTTTCAATAGATTTTTTGATAACTGTTAGCCTAGCTTTTATTGAAGCTCTTTTCTGTTTCAAAATATTCATATCAGATAAAAATAAATGATGTCGAATAATGAACTGATTGAAGCAAACCGAGGTTTCCACCTTGTACAAATTGAATAAAAGAAAGGTAAAGAAATTGGATTAGATTAGCTGACGTGTCGATTTGTATTTCTTGGTATTTATTTGAAGATACCCAGTAGAGTTTTTATAGGCTGGTGTAGCTCCTATTGTTCGATTCGTTGCACTGACGCCGTTGGGATATGGATCTTATTGTAGTTCTTAATTCGAATTGTAGTATTGCTGGATAAATTGTTGATAACTTGATGTTATCCTTATCTGGCTCGGAAGACCAAATGTTACGTGGACTGTATGTTGAAATTTTTCGAAGAAAGAAATAATAACTTCTGTTACAATTTGTTTACGATGCCAAAATGACGTTTTAATTCAATCAACAACAATTATTACATTTCATTTTTATATTAGCCTACTCCTCTGAAATTTTTGATTGTCAACATTTCTGTGTTTTTACAACACAGAACTCTGAGTTTTTGGATTATACATTGAAAGCATCGCAATTTTGGAATAAACAATAATATTGAACAAAATCATACTATTGATCATCGAACTGAAATGTAATCATCTTCGAGGAGGTTCCATGGCGTCTATCACACGTTGAACTGTTATGGTATCTTCGAACTGCCAATACTAAAAAATATTGAGTTGGCAAAACATGCCAGCCCAAATGGTGAACTAAACTTGTCCCACAAAAAGGAATGAATATGGAAAACCGATGGCAGATAAGAAACATGATGGACCATACAAAGCCAGACAAATACGGACCAGAATATTCAGTCTAACCTGAATTTAAACATTTCACTCATAAGCTATGTTAACTATGTAATCACTGAGCCTAGGGTAACAATATTGAATCAAAATTGGCATGATATTCCAAACATAACTACTCAAGTCAGTGAAAATTCGGGTCTAGAGGAAATCACAGGAGGAATAATCAGGAACTAAGACACTGATAGGTAACTCAAATAACAATCAAGTACGAAAAAACAAACTGTATTGTATTCATGTGAGTAGTCGGATATTAAACTTCAATAAGCCTTAGAATTTTTGAAACCAATCATCGCATATGTTGTATGTGATAAACTTAATTTGATATTCGATCAATTCAATGATTGACCACGTTTCTATAATTGTACTGATCAAATCAAACTAATATCATATAAATCTATAACATCAGAAATTACTTCAAAATATAACTTTGAATTCCTCACTGTCTATTATATATAGTTTCTGTTTTCATCTCAGAATATTACTCGTTCAATACTCTTAGTTGTCTTACAGGTTCAAGCAAATGATAGAGTTTGGAAACATTGGTTCGATAAAGATGTTCCGGAAGATGCTGCGTTCCCAATGAATTATAACACTCTGGATACATTCAGGAAACTTTTGTTAATTCGGTATGTACTTAGATAAATTTCCTCCCAAATTATGAGACTGCATCATTGATCAACAATCTTCCGAAAAACCTATACTATGATTTCTTCATTTTTCGACAATAGAATTTTTATTCAGTGAGATTTTATCACAACAATGATTTTTTTCGGACCAACATCAAGCTCTTCTGGATGAGGAAGAGATGTCATCAACACTTATACCCAAACACCACCATCATATTTAGAAATTTAAATTTCCTAAGCATTCTATTGTTCTATTAAAGATGACCAACTAGTTGCCCAAATACGTATTCACACTTCTGAACATTTGGTGCTTGTGTACCAAGTATGCCTTTGTTACGGCCACAATCTTTGTGATCGCATAAAGTTTATCGCGTGAATTTTTTATATTTTTGATAACTTGTTTAAGGTACAGATTAGTTTTACTGACCGAAGGTCCAAATTCAATAACTCGTATAAGTCTATCTCCTTCCTCAATGTTTAGTTCTCAGAAAGTTTGAGAGATTAAAAAATGGGATGCCTTTTTTTATTATGAATTTCTGATTCCCAAGATTTCATTTATTCCCGGAACGAGACCGGAGTTATTTTCCAGATGGCAGATGTGTAAGGAAACTTTGAGGGTTTTCTATGTTCTAGAGCTGGTCTGCTTAATATTCCCTTGAATCTGGTTCGTTGTACTCAAACGGTGTATTTATTCCGTTTCCAAACTGAGGTTTGGTGTCGTATAAATTCAACGTTCTTGCTTCACGATATATTCTGTTAGAGGTACAATGGTATCTTTGAAGTAGAACTAATTTCAGTCGACTATTGAATGCTGTTCGAACCAGGTCCTTGTGAATGGAAATATTTCAGTAAAATCCAATAAATACATGTGATGCATAAGAATGCATCATCCGCTGAAATTGTGAAATAACAAAGTGTCAAAAACTTGTTCGAGAAAAACTTTCCGAAGGATACATTATCTAATATACGCCAAGAACAAAAGGAGGAAAACAGGTTCTTGCGCAGGAAGAGATGTTTTGTCTTGAATTCGTAGATTTTGCCCTTCAAAACAAAAAAAAACAACTTTCTCATTTCCTCCCTTCCCGCTTCATTGTTCAATAAATATTCAGTAGCTTATGAAGAAGGCTTCACCTTCATGCGAGTCTATTATAGAATCATTCAATAAAAAGGTTTTCCTCAACGAGAGTACAGTTGAAACTGTTGATGTATTAACTTGATTACAGAGTAACATCATCAGAAGTGTTAGCAATACTACATGTCAAGCTATTACATCAAATCTTGAAGTGTAGTTTCGTAGGTGAAGGCATTTACCATCGATTTTTTGTAGTTTCGTTTTTATCATCAAAAACATTCCCTTAATTATTGTTTAGTATTAAATAATCACATCACTTGACTCTGAAGCGCGAACGGAAGACCGGATTCCAACAAACATGCGTAGAATAAATAATAAGTTTTTGAGTTCAAAATTGTTAATTATTGAACAATTATTTGTTAGAAATCAATCTAATCTACGAAGGTAGTTCTATTATTCTCTGTTGTTGGTTTATGTATACATCATCAGAGATATCGATCGCTTGGACTAAAGCTCTACTCGTACGGCGAAACAGCTGTGACTGATCGATATAGAGAGACCTATACTCGAAACTCTTTACATTTTTCAGATTATAGAAGGAAACCAAAATTTCCCTCGCCAGATATCATGTTAACCAGAAAATATGTACTTTGAATTTGATATCGGTCGAAGAATTAACCGGTGTTCCTAGATCATAGATCAGATTATCAGAATTCATCTGAATTGAGTCATGCATTTTTATAGGTATATTATCTATTCAGTATAATTGAACTTAATAATGTATCACAGGTTGCATATCATGATACGAATGAGGTTGGTGTTGGTATAGTCACTCCATTATTATCCTTTTTTGGTGCTAAGTCCGCATTTCAAATTTGCCTCCTCCAAAAAGTAACGCATTCTGAGAAAACTGCAGATAAAATCCTGCATTTTCAGTGTATTACTTGAAAACTACGCTCTTTTTGAACAAAATAAACTACATTAAGTTTCCTCGCATTTTATAATTTAATAAAACGATCGCTAGAAGACAATTCGATAGGAAGCTGTGATACAGAAGACGGAAAATCTGAAAAATATATTTTACTAGGTCTTGGTGCACCGACAGAACAATGACACAAAGCAGAAAATATGTTGCCAATTCAATAGGAATGAGATTCGCTGAACCTGTTATTCTGAATTATGAAGTAATGTATAACGAGTCACGTGCACTTACACCAATGGTATGCTTCCTGAGTATTGGTTCCGATCCCACACCTTATATAGAAACACTTGCCAAAAAATTAGAATCTTCCTGTAAATCAATATCAATGGGACAGGGACAAGAAGTGCATGCCCGAAAACTACTATCATCTGCAATGACTGACGTAAGAATTGGACAAAGAGAAATTGGAACACATTAAAACTCTCATGTATGTTACAGGGATACTGGGCTCTGCTGCAAAATTGCCATTTATCTTTGGATTACATGAATGAAGTTCTCACACTATTTTTGGATCTGGAGAAGGGAATAGGATCGTGTCATAACGATTTCAGATTTTGGATGACTACTGAGGAGCATCATCAATTCCCCATAAGTTTACTTCAAATATGTATCAAATTTACCAATGAAGCTCCTTCAGGTAAGATGTTATTTTCATTGAACTAAATACACGGTATTCAAAATCTAGAGTTTCAGCGCTTACTACGTGCAAACTCATGCTTACTGAGTAGTGATATGTGAATTGCATAATAACTTATTCTGGACATGATGAAACAGTAGTTGAGATATTGTTATGAAAGTATGAATTTGTGTTTTATTCACATTTTAACTTTCACTATAACAGTATTTTTCGAAAAAATGTAAGCGACCACCAACATTATACAGGATGCTTATTAAGTACACGTACAAAATTTGAAGAGAGAATCTTTGACTAATTTTAAGATAAAAAGTTCATATGAATATGGGTCCGTAACGGCTTGGCTCTTGAGATATAGCAGGGCGTCACTGTATGATTATATTTTTGTTCAATACCATGGGGTGTAACCTACTTTTCGGTATTTCGTCTCGAGCGCCAGATTTTGTTTGCGAGGTTTACTCCCCGGAAGAATTCTCTGTGGTGACGGTCTCTTCTGACTGCGTTAAACAGTCTGTGCCAGGGCAACTTCAGTGAAGAAATAAATTCCAGGGGTCAAAGTTCTCGAGATGGCTCGAAGTAGCTACTGAGTTGTAGATTTCACTTACCACTCGTAGGGTTCTGGGTTATTTCTCAATTGGGATAGTACAGAGAAGATGTAATATATCACTAATATATAATTAAGGTTGTTCAAACATTTATTCAGGTAGGATTACAGTTATTAATAACCAACACCAACGGGACGTAAGCGGGGAATAATGACGGAAGCGTTCTTAACTATTAAGCCGGGGAATTAAGCTAAGTCTTAAAAGGAAGCTACGGACACCAAAGCGTGCAAAGCGGGTAACTACGGCGGGTAATCAGCTCCGGTCGGGAAAACACTAGCAAGATCGGTAAAGCAACAAGCAAATCTAATGCATAAATCTCATTCAGTTTTCTCAACTAATATACGCCTTGTTACAGGCCAGTCCTAAAATATCTACTGCCGAGAGAGAGAACAAAGTGTTGCTTCGCAATCCTCAACTTCAGACAATATTAAATACTATACCGACGGAAAAAAAACCGGCAGCCTGTTGACGTTGCCGGGACGTACCCTTCACTTACTTCAGACAGAACCCCAGGGTAGCCTCGCTAGAAATTCTGCCCTTTTCAGATCCGAAAGTTCGCCCGCCCGTTTCGTCAGACTGCAAGTTCTCAATTTACGGAAATGGTGTAACCAACCTACCGTCTGTTGACGTTGCTGGGACGTACCCTTCACTTACTTCAGACAGAACCCCAGGGTAGTCGCGCTAGAAATTCTGCCCTTTTCAGATCCGAAAGTTCGCCCGCCCGTTTCGTCAGACAGTGATCTTCGCACCACTATAAATAACACCTAATTAGTTGTCAGGACTTCCCGCCCTTTCACCTTTAATGACTGTACCCCAGGGTAGTCGCGCTAGAAATACAGCCACCTCCAGCGATTAGGCGTTGGTTCCCGAAAACCCGAACTGGTGTTAACTTCAGTTTTAAATTTTTTCATTCAACCGAAACACGATCGGTCACCACGATACAATACCCTTGTTTTATCTCTCTTTAATTCACTAAAATTCAATACCCTAAACTCAATTGAGGAAACGGTGAGATTTTTTTTTTTTTTTTTTTAAGCGGACTTATAATTACCTGATTATTATTTCGGTTTTGTTAAATTTTCGGTTTAGTTTCGGTTTCTCAAATTGTTTTGTCGTGCAAGATGTTATCTCTTGGTTAATAAGACAGTCTAAACTAGACTGAGTTTCCTCAGCCACCGACTGGGTTTTATATGCTCCCAGCTAGTGGACATTCTGCTCCGGTGTATCCTCGCCGGCGCGGAATTGGTGGAAACCTGTTTTTTACTTATGACGCTTGTTTCGTTAACTGACAATGACACGGTTTTACTACGATTTGAATGGAATTCACTATACACGATTCATGGATTCAAACTAAAACAAATATGACTTTTATAATGCAAAGGGCTACACCGGATAATATCCTTCATCAATTACTCTATGCCGATTTATCTATTCGGAACTTTTGGATTCTACTGCTATATACGCATTTATGATGATTTAGAATATTCAATTACCCTGAATTATAATTAATATGCGCATGCCTCAATCGACAATCTATAACATTCATGTAGAATTTAAGAACTTCGTTACATTCCCCCCTTACTTCCAAAAGAAAAAAAAATATGCATATATTTTTTTTTCGTTCAACGTTGGCTAACATAAATCTAAATAAGCATTTCTACAAAAACAAATCATTAACTTCCATGCTCTTCCATCAAATATAAGATTTCTTCCAATAAAAAATTCACTTCTTCCGGAAAATAAACTCTTCTTTCCAAAAAAAACGGTCTTCCAAAACTAAAATCTTCTTTCCAAAAAAAAAAAAATAAAATAAAACGGTGTTCCAAAACTGAACTATTCTTTCCAAAAAAAAATAAAAACGGTCTTCCAAACTAAAATCTTCTTTCCAAGAAAATAAAACGAAACGGTGTTCCAAAACTGATTAGTTACAGTACGGTGCGGTTTAGAGCGGACTTTATTTGTCTAGTGACGGTAACATCTATGACACATATATCTTCGGTTGCAACATCGGTTATCAATTAAATTACATTGTATTTCCACCTCTTTGGTGTTTACGGAGGTTTGCGTTTCTACTGATACGGTACGGGATCTTTTCTTAGGATGAATAGAGGTTGTACTTGTGGATATAACCTGCTCATTTTTGTGTGTGCACGAGCAATCTCGGGACATCACTCCCACCAGTCCACACCTGGAGCAAAATAGACGGCGAACTCTTTGACACTCATATCTGGTGTGCCCTGGATAACCACATCTCCAACATAGTACAAACTTTTCCACTGGTAAATATATGGGTACCTTACCTTCGAAGTGTGGTTTTAGAGTTTTTGTTGGTACTATGTGTTTCACTAAATTATCTTCGTCTTTAACGGGTGTAATATAATTCAAATTCGTCCTTATTTCGTTTTTCTCCTTAGCGTACTCCGGAGGCGTACTTGCCATTTCTTCGGATTGTCCCTCGCTAAAATAATCCAAGCATTCGAATGAAAGGGTATCCGACACGAGAGGCTCGTTCATTAAAGTTGAATCCGCCATTCTGTAACGAATAATAATACTTATTATTGATAATAAATTTCATCGGGTCATCATGACCAATAAGTTTTGAATTCATGGAATACGGATGATCCTGTTCACACCATCCGGGAATTTGAACCGTAACCGCAACCGTTTTGTTTTGCAACCACTTTTCCTAAATACGGCCATACGACGTTTGGTGTTAGAACACCAATTGGACGGGTGTGGTTCTCTTAACAACTCGTCCGCTATACTCGGGGGGATCCTCCTGGTCGACGGTAGGGAGTCGGTGAGGTCAATGGTTGCGAGGTCACCTATCACTATTGCTTGGTGATTTTGTTCTCGTAGTGCTCGATGTGCTAAAGCGTCTTCCACGGTAATCCGCTGAGCCAGATCTTTTTCTATCATCCGTCCGATAAGGTCTTTCAGATCTTCAGACACCGGCCGGTTGGCTATTTGCCAGAGGTCTGCGCCCTTCTCCACAGCCGCCTTCAAGTCTTCGGACTCATCATACGGGAAGGGGTGTCGGCCGGTTATCGTAAAAAATGCTGTTAGGCCACATGCCCATATATCAACAGTCATGTTATAGGCCTCTCCCTTAATCAGCTCTGGTGCCATATATCGGGGTGTGCCGTATTTCCCGAACTGACCCGGAGCATTACTGGCAAGTTGAAGAGACATACCGAAGTCCGTTATCTTGTAAACGGTTTCTCCCTTGCCACTGCTCACCAATACATTTTCGGGTTTGATGTCCCGGTGAATTACTTTCCGATCATGGAGATATTTTAAGCCCTTCAGTACATGTGTTAGACACTCGCCTCCCATCTCTTCGCTTAGTGTTCCCCGCTTCAGCACATAATGGAACAAATCACTGTCCAATAGTTCCATGATCAATACGAGACTCTCTGGTCTCTCTACACATCCCAAGAAAACTACAAGATTGGGATGAGAAAATTGCTGGGCGATCTGGGCCTCATGTCTGGCCGCTCTAATATCCGTTCCCCGCCGATACTCTTTAGCAGTCACTAGTTCTCCGGTCACCTTATGCCGACATTTTAATATAATTCCAAACCCTCCTGCACCGATATTTGCTAAAATTTCAAATTGCCGATGAAAGGGATCGTTAATTTGCCTGGCCAAATCTTTCGCCTTCTGCCGGCGGTCTTCCAGCCTTGCCTGCTTCTCTCGACCTTCAGCGGCCAGTGGATGCAGCTCCATTATAGGGGTCATCTTTCGGGCTTTTCTGTTGACACGGTTCATGTTCAGATCTAGAATGGAAAGGCTTTAGATCTTTTATGTGGGTATGCTTTACCCTCTCGCCGGTGTCATCTTTCAAATCATACACGACGGGTGAGACTACTCTAGTCACGGTATACGGCCCTGAATAACGCGGCGCTAACTTAGCTGCAAAGTTACGAGGAGCGGATGACAAATGATGTTCCACTTTCATCACCCGGTCCCCTACTCGACATCTCCAATCCCGGCGACGTAGGTTATAGTAATTACTCTGCCGCGAAAAAGCTTTAGCTAAGTTAATCCGGACTAATTGAAACACTTCACCTAGCTTTCCTACAAGATCAACGTGTTTCTCAATTTCTTCGGGATCATCCCGTAAGTTTACGTCATTAAAATTGAGATCGGTTGGTTGATCGTGATTAACTCCGGGAGGTATCACCAATTCGCGACCGAAATTTAAAAAGGCTGGTGTGAAACCAGTACTTTCATGACGGGCTGTATTAAGGGCAAACATAAATTCGGAAATGTAATGATCCCATTTTCTGTGGTCGGTCTCGCAAAATTGGGATATCATCGTCTTTACGGTTTTGTTTGTCCTTTCTACCGGATTAGCTTGCGGTGTATATGGCGGTGTCAATCGGTGTTGAATACCTAACTCTTTCAGCATATTTTTGAAGATGCGGCTTTCAAACTGTGTCCCGTTATCTGATATTATAGTTTTGGGACAACCAAACCTAGTAATGATTTCGGTATATAGCGCTTCACGGACGGATTTCACGGTAGCTTTGCGGAGGGGTTTACACTGCACCCACTTAGTGAACCGGTCCTGCATTACCAGGATATACGAGTTCCCTTTACTTGACCTAGGCAAGGGTCCTACCAGATCAATGCTGACGGTATTCCATGGGTAGCGGTTGAGGGACGGTTGCATATGTCCTGGTCGTTGCTGTTGCAAAATTTTATATCTCTGACAATGCAAGCACCCTCTGACGTATCGAGCTATGTCGCGAAACATCCCCGGCCAATAATAACTATGGGATATACGGGATATGGTTTTCGCAACTCCCATGTGTCCAGCGGTCGGTGCATCATGATTTTCTTCTAATACAGCCTTACGTTGCGGCTTAGGAACACAAACTTTCCATGGGTCAGACATATCAGGTTCAGTTAAATCGTTTGAATCCCAGAAATGTCTGTATAAACGGTTATCGCGGATGCAGTAGTCGGGAAATGCAGTGGGATTTTTCTTTACTTCATTTTTCTTGGAATTATACCAATTACAAGGAACTGGTTCCTCCAGTACACACAAATCCCGGCTTTCCCTGGTCGTAACTTCACACGGTAAAGGGTCTCGAGAGAGGGTGTCTGCAACACGGTTTAGCACTCCTTTTCGGTATTTGATTTCAAAATCATATTGTTGCAGGAAAATGCTCCAACGGGCCAATCTTTCACTAGGACTTTTGATAGAATGTAACCATCGTAACGACTGATGATCAGTCAGAACGATAAATCGGTAGCCTTCTAAATATGGTCTCATTTTGTTAATGCCCCATACAATTGCCAAACATTCTTTTTCGGTAACGGAATAGTTATTCTCGGCCGGTGCCAGAGTTCGACTGGCCTAGGCAATGATCCGATCCGTTCCCTCTATGTTTTGCGTCAGCGCCGCCGCAATTCCTATATCAGAGGCGTCGGTCTGTAGGGTAAATTGTCGGCTGAAATCAGGACAAGCCAACACGGGGGCACTCGTCAACATGACCTTTAATTTGTCAAATGCTGCTTGTTGTTCATCACCCCAGTTCCAACGACGGTTTTTCTTCAATAAGCTGGTCAACGGACTTACAACCTGTGAGAATGAGGGTATGAATCGACGGTACCAAGAAGCGACTCCCAAAAAACGACGGAGGCCTCTTACAGTTGACGGGCTGGGAATTTGCATAATAGCTTCTATTTTATCCGGGTCAGTATGAATACCTTCGGCGGTAACGACGTGTCCTAAATATTTGAGAGACGTACGGCAGAACTGACACTTTTCTGGATTGATCTTTAAGTTGGCTTGGCGTAATCGTCGGAAAACTTCTCTCAAATTGGCCAAGTGTTCTTCAAACGAATCTCCCATAACGATAATATCGTCTAGGTATGGGAATGCATGAGGATCCATTTCCGGTCCGATGATGGCATCCATTAATCGTTGGAAAGTGGCCGGCGCGGAGTGCAATCCGAACGCCATAACTTTAAATTGAAATAAACCTCGGCCTGGAACAGTGAATGCCGTGATGGGTTTACTTTCCGGTGACAGCGGTATCTGCCAGTAACCTTGCTTCAAATCTATGCTGGAGATGTAACGGGCCCTACGAAGTTTATCCAGTATGGCACTGATATACGGAAGAGGGTAAGCATATTTCACGGAAATGTTATTAATCATCCGGAAATCTATGCAAAACCTCGGCTTGCCATCTTTCTTTTTCACCACCACCACGGGTGAACTCCACGGACTGCTAGAAGGTTCGATAACATTCTCGGCTAGCATTAGTTCAACTTCCTCGTTTATAATTGCCTGCATCCTCGGATTTTGCGGTCGGTAACGCTGTTTGATCGGATCCTTCTTCGTCAACTTGATTTCATGTTCTACCAATGGTGTGGTTCCCTGAATCTTCTCAAATAACGGAAGTTCAGTTCCTAAAAATCGGTTTAATGTTCCCTGTTCCACTGCGGACAAAGTAGCAAGATTGGCATCCTGTTCGTCCCAAAAGTGCACGTGTTTAATTAATTTTGATTTCGGTAAACCAACCGAATCGGTTTTTCGGAAAATACTCTTCGGATCGGTGTCCTGATCTACATTGCTCGGTATCAAATTGTCATTAAAGTACACACTGGCGGACGGTAGATGCAGTGAAAACAACCCTGAACTTAGAATTTCCATTCCTATCACGATATCGGGTAATAATGTGGGTAAATGTACAAACTCGGCTTCAATTTCACCACATCCTATGTTAACTGAAATTCGGTAAGCGGTTGTGCTAGGCACCAAATTTCCATTGGCCATTCTAGTACCAACTGTATTGATAAGAAGTTGTGGAGTAGAAGGACTTGCCAACGGTCGTCCTGTGGGGAAGAGGTCTTAACGTTGGGCGGTTCGCCCTAACTGACCCGTGGTCCTGGTGAGGGTATAGGGGATGGAAACATATCACTTATAAAAGAGTCACTTTACTTAATTGTAGAGCTCGACGCCATTACGACATAATGCCTCGCTCTACATAATAATAGTACAGTCTTACATCAATATCTTATATGAATAATCTATGATATAACTATATGTAACTACTGAATATGAATGTCCTACATAACTATATATATTATAATCTAACTGTGATGTTTATGTTATCGTTCTACATACTCTAGTCTTTAGCATATACATCGATTCCTCAATAACTACCTCGAGATACCCTGTTCTGTGTGTCAAGGTTATCTTGGGCTAAACAATGTGTAATAGTCAGCATGTTGTTAGTGGGTCAGTTATGAGTTATCAATATATGCTTAATAACATTAATTAATAAGAATAAGGTCGAATTCTATAACTTAGGGTTTTTAGGTAATCTCGTATAGGAATGGATGATTCCTATACTACAAGTGGCTTTACCTTGGAGGTCTGACATAAACAAGCGACACGATCATTCATAAAAGAACGGGTGGCTCCGGTGTCAATTAAAGCAGAAAAATCTTTCCCTAGTACACGCACTTTTATAAAGGGTCGGTTTTCGGCAAAAGATATAACAGCGGTATTTTTGAGAATAATTCTTTCGGAGTTCACACATGGGCCTGGAATAATTTCTTTTTCTAAATTCGGAAAATCTGTCGAATTAGGGGTTTCTATGTCATTTCGCATAAAAAACGGTTGAGCACATCGCGGAACAGCAGAATGATCTGCACCTAAACTTTTACGGGTATTAGGTGAGTTCAGATTACTCACGGTATTTGCGGTATCAACATTTAGTGAACTCTTAGCAGCGGCGGTGGGCGGAAGATTGCCGTCAGACGACTTTACGGTTAATCTTTTAGGACATATGGCGGTATTTTCACGTTTTCCTGTCGTGACAGATTCCTTATCCATAGCAACGGTACCAACTGTCGCAAGATAAGTTTGCTTTTCATCCTTTATCGAGGCTCTCACAACGGGAATCTGCATAGCCCTTGTTGCTACACAGTCCCCTGAGCGTTTCCCGGATTATTGCAAGGGCAGTTGCGTGACATTATCCCGGGGCGGCGGCATCTAGAGGAGAATAATTTAGGTGGATTCCTACAATTATTCCGACTATGTCCGGTTTGTCCACACCTCCAACAGGACATGGGCTGTGTGGCGATTTCCTTCGGTCTGGTAGGACCCTGCGTCTTATAGTGGCCACGTAGGCCACAATCCCAACAAGTCGGCTCAGGGATATTCGGTTCCACAGACTTGACTGGTTCAGCTACGGGTCGCCTACCCTGTGGTTCCAAAATTTTCACTGTCGGACTAGGCATTTGTGCCCTCACTGGCATAGGAAATGCCCTTTTCTGCATCAGTCTCTGCTCAGCCTGCAGATTCTCAAACTCCTTTGCCTGGAGCATCAACGACGACACGTTGTTGAAAGTTCCTTGTCGTATAAATTGTCTGTAATCAGGTAATAAATTTCGGTGCAAACAAAATAATTCACGTTCGACAGTCATGGCACCATGCCTTCTTATTAACGTCTGCATATCCACAACGTATGCAGCGGCGGGTTCATTTACTCTTTGATGGCGGCGACTGATTTGAACCTCCAAATCAATGTGATAGTTGGCATCCATGAAAAATAGAGTAAAGTCCCTCTGGAATTCAGCAAACGTGGCCCAACGTCCACGGTTATTGCGGTACCATAATAGTGCGGTTCCTTCTAAAACTTCCGGTAACGATAGCAGCAATGCATCTTTCGGTGTATTTGACTGCATCGCAATCTCGTCTAATTTTTCCAAGAATGTAGCCGGGTCTGACGTTCCATTGAACTGCAGTCGATACTGATGTAGTCTTGGAGCACTGTTCGGAGCTTGAAAATTATATCCCGGTAGTTGCTGAACAGGGGGCACCGGAATGCTGTACCCTTGTTGTGTAGTAACCGGAACATCGTGTGCAGGTACTTGCGGAATATTTGGTACATGCGGAACCTTAGGGGCTTGCGGAACTGTCGATATTCGCGGAACGGTCGGTGCTTGCATCCACGGCGGTATCACATACGACGGCGGGGTCCTACTATAACTTGAATAAGTCATAGCATTCGGCGGAGAAAAATAGGTTGTAGGCGGCATTGGTGGTGACGTGGTTGATACGGTGTGGGTGAATGTCACCGTATTTGTTGTAGATGTAGTTGGCCAATAGGAGGGCTGAACGATCGGTGTACTCCTCGTTGGCGGTCTTGACGCAACACCTGCAGGGCTGAATGTAGGTGTTGTGTTCAATGCTGCTTCTGTGGATATCGCCTTTGTAAGAGATGCCATGGTACTAGCTAGAGCGTCTAGTATCCCACGGGGAGGGCGTATCGTACCTTTGCGGATCCCCCTTACGCATCTCCTACGTAAATCATCGGTGGTTCCAGTATTATCAATACTGTAATTGTTCAGGATTTCCTGAAGCTGTTCCTTCTTTAATAAATAGACCCAGCTGACTTTTGAGTCTACTCCAGTTGCTTCTGTTTGACTGTCCTCTCCAGTTGACCACGATTGGGCCATTTCGTCAAAATGAGCTACCATTTCTTCAATATTGCTCGGCGTGGGCTGCGGCACCTTAGGTATGGCACCAGATTAGGGATGGCCTTACTTGGGCCCGCCAGACAGAGAGCCTTATCAGATGTAGGCAACCAGTGATACACTCGTGCATGCGCAGTATGCCCAGACAGGTATCGGTAAGTACTGACCCTGTATTACCGGCCTGGGTAGACGGTGTGGTCTCGCCTCTAACATCTAGGTGTTACCAGGTAGACGGTTAGGGTGTGGTCTCTGACCGCTAGGGGCCCTTCTGCTATGGTTGTATGATGGAGACCGAGTAGTGGTAATCAGCCTGTATATACAAGATCGTTCAAGGTAGACAGCAAGCAATATGTGGGGTTAGGGAGAACTTCAATGTAAAGCAACATCAAAATATTTTTCTACACACGGGAATCGAACCCGAGAAATGAAATCCAAAGCCAGCTCCTTAACCGCTCAGCTATAGATATAACCGCAGGGTATCCGGTCTGAGTGATAAGTGCGAGTATATTGCAGTCTATATGATGCAGGTAATTTGTTTTTACATGACATCAGTCATGCAGGTATGTCACGTAGCCTACAGCGAGGTATGGCATGTGAGACTTCATAGCGCTAGCCATAGGGGTTTTGAAAGAGTTATAATGGCGCTGTTTATGTATGCTGTCAGTCACGTGATTTTTGAAAGAGGCGGGTATTCATCGGAGGTATCATGGGACGGCTGCTGCTCCTTCATCGGAGTGGGTGTATAGATGGAATGTTATACAGTGTGGAAATGATATCTTCTTCTGCATTTCTCAAACGCGATGTTTATAAGGAAATTACTTAAAAAAAAAACGTTTATCCAAGCTGTCTGTACCTTACTTGATTGCTATATTACAAAATGCGATTTCAATCATCTTAAACATATATGGAAATTATTTTTAGTATACAAAATGGAGTTGGGAGACTTCAATGGGGTATGGAATGTGAGGTTATATAGATTGTTTATGTATGACGTTAGTCATGTGAATTTGAATGAAGCTGGCGCGATCTCCAACGAGACAGGTATGTATGTGAGGTTATACAGAGTGTGCAGGTATAATGATGTCTATCACGCAGGTCTTCAGCGAGGTATCTACCTTGCAGGAGCCTTCAATGAAATGTGGGGTTGTTTGTACATGCCGTTAGTCGCAGGGTTTTGTCTGAGTTATAATGATATCGTACGCGGCGCATTGTCTGCCCCCACAAGTCTTCAATAAGGGGTCATAACATCTAACATGCGATAGTTTACAAAAAATGCTGCTTCTCATAATAGCGATATTATGAAGCGTTTGCAGAAATAACTATTAAATCATCTAAGGACTTTTTGCTTGATTAGAACTAGCGAGTACAAAATTCGTTATAATATTATAAGTATGTATCATCAGCTTACTTGTGCGATAAGGTTGTGCTAAATCATGTCCAACAGCAATGTATTCAACTTGGAATTATCGTAATGATGTGCGCGATCCTTCAATGTTAAAGTAGTAGTTTCATAAGTTATCCGAAAGTAATACGAATATATAAAATGTTTTTCCAAAATTAGTTCCGAAGTAAACATAATTCGCTATAATATTCATTCATGTATGTTTCATAAATTATCCGATATAAATCAAATAAGTTTATGCTAAATTTGTGCCAGGTTGAACAATATTCACTATCATATTTTGCGGTAGAGCTACAGCTGGTTCGAGAGATAAGAAAGATACGCCGATCACCTTCAAACGCGATGAGAATACTTTATTTTAAATCACACATGTAGTATGTATATATTCGAATCATATTGATTGTAAATCGCATAATATGATCCGAAATCTAGCTGCTGCTGGGTGTAGCCCAATACCTATACAGAATCTAGACGAAGCGGTGTTACGCATCACGATGATTATTCGAACTGTCTGTACAGCTCGATTGCTATATAACAAAATACATTTTTTAATCATCTTAAACATATAGATGTGCTAATATAATATTTTCAGTATGAAAAATATACTAATAAAACATTTTTCATCGACACACATTTCTTCATAGGATAGTTAGCTTTTTATAAAATTCAATCAATTTCAATGGGAAACATATATGCGAGGGAGTTTTATAGAGATCGAACTAATTTCCCCAACCACCCAAGAGGTAGAACTATGATGAGGAATAGATGTGGATAATGATAATAATCATATGAATATCTTCATAAGCGCTAATCTATATGACATTCAAACACATGCTTCATAAGAGTCTGAATATTGAGTAGAGCTATAGTATCTTCTTCATAAGCGATCATTATCAACATTCAGACACTTGTTTAGCACGTGATTCAACAGCCTGGCATCATCGTTCACGAACTATGATGGGCTGATGAGGAATAAAATACCAATAATAATTATATAAATATCTCCATTAGCAATCTGTACATTTTTCTTCACGAGCACAACTTTTACAAACTCCATACGTTCGCGTAAAAGATTATAATGATAAACACATTTTTGTTCACGGGTTTACATAATCATATGAATATCTTCATAAGCGCTAATCTATATGACATTCAAACACATGCTTCAAAAAAGTCTGAATATTGAGTAGAGCTATAGTATCTTCATAAGCGATCATTATCAACATTCAGACACTTGTTTAGCACGTGATTCAACAGCCTGGCATCATCGTTCACGAACTATGATGGGCTGATGAGGAATAAAATACCAATAATAATTATATGAATATCTCCATTAGCAATCTGTACATTTTCCTTCACGAGCACAACTTTTACAAACTCCATACGTTCGCGTAAAAGATTATAATGATAAACACATTTTTGTTCACGGGTTCACATAATCATATGAATATCTTCATAAGCGCTAATCTATATGACATTCAAACACATGCTTCATAAAGTCTGAATATTGAGTAGAGCTATAGTATCTTCATAAGCGATCATTATCAACATTCAGACACTTGTTTAGCACGTGATTCAACAGCCTGGCATCATCTTTCACGAACTATGATGGGCTGATGAGGAATAAAATACCAATAATAATTATATAAATATCTCCATTAGCAATCTGTACATTTTCCTTCACGAGCACAACTTTTACAAACTCCATACGTTCGCGTAAAAGATTATAATGATAAACACATTTTTTATTTGAGAATATCGATATTTCCCATGTAACGGATTATTGCCTAAAGCTATTTTGTATGCAACATTGTTATCATTTGCGAGCCTACGAGGGCCTGTGTGTTGGTCGGGGCTAAATGAATATGTTTGACTATTATTACCTGTAGATTTATTTGAGATTCTTCAAGTTTGAGATTGATAACCCACATGAAGAGAGAAGCTTCAACGAATTGATAGGTTATTTATTATTTTCATATTCGCTATTCTGAATGTGACAACTTTATCGGCTTCAACACTCGAGATAAGAGAGAGAGAGAGAGAGAGAGAGAGAGAGAGAGAGAGAGAGAGAGAGAGAGAGAGAGAGAGAGAGAGAATATTTACCGAAAACTGTCTTATAACCACTAGGTACTACATATTATAATAATTGAAAAGATAACATAATAATCTGAATCACTTTTATATTTATTAATTAGATAGTAACATAAATTTTTTGTTTCTAACTCTGAAGCGATATTTATAATTTAGATTACAATCCTGATGGGTTGATCCAAGGGACTGTACTTTACCAAACGGCTCGTTCATTATTGTGATGTCTTGCGGAAAATTGAGAGAAATAAAATACCAAAAATAATAATAATAACATTTATTTAGAAAAATACATTTAGAATTAAAATAATAACATTTATTTAGAAAAATACATTTAGAATTAAAATAATAACATTATGATTCATGGTTCTTCACACTAAACTCCGAACTGATCCTGTAATTGGAGAATACTCCATTATACGATCGTTAATGATGATGCAATAAGCCCTGGTGTTTTTGGGGAAATTCAGGAAACTTTCCATCTCTAGTTTGACGTCAACTGTTGATGACTTTATAGCATCGTTTTGTTTTGAACAGTCAATCACAAAAATTGCTCTATTCTTGAATGCTATATAATCTAACATGGGTTCGCTTATTATTTTATTTGAAAATGATTTCTGGAAATCATAGTACATCTGGTATGCTTCCACGTATTGCTGGTCGGTGAAATTCAATTTCATTGCTTCATATGGATAACACTCAATTCAAGTATAATTTTACATTTAGCAAGTTTATATTATCGAAATATGCACTGTGCTTAACAGGATTATTTTTTCGATCAGTTTGGAAAGCTAAAATCACATATCTGGGACGTTCCAAATTCATTGAAGTTTTAACAGCCCAAATGTAACGAGTGCTCTCCTTCATCAACGGATTTTCATGCAGATCCCAGCTGCGAAATGGAATCAAAATAGGCTTCTCAGCACTCAAATTCTCCAACATTTGAAATTTAACCTGATCACTTGGAAACACATGTCGCACTTTTAATGCTATCGTCTTCACATTTATTTTAGCCGTTTTCGTGCCTGTGCTATTAGTATAGCAATCGTTATCGGTTCGAGACCTTATCAAGCGCAGCTTATGTTTTCCACTCAAGACTTTGTTATAGTCAATGAATAGGCCTAGTAGAAAATTCAACGGTATCCATAAATTGATTTTATTATTGTAGACTGAACTCAATGCATCCTTAAATGACCATCCAGAAATAGCTAGAGGTATAGATTCATGTTTGGCATATGTTAGATAAGCTCTGATGGTGCTGACAATACCAGGATCACGTACTTTGTCTATCTCTTTTCCATTCAATTCATAACTAATATATTCGAAGAGAAACGCTCCGAAATTATTCGTTAGTTTACATTCACCATCACCACTTGCTTCTGGCTGAAATTCTGCCTCGATGAATAAAGCAGACGATGCCAAATCTACCAACACATCTTGTTGATTGATTAATATCTCAATTTCATCGCTGTTGCCGAAAGATGTTGTGTGTGGATAGTAGGTATGAGTTTCTTCCCGGATGATGTCTTCAATGAAGTTTGGCTCGTTGAATATTTGAAGTTTTTCCGACATTGTAACCAAGGGACTTCAAAAAATTTATATTTTCCAATGATAGTGATGCAGAAGCAACCTTCTCCTTCTCCTTCTCCACGAAAATTTACCGGTTTCCAATTCTGATCTAAAATATTCAGTGTGATGTTATCGAAGGACGTCTTGCTGATGACCGGTAGATAAATGAGATTCTTCGGCTCTATATCAATGGAAAACCCAGGTGGTACAAGAGGTGAGAACTCATATATCGTATGAGCTATCTTATTGTTGTAATATGCTCCTGCGGTTAAGTTACACTCGACACGTATAGTTAGAACTTTGATTATGTTTATAGGTCGATCAGATACGTGTAGTTCACGAGATGTCAATTTCTTTTTGCTGAATCCCAACAGTTCGCTTATACTATCTTTAGGAATAAAATTCACTTCAAAATCACTCTTCAGCTCTGTGTGTAGAGTGTTGTTGTTAGATTTTATTGATAATTTCCGGTCACGTTCTTCTTGCTTCACTCCTATCCCACAAATTGCACTTTGTATGAAATCCTCGATGTCTGTCAACTCGTAGGACCCCGTAGGTATAGTTACTACTTCTTCCTCACCCTTCACATTTTTATAATAAAATTTATTAAAACCTTCTTCAATGTTCGGAATGCTATTGTACGTATGCAAGCCAACAAGTGCGATAGAATAATATGAATGAGGATCTAGTTCTATAGGTGGGTGAAAATCTACAGATAAGCGGGAGCTCTTACCCGTGATAGTGAACGTCTGAGACATGATTGATGAAAACTTTACCAACAATCTGTTTATATACTAATAAATGCTAATCGATCACAACTGAAGAGTTAGAGAGGAATTCCAAATAGAACTGGCTACAATTATAAGTGTTATATTGCATGAAATATCGTGTTGAGTGCAAACTTTATCGAATGAATTGATACCCTGAATCTCCTCAACCGTTCTTCTAGTTTTGCCTCTGGTATTGATTTGAAGTTCAAACGGGAGCTTGTTTATAAGCGTATTGGGAACACCTTCTCCTACGTACGTTTCCATACAGACTGATGAGAATTCAAGATTGCACTGTTATTTGAAGAGGGGCGGGAAAAAGACCAAAGATCTCAAAATAATTTTTTATAATTAATTTTCTCAATACAAAAGACTTAAGTATAATCTTAACAATATATGTTTCAAATATCTCAATCTTGACTCTTGATTCATCGTCCTAGTCGTATTGCATATTCCTACCCCTTCCACCTATATTGAAGTCCTTTTATGTATGTTCGACGCTGGTAAAAGTTCTTTCTTCTGTGCTCATGAAGCTCATGCAAAACTTGTTCTCTACTCATCTTATCAATGTGGGAATCTAGTGTAGAATTAATTTTTTGGGTATATTCACAGGATTTGGAGATATACGTTTCACAGAGCCCTGCTTTGTTGTTGTGGATGATGAGGGTCTCTTCTTAGAAGGTTCCACAGATGTCATCCGTCGTTCTAACGCCTCCACTTTACTAGTAATGTCATTTAGACGCATGTTCACACTGTTAAATATGTTATTGATCTCTTTCAATTCATTTCTGTTTTCCCTCACACTATCACTGATTGTTTTATACTCTGATTTCATATAGATTCCCATTTCATTATATTTATTCTGAATGTCCATCAGATGTTTATCAATGTTGAGAATAACCTTCTCATTCGTTAAGTTATGTTCATCCAGGTCCTTGTTGATATCTTTGATCAAATTATCAACCCTAACATTGAAGGTATCTTTAAGACTGGTTTCCGTTTTCAGATTCAGTTTGTGTGTTAATTTATCAACATACACTTTATTTGCAACATCTCCATCATCATTCGGTGATTTTACGTTGCACAATCTACGATTTTCCATATCATAACTCCCATCGCTCGTTAGGAATAATCCTCGCCCGTGAACTTGTTTGAAATTATTAATAAATACATTTGTATCATATATCCACATGGAAGAGGAGGCTCTGCCAAACTTATCCATTGAAACCATCTTTATAACTGTGATGAATTTGTCTTACACCTAGTTTTTGTTCAATTACCCCTGCCTCTATCAATTCTTCTATTATAGAGATTATCTCATTATGGTTACCGGCATGCGAGGATGCAACAAGAAGTCTCAGTCTATCCACCATTTCGTTAACGTCATCTCAATAAACATATTCGATAGGTTTCTCGTTATATTCAAGCATATCATTTTTGATATATGCACTTCCAGTGTATGTTTTGGCTCTGGGTCTTTTCATGGAATTAATCAAAGGTTTCAGTACATGTTTGTATTTTACTGTGTATCTTATTCGATCAGCTGGATCGTTATTACGTCTATGGGCACTAGTCATTTCCATCATTTGACTGTAATTTTTCCCATCTTCCACAGTGTAAGTATCAGGTAGAACATCTCTGTAAAATATCAAATTATACAGTCCTGTGGTACCTTTGAACGGAGTACCCTTGATAATTATATTACTCTCACTATCAATTTCTATAGGTTGATTACCCATGAACCATTTGTCTAAAGTTGAATTATATTGCAATCCCATTCTATCATCGTATTTCTTGACATCATCATCCAATAGGAATCCTTCCAAGTAATAACGTGCTAATGTGGGGTATTGCTGCAGAAACTCCTCTGTAGCCTCTGCATTATCTTTCTTATGTTTTCTGAATTCTTCACGAATCTGATCGATAGTAGGTTCGGGTGTAAACACATCCTCCTCAGTATCTTGGGGGTTATATACGAATTCTTCACCTTCAGTTACAATATTTGGGATTGGTATGTTCTCCATTTGTGTTGCTGTAGAAACAATACTTTTAGGTTTAACCAACGAATTTTGTTTGATTATTTCAGCATTTCTCGCAATTTCCTCTAGGGGTTTAGATACATTCCTGAACATATTATCTAGAATCTCATCATTTTCAGCTTTGCCCAATTTCACAGCCATATATTTTTTCCTCACAACGTTTGCTAACTCCCAAATTTTTTTCTTCAATTGTTGTTTTTCCTTTAGCATGTTACTCACACCCACGTCCATGCTGAGCGGGTTGTCTATTTCAAATGAAAGTATATATACATGTTAGATGTATATATAACTATCAAAACCTTTGCGATAACGTCCTTTGTTCATATCACAGTCTTTGTTTATCATAAGGAACCCATATTTATCTTTCCGACATACGCTACATATCTCTTTGAATTTTTCGAGTGACATGTCGGTACTCACATGATCGGTGAATATATGTTTCAAATTGAGCTCATCCTGTTTGAAAATAATCAAGCAATTGGCATTGTCGCGCAATCCATGTTTTGGACATTTAGCAAAAGACTGGCAAAGATAGAAACTATCAATTGAGTTGTGTCTCCCTCTTGAAAAATAAGCACGAATTTTCTCCTGTTTCTCAAACATCACGTCATCGAATATTATGATTGAATTAGGCCTCGCTTCTGTGGGGTCTATGACCTCATCACTTTCGGTACAAGGAAAATATCCAAGCCCCTCAATTTTCTTCAATGTCTCCTTTAGTAACTGGTATTTTGGTTGGTGTAAAGACTTTGAATATATGTACACGTTTTCAAATTTCAGGCCGTTAGCATCTAACAATAGAGATAACATCACAATTGTTTTCCCACAATTACTTGGACCACAGATTATTGTTCGTAGAGTATTAGGCAGCAAAGAGCTGTGACGTTGTGGTTGTTCAACATTCCCATTGCTTGAGCCTAAGTTCATAATACTCAACGCGTCTTTTTGCTTAACAATCTTCATCATGCCTGAAGGCGAATCGAAATCATACTGGAACATATGTTAATAAGCATTTGTTTATATACTAGATGATGATGTTATATTGTGTATGTCTGATAACGCGCATAGGTACTTCTACGCTTCTCTCAAAATCAGGTATCAAATACATGTTAAATAGGCATGAATGTTGAAACACGTGTCTGAATGCTAAAACACGTGTCTGAATGTTGAAACACGTGTCTGAAACACGTGTCTGAATGCTGAAACACGTGTCTGAATGTTGAAACACGTGTCTGAATGTTGAAACACGTGTCTGAAACACGTGTCTGAATGCTGAAACACGTGTCTGAATGTTGAAACACGTGTCTGAATGTTGAAACACGTGTCTGAAACACGTGTCTGAATGCTGAAACACGTGTCTGAATGTTGAAACACGTGTCTGAATGTTGAAACACGTGTATGAAACACGTGTCTGAGTGCTGAAACACGTGTCTGAATGTTGAAACACGTGTCTGAATGTTGAAACACGTGTCTGAAACACGTGTCTGAGTGCTGAAACACGTGTCTGAATGTTGAAACACGTGTCTGAATGTTGAAACACGTGTCTGAAACACGTGTCTGAGTGCTGAAACACGTGTCTGAATGTTGAAACACGTGTCTGAATGTTGAAACACGTGTCTGAAACACGTGTCTGAATGCTGAAACACGTGTCTGAATGCTGAAACACGTGTCTGAATGTTGAAACACGTGTCTGAATACTAAAGCATGTGTTGAATCATGCGATAAAACATGTGCATGAATGTATTACAAACATTATGATTATTCACATTTTATTCCTCATTAGCCCATCATAGTTCGTGAACGATGATGACGTCATCATCGTTCGTGAACGATGGTCGCCGGATTGAATCAGTTACTGTCATTGACTTAGAGTAGTGACGTCATCATCGTTCGTGAACGATGATCGCCGGATCTTCAATTCAATAAAACACCACTTACTCGTCAAAATCCTTATGTATTTCGATACACATAAAGCTATAGTCTGATGTTCTCACCCACCCCAATTTGTATGCATCATATTGATTTTCCCTACATCAGCGGTAAATATTCTCTCTCTTATCTCGAGTGTTGAAGCCGATAAAGTTGTCACATTCAGAATAGCGAATATTCATTGATATCAAATCGTTGAAGCTTCTTTCTTCATGTGGGTTATCAATCTCAAACTTGAAGAATCTCAAATAAATCTACAGGTAATAATAGTCAAACATATTCATTTAGCCCCGACCAACACACAGGCCCTCGTAGGCTCCCAAATGATAACAATGTTGCATACAAAATAGCTTTAGGCAATAATCCGTTACATGGGAAATATCGATATTCTCAAATAAAAGGTAATGAAAGTGGGGTAATTTCTACAGCAGATATTTAACCTCAAAGATTCATCTGTTCAATGTTTGAGTCCTCATCGAACCATCATAGTTCGTGAACGATGATGCCAGGCTGTTGAATCACGTGCTAAACAAGTGTCTGAATGTTGATAATGATCGCTTATGAAGAAGATACTATAGCTCTACTCAATATTCGGACTTTTATGAAGCATGTGTTTGAATGTCATATAGATTAGCGTTTATGAAGATATTCATATGATTATGTAAACCCGTGAACAAAAATGTGTTTATCATTATAATCTTTTACGCGAACGTATGGAGTTTGTAAAAGTTGTGCTCGTGAAGGAAAATGTACAGATTGCTAATGGAGATATTTATATAATTATTATTGGTATTTTATTCCTCATCAGCCCATCATAGTTCGTGAACGATGATGCCAGCTTGTTGAATCACGTGCTAAACAAGTGTCTGAATGTTGATAATGATCGCTTATGAAGATACTATAGCTCTACTCAATATTCAGATTTTTATGAAGCATGTGTTTGAATGTCATATAGATTAGCGCATATGAAGATATTCATATGATTATTATCCTCATCTATTCCTCATCATAGTTCTACCTCTTGGGTGGTTGGGGAACGAGCTCGATCTACATAAAACTCCTCCCCGTATATATGTTTCCATTGAAATTGATCGAATTTTATAAAAACTAACTATCCTATGAAGAAATGTGTGTCGATGAAAAATGTTTTATTAGTATATTTTTGCATACTGAAAAATTTATATTAGCACATCTATATGTTTAAGATGATTAAAAATGTATTTTGTTATATAGCAATCGAGCTGTACAGACAGTTCGAATAATCATCGTGATGCGTAACACCGCTTCGTCTAGATTCTGTATAGGTATTGGGCTACACCCAGCAGCAGCTAGATTTCGGATCATATTATGCGATTTACAATCAATATGATTCGAATATATACATACTATATGTGTGATTTAAAATAAAGTATTCTCATCGCGTTTGAAGGTGATCGGCGTATCTTTCTTATCTCTCTCGAACCAGCTGTAGCTCTACCGCAAAATATGATAGTGAATATTGTTCAACCTGGCACAAAACTTATTTGATTTATATCGGATAATTTATGTAACATACATGAATGAATATTATAGCGAATTATGTTTACTTCGGAACTAATTTTGGAAAAACATTTAATATATTCATATTACTTTCGGATAACTTATGAAACTACTTTAACATTGAAGGATCGCGCATCATTACGATAATTCCAAGTTGAATACATTGCTGTTGGACATGATTTAACACAACCTTATCGCACAAGTAAGCTAATGATGCATACTTATAATATTATAACGAATATTGTACTCGCTAGTACTAATCAAGCAAAAAGTCCTTAGATGATTTAATAGTTATTTCTGCAAACGCTTCATAATATCGCTATTATGAGAAGCAGCATTTTTTGTAAACTATCGCATGTTAGATGTTATGACCCCTTATTGAAGACTTGTGGGGGCAGACAATGCGCCGCGTACGATATCATTATAACTCAGACAAAACCCTGCGACTAACGGGATGTACAAACAACCCCACATTTCATTGAAGGCTCCTGCAAGGTAGATACCTCGTTGAAGACCTGCGTGATAGACATCATTATACCTGCACACTCTGTATAACCTCACATACACACCTGTCTCGTTGGAGATTGCGCCAGCTTCATTCAAATTCACATGACTAACGTCATACATAAACAACCCCACGTTCCATACCCCATTGAAGTCTCCCAACTCCATTTTGTATACTAAAAATAATTTCCATATATGTTTAAGATGATTGAAATCGCATTTTGTAATATAGCAATCAAGTAAGGTACAGACAGCTTGAATAAACGTTTTTGAAAGTAATTTCCTTATAAACATCGCGTTTGAGAAATGCAGAAGAAGATATCATTTCTATACTATATAACATTCCATCTATGCATTCAAGGATCAGCAGCCCTCTCATGATACCTCCGATGAATACCCGCCTCTTTCAAAAAATCACGTGACTGACGATATGTACAAACAACACTATTTCATAACCCTATGAGCTAGCGCTATGAAGTCTCACATTCCATACCTCGCTGTAGGCTTCGTGACATACCTGCATGACTAACGTCATGTAAAACAATTACCTGCATCATATAGACTGCAATATACTCACACTTATCACTCAGACCGGATACACCGCGGTTATATCTACAATATTAAAATCGCTTATTCTCAAGTCCTCCATAGCTGAGTGGTTAAGGAGCCGGCTTTGGATTTCATTTCTCGGGTTCGATTCCCGTGTGTAGAAAAAAATATTTTGATGCTGCTTTACATTGAAGTTATCCCTAACCTCACATATTGCTTGCTGTCTACCTTGAACGATCTTGTATATACAGGCTGATTACCACTACTCGGTCTCCATCATACAACCATAGCAGAAGAGCCCCTAGCGGTCAGAGACCACACCCTGGCCGTCTACCCGGTAACACCTAGAGGTTAGAGGCGAGACCACACCGTCTACCCGGCCGGTAATACAGGGTCAGTACTTACCGATACCTGTCTAGGCATACCGCGCATGCACGAGTGTATCACTGGTTGCCTACATCTGATAAGGCTCTCTGTCTGGCGGGCCCAAGTAAGGCCATCCCTACTCACCAGTATACCCAGGGAACTCCATTTTATCCAATCAAATTCGGAATCAGAAATCTCAACCCCAAAAATAAATTATTTTGTTCGGGGGTAGGTAACGGAAGAGGGTGCGGTAACCAAAACCAGTCCACACCTTCCTTCCAATAAGGCAGAAGCAATCGAATCACTTGCCCCAATTTGGGCAACGTAACTTTGATTTGGGGAGGTAACTCCAAAACGGTTGAGCCTATCCGCCCAAAAATGTTACCAACGGCTTCCTTGGTATCGATTTACTTGGAAAGGAGCTATGACTTGCCCAATCCGGGTTAAGGTTGACTGAGAAAATCAAAGGGCAAAATATGTGTAAAAATCAAAGTTTGGGCAAAACACTGAGGTGTAGTTAACAATTCTACACCTCACGGAACAATCGATTTTTCAGTCAGATTCTCTGTTAAAAACTTGATGTTTCCCCTTAAACGGGGAGGTGGATCGAAAAACTAATTTCACCAAACAACCTTGGTGAGCACGGGGAACAAGTTTCTGTCAAAACTTTTCCAAATTTCCAAAATTCAAAAACAAACTCCTGGGGATGTTTCGAAAACTTATTCGAAACGTCGGGGACTTGAAGCTTGTTTTTCTGTCACACTTTTCTGAAATTTCATTCAAAACAGACTACCGGTTCGATTGCAATAAATTATTCAACAATTCACTTTTCGGAATAAAAAAAAATAAAATTCCCTCTCGGTAAATTTTCAAAAGTCCCCGCTCGCGGGCGCCATTTTGTAACCTACTTTTCGGTATTTCGTCTCGAGCGCCAGATTTTGTTTGCGAGGTTTACTCCCCGGAAGAGTTCTCTGTGGTGACGGTCTCTTCTGACTGCGTTAAACAGTCTGTGCCAGGGCAACTTCAGTGAAGAAATAAATTCCAGGGGTCAAAGTTCTCGAGATGGCTCGAAGTAGCTACTGAGTTGTAGATTTTACTTACCACTCGTAGGGTTCTGGCTTATTTCTCAATTGGGATAGTACAGAGAAGATGTAATATATCACTAATATATAATTAAGGTTGTTCAAACATTTATTCAGGTAGGATTACAGTTATTAATAACCAACACCAACGGGACGTAAGCGGGGAATAATGACGGAAGCGTTCTTAACTATTAAGCCGGGGAATTAAGCTGAGTCTTAAAAGGAAGCTACGGACACCAAAGCGTGCAAAGCGGGTAACTACGGCGGGTAATCAGCTCCGGTCGGGAAAACACTAGCAAGATCGGTAAAGCAACAAGCAAATCTAATGCATAAATCTCATTCAGTTTTCTCAACTAATATACGCCTTGTTACAGGCCAGTCCTAAAATATCTACTGCCGAGAGAGAGAACAAAGTGTTGCTTCGCAATCCTCAACTTCAGACAATATTAAATACTATACCGACGGAAAAAAAACCGGCAGCCTGTTGACGTTGCCGGGACGTACCCTTCACTTACTTCAGACAGAACCCCAGGGTAGTCGCGCTAGAAATTCTGCCCTTTTCAGATCCGAAAGTTCGCCCGCCCGTTTCGTCAGACTGCAAGTTCTCAATTTACGGAAATGGTGTAACCAACCTACCGTCTGTTGACGTTGCTGGGACGTACCCTTCACTTACTTCAGACAGAACCCCAGGGTAGTCGCGCTAGAAATTCTGCCCTTTTCAGATCCGAAATTTCGCCCGCCCGTTTCGTCAGACAGTGATCTTCGCACCACTATAAATAACACCTAATTAGTTGTCAGGACTTCCCGCCCTTTCACCTTTAATGACTGTACCCCAGGGTAGTCGCGCTAGAAATACAGCCACCTCCAGCGATTAGGCGTTGGTTCCCGAAAACCCGAACTGGTGTTAACTTCAGTTTTAAATTTTTTCATTCAACCGAAACACGATCGGTCACCACGATACAATACCCTTGTTTTATCTCTCTTTAATTCACTAAAATTCAATACCCTAAACTCAATTGAGGAAACGGTGAGATTTTTTTTTTTTTTTTAAAGCGGACTTATAATTACCTGATTATTATTTCGGTTTTGTTAAATTTTCGGTTTAGTTTCGGTTTCTCAAATTGTTTTGTCGTGCAAGATGTTATCTCTTGGTTAATAAGACAGTCTAAACTAGACTGAGTTTCCTCAGCCACCGACTGGGTTTTATATGCTCCCAGCTAGTGGACATTCTGCTCCGGTGTATCCTCGCCGGCGCGGAATTGGTGGAAACCTGTTTTTTACTTATGACGCTTGTTTCGTTAACTGACAATGACACGGTTTTACTACGATTTGAATGGAATTCACTATACACGATTCATGGATTCAAACTAAAACAAATATGACTTTTATAATGCAAAGGGCTACACCGGATAATATCCTTTATCAATTACTCTATGCCGATTTATCTATTCGGAACTTTTGGATTCTACTGCTATACACGCATTTATGATGATTTAGAATATTCAATTACCCTGAATTATAATTAATATGCGCATGCCTCAATCGACAATCTATAACATTCATGTAGAATTTAAGAACTTCGTTACAGGGGATTTGACGAAATTTGGAATACTGGAAGTATAAATCATGAGAAACTCAAATATGTACTTCGTTTCTTTGTTTGATATTAGAGGGCACCACGTACAATGTTGTACCTGGATTGAAATGACCATAACTTTTTTGTATCTCACTGTATGCAATTTTTACTGAACAGACTTAAGTAGATGTGCTATGACAGTTCTGCGCCAAAATCGACCTTTTTTGCATGTAAATCTCCATAAGGAAATCTAAGGTTCATTTTAGCGAAAACTATCCATTCCAAGGTCATCCACAATCGCGCATGCGCAGTCATAGAAGTATATGGTTCACCAATCGATGGTCTATGGTTTGGTAATCTATGGTGCACCCGACTATGCTCTATGGTTCAACAATCGATGGACAGGTAGGCTATGGTTTGGTAATCTATGATTCCCAACTATGGTCTGGTAAATCTATGTTTTTCCAATCTGCAGTCTGTGAACTAGTCATCTGTGTACTCGCATTCTACTGAAATGAATATTTTGTTATCCTACACCGGATTCGAACCCGAGAAATTAATTCCAAAGTTAGGTGGCTTAACCGCCCAGCTATGGAGGACTTGAATTAATCAATTTAAATGTAGTATATAACCTGAGTCACTTCTACTGGAATGAATTTTGTACTTCACCAGATTCGAACCCGAGAAATAAATTCCAAAGTCAACGCTTTAACCGCTCAGTTATGAAGGACTTGAGAATGAGTGATTTTAATGTAGTATATATAATCCGAGTCAACTGTACTGAAAAATGAATTTTGTCCTACACCAGATTCGAACCCGGGAAACAAATTCCAAAATCGGCTCCTTAACCGCTGAGCTATGGAGGACATGATAACAATCGTCTTTAATGTAGTAGATATAGCTCCGGTGCACCCTAGGTTTGTCACGTGGGTCTAGCCTAATGTCACCTGTTTCATCTTCATCTGATTATAGGTAAAGGTGAGCCTAACCTCATCCATAATAAGTTTAAATCGAAAGAATGTGATTTGTGTGTCACACAATTAGTTTGAAAGTTGAAAATAGTAATTCTGAACACGTGCTTCAATATTCAAAAAGTGTGTCATTCAAAATATCAGTAATTGCATTGATGGGTCGAATTGAATACACATCGTATAAAATTAATAATCTAATTCTATAAAATAAAAAAAATAGTTATGATATCACACATATTTTATTTACGATTCAGAATAATCTCTCTTTCTATAGAGAGTTCAGTAGAAGGTCAAGAAGCGATATGAATATGATAAATTCAAATTATTAATGGAAAATAATTCTAACATCTCATATCCATATTTGTTTAATCTGTGTGTGTGTGTTTGTGCTGCTATTCACCTTCTCGTGGTCTTCGATATGTTTGTCTACGAAAAAAGTGGATGCTTGCGATTCCGGATAGAAATCGTGTTAACGAGGCCTTTTATGTGTGCGAGCATGTATAACGCAAAAGAGAAGTTATTTTTGAGGTGAGTAATACATTTTGACAAGAGTAAAAACAAGCCCCTCTATATAACAATTTTTACGTAAGTAAGTATTTCGAGGATATACTACTGTAATACATTTTGACAAGAGTAAAAACAAGCCCCTCTATATAACAATTTTTACGTAAGTAAGTATTTAGAGAATATATTCCCCTCCTAATTTCTCATTTATTGATATTTATAATTCCTTCTAGCAATATTTCATCAAGTTTAGTTTAGTTATCGCTGAAAATATTTTTCCCTCGAGAATTTCACCCATGTTTTAACACATCCAATTTATTTTTTATCTATTTACGTTTCTTGTATCCATATCAACAGAGAACATTTATTAGATTCAGTATAATTTCCTTATGATCCACCGTTACATATCGTTCGAGAGTTTTTATAAACAAACCCCTCTATTTAACAATTTTTACGTAAGTAAGCATTTAGAGGATATATCCCCCTCTGTATTTTCAAGTGATATTTTATCATTCAATGTTAGGTTTTATAAAATAGTTTATAGATGTATGAAATTATCAAAACACTTTCTATATCTTCCTTTATCGAAAGCATATTCATAGGGAAAATCAAAAATATAGACTTCTTGAGAAATTATTTATTGTTATTATTATTATTATAAGAGGGAAAAAGATTCAATACAAAAATATTAATCCTCAAAATATCATTTGTAAAATACATAAAACCATATAAACAATCAATATAAAAAACTTCATCACTTGGTTCTTCACACTAAACTCCGAACTAATCCGTTAATCGGGGAATACTCCATGATACGATCGTTTATGATGATACAATAAGCGCGGGTGTTTTTAGGAAAATTCAGGATACTTTCCATCTCTAGTTTAACGTCAACTGTTGATGACTTTATAGCATCGTTCTGTTTCGAGCAATCAATCACGAAAATTGCTTTGTTCTTGAATGCTACATAATCTAGCATCGGTTCGCTCATAATTTTATTCGAAAATGATTTCTGGAAATCATAGTACATCTGGTACGCTTCCACGTATTGTTGATCGTTGAAATTCATTTTCATTGCTTCATATGGATAACATTCTGAATTCAAGAATAATTTTACATTTAGCAAGTTTATATTATCGAAATATGTACTTTGCTTAACAGGATTATTTTTTCGATCAGTTTGGAAAGCTAGAATCACATATCTGGGGCGTTCCAAATTCATTGATGTTTTAACAGCCCAAATGTCGCGAGTGCTCTCCTTCATCAACGGATTTTCATGCAGATCCCAGCTGCGAAATGGAATCAAAATAGGTTTCTCAGCACTCAAATTCCCCAACATTTGAAATTTAACCTGATCACTTGGAAACACATGTCGCACTTTTAATGCTATCGTCTTCACATTTATTTTAGCCGTTTTCGTGCCTGTGCTATTAGTATAGCAATCGTTATCGGTTCGAGACCTTATCAAGCGCAGCTTATGTTTTCCACTCAAAACTTTGTTATAGTCAATGAATAGGCCTAGTAGAAAATTCAGCGGTATCCATAAATTGATTTTATTATTGTAGACTGAACTCATTGCATCCTTATATGACCATCCAGAAATAGCTAGAGGTACAGATTCGTGTTCGGCATATGTTAGATAAGCTCTGATGGTGCTGACAGTACCAGGATCGCGTACTTTGTCTATCTCTTTCCCATTCAATTCATAACTGATATATTCAAAGAGAAACGCTCCAAAATTATTAGTTGGGGTACATTCACCATCACCACTTGCTTCTGGCTGGAATTCTGCCTCGATGAATAAAGCAGACGAGGCTAAATCTACCAACACATCTTGTTGATTGATTAATATCTCAATTTCATCGCTGTAGCCGAAAGATGTTGTATGTGGATAGTAGGTGTGAATTTCTTCTCGAATGATGTCTTCATTAAAGTTTGGTTCGTTGAATATTTGAAGTTTTTCGGACATGGTAACCAAGGGACTTCAAAAAATTTATATTTTCCAATGATAGTGCTGCAGCAACCTTCTCCCTTGAACTCGTTGTAGATAATGACTGATGGTCAATATGAAGATGTCTCTTATTGCTGAAATCCAAACCCATGTCCTCTAGTGACGTCGACTGTAACAACCTTCTCAGATGAATTCTTTTCATATAATGAATGCTGGTGAGTATTGGATTATTATTTATTGTTGGAAGCCATAATCTCTTGCGATCTTTTTCAACTCCAACCATATAATGATTTCTTCTCCACGAAAATTTACCCGTTTCCAATTCTGATCTAAAATATTCAGTGTGATGTTATCGAAGGACGTCTTGTTGATTATCGGTAGATAAATAAGATTCTTCGGCTCTATATCAATGGAAAACCCAGGTGGTACAAGAGATGAAAACTCATATATCGTATGAGCTAACTTATTGTTATAATATGCTCCTGCGGTTAAGTTACACTCCACTCTAATAGTTTGAACTTTGATCATGTTTATAGGTCGGTCAGATACATGTACTTCACGAGATGTCAATTTCTTTTTGCTGAATCCCAGCAGTTCGCTCATACTATCTTTAGGAATAAAATTTACTTCAAAATCACTCTTTAGTTCTGTGTGTAGAGTGTTGTTGTTAGATTTTATTGATAATTTCCGGTCACGTTCTTCTTGCTTCACAGATATCCCACAAACTGCACTTTGTATGAAATCCTCGATGTCTGTCAACTCGTAGGACCCTGTAGGTATAGTTACTACTTCTTCCTCACCCTTCACATTTTTATAATAAAATTTATTAAAACCTTCTTCAATGTTCGGAATGCTATTGTACGTATGCAAACCAACAAGTGCAATAGAATAATTTGAATAAGGATCTAGTTCTATTGATGGGTGAAAATCTACAGACAAGCGGGAGCTCTTACCCGTGATAGTGAACGTCTGAGACATGATTGATGAAAACTTTATCAACAATGTATTTATATACTAATAAATACAATTTTAGTCGACCACAACTGAAGAATTAGAGAGGAATTTCAAACATAACTGGCCACAATTATAAGTGTTATATTGCTGAAAATTGTCGTGATTGAATAATATCTTACATTTTTTGAAATAATCCACCAGTTCGTGAGGGGGGCGTAAATTGCCAAAACTATCATAATAAAAGACTGTATCACCGACTTTCTTAAACCCAACCCAGTGAGTGCCTTCATTGTCCGAGCTATCTAAATTAACTATTCCACGCTCGTTTTTCCATGGTCCGTTGGATGGCGGTTCATCACGCATAAATACTCCTCTAAAATGGGGAATTTTCAGAGCTTTTGCTAGTTTTCGTAGATCGAGATCGGTCAGAGGTCTTCTGGGTAGGTTTACTGGCAGTTTTTTGGATGTTTATTTAAATATAGACCAAGACCTTTGCGATACTTTTTCAAATATAGACCAGATCCTTGTTTCCCCAAAGCTATAGCTTCCATTGTTTTATTATGTCTTTCCGTTTCCTCCAAGGTTTTCCGAGCTGCTTTGCTGTCGTTGACGGCCTTAGCGATGCCAGCACCACCTCCCGCCAATGCTCCAGCAGCTGATAAGCCGGCAAATAGAGGTATTAAAAATGGTAAAAATCCTCCAGTCTTTGGAATAGGAATTACTCTTGGTAATCGAACATTTTTCCGACCACCTGCTTTTTTTAATTGTTTTCGTGCAACTTTCAACGCTGTTTGAGATGTTCTCTTCAGATTGGTGCGGTCAAACTTTTTCTTCATAACTTTTCTCACCCCATCGACAATTGCACTTCCGAACCCAACCTTCTTCCTCATGCCCATCCCCAATTTCCTCTTTGCCTTCATAATTTTATTCACACCGAAAGCGGCAATCCTCTCTCCAAATTTTGTGTCTTGTCTTTAGATTTGACACGTTGCCAAGCAGCGTTCTCTAATATTTTATCCGCCTCGTGACGTCCTTCCAAACTAGCGTTTCGCAGATATGAAATATCGTGTTGGCGGCAAGCTTTATCGAGTGGATTGATACCTGAATCTCCTCTTCTCAACCGTTCTTATAATTTTGTACCGGGACCACAGAATTGATAACCAGGAATATGAAGTTCAAACGGGAGCTTGTTTATAAGCGTATTGAGAACACCTTCTCCTACGTAAGCTTCCATACAGACTGATGAGAATTCAAGATTGCACCGTTATTTAACGAGGGGAGGGAGAAAAACTAAAGATCTCAAAGTAATATTTTTTATTAATTTCAAAATTTTCTCAATACAAAAGACTTAAGTATAATCTTAACAATATATGTTTCAAATATTATAATCTTCACTCTTGATTCACCCTCATATTCACGGAATTTTGTTCTATTATAATATCCATACCCTCGAGTCAATAATATTCCAGCTATTTGTTTGTTCCTAATAATCTCCAAATGTTTAATGATGGGTTCATTGAACGAGATCCGAATTATTGATCCAACTGTTGTGATTATTATCTAGACCCAACCATTTCACATACTGTTGACCCCTACTCTTTCGTAATATTTTTTCGACTAAATACACATCGGGTTGTTTTGTTTTCTGCAATTCTTCCTCATAGAAACAGCCGCTGATTGGTGCGTTGGTCATATCTTCTAGTAGATATGTGACCGGGCTGGTAATTTTTACTTTGATGATTTTAAATAATTCCGTACTCCAATTGGGCGTAAATCCCTTCTCAAAAATATGTTTAGCCTTACCTATTCGTACCACATCTCCAACGTTGTATTTGTGAGGCAGAGCTAACTTGATGTGTGAGTAGGATCGCTTCAATATCTCGCTCTCAATCTGTTTCGTCACTTTTATTGGAGCCATATTTATAGTACTATGTTTACGTTTATTATATTTTTCTGTGGTTTCTTCAAGTATATCAAGCCATTTGTATTTCCCGCTAAGACTGAAATGTTTGTAGAGCGATTCCTTTAATGTTCGAATGACACGTTCAGCAATGGCTGCTTTTTTCACACTATACGTATTATAATGATTGATATTATGTTTCTTCATTAGATCGTTAAAGTGTTTATTGAAGAATTCTTTTCCCCGATCGCTTTGCAGATTCCTAGGCTTACGATGTCCTTCTAGCAATATAGAACTGACCGCTTTCCGAACCTCTTCGGCTGATTTCGTTTTCAGCGGGCGTGTCCATAGAAATTTCGAGAAACAATCGATCCTAAACAAAATGTATTTGAATCCTCTATTTTCACGAGCGTTATTACCCATTTGGGCCAGATCCATTTGCCACAAATCATCCAAACCTTTTATGATCGTTCTGCGCCGTTTGAAATTCTTCCTACTAGGCTTATGAAGCTCATGCACAACTTGTTCTCTACTCATCTTATCAATGCGGAAATCTAGTTTAGAATTAATTTTTTGGGTATATTCACAGGATTTGGAGTTATACGTTTCACAGAGCCCTGCTTTGTTGTTGTTGTTGTGGATGATGAGGGTCTCTTCTTAGAAGGTTCCACAGATGTCATCCGTCGTTCTAACGCCTCCACTTTACTAGTAATGCCATTTAGACGCATGTTTACACTGTTAAATGTGTTATTGATCTCTTTCAATTCATTTCTGTTTTCACTCACACTATCACTGATTGTTTTATACTCTGATTTTATATAGATCCCCATTCCATTATATTTATTCTGAATGTCCATCAGATGTTTATCAATGTTGAGAATATCCTTCTCATTCGTTAATTTATGTTCATCCAGATCCTTGTTGATATCTTTGATCAAATTATCAACCCTAACATTGAAGGTATCTTTAAGACTGGTTTCCGTTTTCAGATTCAGTTTGTGTGTTAATTTATCAACATATACTTTATTTGCAACATCTCCATCATCATTCGGTGATTTTACGTTGCACAATCTACGATTTTCCATATCATAACTTCCATCACTCGTTAGGAATAATCCTTGTCCGTGAACTTGTTTGAAATTATTATTAAATACATTTGTATCATATATCCACATGGAAGAGGAGGCTCTGCCAAACTTATCCATTGAAACCATCTTTATAACTGTGATGAATTTGTCTTACACTCGGTTTTTGTTCGATTACACCAGCCTCTATCAATTCTTCTATTATAGAGACTATCTCGTTGTGATGGTTATTGTTACCAGCGAGCGAGGATGCAACAAGAAGTCTCAGTCTATCCACAATTTCGTCAACGTCATCCCAATAAACATATTCGATTGGTTTCTCGTTATTTTCAAGCATATCATTTTTGATATATGCATTTCCAGTGTATGTTTTGGACCTTGGTCTTTTAATGGAATTAATCAAAGGTTTCAGTACATGTTTGTATTTTACAGTGTTTCTTATTCGATCAGCGGGATCGTTATTACGTCTATGGGCACTAGTCATTTCCATCATTTGACTGTAATTTTTTCCATCTTCCACGGTGTAGGTGTCAGGTAGAACATCTCTGTAGAATATCAAATTATACAGTCCTGTGGTACCCTTGAACGGAGTACCCTTGATAATTATATTACTCTCACTATCAATTTCAATAGGTTGATTACCCATGAACCATTTATCTAAAGTCGAATTATATTGCAAACCCATTTTATCATCGTATCTCTTGACATCATCATCCAATAGAAATCCTTCCAAGTAATAACGTGCTAATGTGGGGTATTGTTGCAGAAACTCCTCTGTAGCCGCTGCATCATCTTTCTTAAGTTTTCTGATTGGTATGTTCTCCATTTGTTTTGCTGTAGAAACAATACTTTTAGGCTTAATCAACGAATTTTGTTTGATTATTTCAGCATTTTTCGCAATTTCCTCCAGAGGCTTAGATACATTCTTGAACATATTATCTAGAATTGTATCATTTTCAGCTTTACCCAATTTCACAGCCATATATTTTTTCCTCACAACGTTTGCTAACTCCCAAATTTTTCTCTTCAATTGTTGTTTTTCTTTTAACATGTTACTCACACGCACGTCCATGCTGAGCGGTTTGTCTATTTCAAATGATAGTATATATACATGTTAGATGTATATATAGCTATCAAACCCTCTGCGATAACGTCCTTTGTTCATATCACAGTCTTTGTTTATCATAAGGAATCCATATTTATCTTTCCAACATGCGCTACATATCTCTTTGAATTTCTCGAGTGACATGTCGGTACTAACATGATCGGTAAATATATGTTTCAAATTGAGTTCATCCTGTTTGAAAATAATCAAGCAATTGGCATTGTCGCGCAATCCACGTTTTGGACATTTTGCAAAAGACTGACAAAGATAGAAACTATCAATTGAGTTGTGTCTCCCTCTTGAAAAATAAGAACGAATTTTGTCCTGTTTCTCATCCATTACATCATCGAATAATATTACCGTATTAGGTTTCGCTTCTGTGGGGTCTATGACGTTATCACTTTCAGTGTATGGAAAATATCCAAGCCCAGCAATTTTCTTCAATGTTTCCTCCAGTAACTGGTATTTTGGTTGGTGTAAAGACTTTGAATAGATGTACACGTTTTCAAATTTCAAGCCGTTTGCATCTAACAATAGAGATAACATCGCATTTGTTTTCCCACAATTACTTGGACCGCAGATTATTGTTCGTAGAGTATTTGGCAGCAAAGAGCTGTGACGTTGTGGTTGTTCAACATTCTCAATGCTTGACCCTAAGTTCATAATATTCAACGAGTCTTTTTGCCTAACAATCTTCATCATGCCTGAAGGCGAATCGAAATCATACTGAAACATATGTTAATAAGCATTTGTTTATATACTAGTTGATGATGTTATATTGTGTATGTCCGAGCACTTCTACCATGTAACTGTCAAAAGCAAGTATCAAAGACGTGTTAAATTTGTCCGAATGTTGAAACACGTGTATAAATGTTGAAGCACACGTCTGAATGTTGAAGCACGTATCTGAATATTAAAGCATGTGTTAAACACGTGTCTGAATTTTGGAGCACTTGTCACTCAATAGAACTAGATGCTCATTCATAGTATTCTATTGCACAAGACGATCTAAATTTAAAGCATATATATAATGATCACGTGGGGACTGATATGACGTTTGGAGAATTCAAAAATATATGTTCATACTGTTGGAAGGAACCATACGAATTTTTATGTATTGGTAAAGATGATGCTATTGATAAAAGAAGATACAGAAAGTGTTTTGATAATTTCATACATCTATAAACTATTTTTGTAAAAGAAAAAACTAATGAGAAACTATTCAATAGTTGTTTGAAGCTGTTCAATACCTGTTAGAAGCTGTTTAATAGCTGTTTTAAGCTGTTCAAAAGCTGTTCTTAAGCTGTTTAATAACTGTTTGAAACTGTTTAATTCTTGGTTAATTCGATATATATGAACCTACTTTATTCAATCTTGTAAATATACTGGAAAATTATATATTTTGAAAATTAACGAATCAGTCTATTCTGATAATTCGATAATAAAACCCAAAAATTAATTAGATCTTATAATCATAATATTTACACTATTGAGCAAAATGAAATTGTTTTAAGCGCTTGTGATAATAAACGCTATATTATTGAAAATTATAAAACGTTACCTTAGGGATATCATTCTATTCCAGAGGTGGAGGAGGAGGAAAACGATTAGTTTTATATTAAATATTGTATATTACTTATAAATATGCCTTATCTATATTTTTATTATAATAATTATTTTATATAACATATAATATTTGGTTTTCTTAGTTACTTATTTTCAGATAATTAGACGTATGAGTTATATGATTGTAATATATGTATAATTGGGTACGTTTTTAAGAAAATTCAAATTATTTATATGATCATCCAATTTCTTCTTGAATATCATTCTTCATGATGCGGGTTGAATTAATTTTGCTTCCAACATGCAATTTGATAATTTAGTTTTTGTTCGATGCAGTTCTTGGTAACAGCTCATATAATTCCACTCTAAATTTTTTATTGAAATATTTAACGGTTCAGATAGGACAGGTTCAGGTAGAACATCACTTCTATCTTTGTCAACTATATTCAAACTGGATGATTTCGTTTTATTACATTCATAATATTTAGATGCCCAAGTATCTGATTCAAATTTCAATCCGAGATTGTTTGCAACACATGTAGATAAATCTGATCTACACTCTTGCAGAAGATTATTAGCGGGGGCATCTATGTTTGTAGAAATGGTAGCATCTATGTTTGTAGAAATGGTAGTGGCGGTAGGAGAACTTTCACAATATTTCTCGATATATATACGTTCTAATATATATTTACTATTCACATCCAATAATTCCAAGGTTAAATTTTTCAATCTACTTTTACAAGTTGTGAGTTGAACATTTATAAAAGATATACGATGTTCATAATCATTTCTCACTTCTTCTTCTCTGGATAGAGTTTCAGGGTGGGTAGAAACTCTATGATGTGGAGAATGATTTTTCCTCGATGCGAAAATAGTAAAGGTAGGTCTTTGTTGATTCAAATTTTCATATTCTAAATGAATGGAATCACTTCGATTTAAATTATGATTGAATGATGCACTTCCATTATCAGAATTAAATGTAGACTTATATAATATTATATTCGATGAGAAAGTTCCAAGAAGTAAGGTTAGAGTTAACACAAACTGTACAAGTAACATACTATATGAATACATTTTTCATAATGATATATTTCTAACATTACATCTATTTAATTATCCTGGAGAAGAGTAGGGATGGAACACAATACCACGATAGTTATCTATAGATATTTTCGATATTATTTTTCTCTTATCAGCACACTCAAAGTAGTATATAATCTTTAAATTGAATATACACTCTGAACAATACAATCTATGTTTACAAGGGATAAAACTTATATTAATCTCTTTTTTATTACAAATTCCACAAAGCTTCATCATTTTGTTTCTCATATGAGTTCAGGATATAGACTGTGGGAAATAAAAAATCAACCTATTATTTATATCATTTATTATCATCGGTTTACAATGGTAGTAAATTTATAAGATAATTATGAATATGTAAGCTATTATTCACAGCACAGTAACAATTATTTGAAGTATGATTGTTCAAACAAAGAGGTTCACCCATTATCAGTTTTGGACAGTTGACATCATTTCCTAAATCTATAACAACTATCGATCCTCCATTACTTTCTTCCAAAAGCTGACTTATAGCTTTCGATTTTTCTTTTCCTCTAACATATATACGATCGATATTCATCTCAACTGTATGTTTTTTCAAAATATTCTTCAGTTCCCTATTCTTGATAAACCCACTAACATATGGAATACAATGATGATTCCTCTCGAGATATCGAATTTGTCTCTTACAGTTTTCATCTAGCTCGCTATATGGTTTGGGATAATTGAATAGGTAGTGACTTGATTGTTTTCCATTCGTAATACACATTCCTTTTATTCTAAATTCAGGCACTTTGAAGCCTTGTACATCTATCACAATGAACCTCATATTGATGAATGTCGAATATCAAAGAGAGAGAATAAACTTATCAAATCAATCTGAACAATGGCGGACCACTTCCGCGGAGGAAGTCTTCCCCTACTATTGAGGTTAGTGTAAGCACGTGTCCGAGCATCATAGTTCGTAAACTATGATGATGACGTCACCGTCAGAGGGGTTCCGTTCAAAATTGAGGTTAGGGTGAGCACTTGTCTGAATATTGAAGCACGTGTCTGAACACGTGTCTGAATGTTGAAGCACGTGTCTGAACACGTGTCTGAATATTGAAGCACGTGTCTGAACACGTGTCTGAATATTGAAGCACGTGTTGGAATGATGAATCACGCGTTAAAACATATGCAAATCACTATTTTCAACTTTCAAGACACACAAATCACATTCTTTCGATTTAAACTTATTATGGATGAGGTTAGGCTCACCTTTACCTATAATCAAGATGAAACAGGTGACATTAGGCTAGACCCACGTGACAAACCTAGGGTGCACCGGAGCTATATCTACTACATTAAAGACGATTGTTATCATGTCCTCCATAGCTCAGCGGTTAAGGAGCCGATTTTGGAATTTGTTTCCCGGGTTCGAATCTGGTGTAGGACAAAATTCATTTTTCAGTACAGTTGACTCGGATTATATATACTACATTAAAATCACTCATTCTCAAGTCCTTCATAGCTGAGCGGTTAAAGCGTTGACTTTGGAATTTATTTCTCGGGTTCGAATCTGGTGAAGTACAAAATTCATTCCAGTAGAAGTGACTCAGGTTATATACTACATTTAAATTGATTAATTCAAGTCCTCCATAGCTGGGCGGTTAAGCCACCTAACTTTGGAATTAATTTCTCGGGTTCGAATCCGGTGTAGGATAACAAAATATTCATTTCAGTAGAATGCGAGTACACAGATGACTAGTTCACAGACTGCAGATTGGAAAAACATAGATTTACCAGACCATAGTTGGGGGAATCATAGATTACCAAACCATAGCCTACCTGTCCATCGATTGTTGAACCATAGAGCATAGTCGGGTGCACCATAGATTACCAAACCATAGACCATCGATTGGTGAACCATATACTTCTATGACTGCGCATGCGCGATTGTGGATGACCTTGGAATGGATAGTTTTCGCTAAAATGAACCTTAGATTTCCTTATGGAGATTTACATGCAAAAAAGGTCGATTTTGGCGCAGAACTGTCATAGCACATCTACTGACTTATTCTACATTCAATTTTATATACAAAAAATATTCTTAGTATTTGTCGCTGAAAGCAGCCATTTTGGAGAAAAAAACGGGTTTACAGTTAACCCTGGGATGGAATTTTGTAAGTTGAATTTGTCATACGATGTGTCTTTCATTGATTGTATTGTGATGTGACTAACTTAGATCATTTACAAGACTGAGACTGAACAAACAACTTCTATAAATAACTCAATATTTACAATAATTGCTGAGAATGACCACCGCCTACTGCAACGCATGCATCAATTCGCCTTAATATCGATTGACGAACTCTTTCGAATATACCTTATATCTAATTGATGATGGCACACGATTCAAATATCCTGTTCCTTAGATCCTGTTTATCTTGGACTGCACTTCAGTTTGCTTGCGTGCCGATTCCTGGATGAGAATTACCCTGACAGTTGGATAGGAAGAGAGGGACTGCAAGCCTGGCGTCCCAGATCACCTCATTTGAATCTTTTGGATTACTTGACTTAACTAGTTCACAAAATTCCAGTCCAAAAGGAACAAGATCTAAGAGACAGGATATTTGAATCGTGTGCCATATTTATTTAGAGGTGAGACATAAGGTATGTTCGAACGAGTTCTTCAATCGGTGTTAAGGTGAATTGAAGGTCAAACACTGTGTAGCCAATACTTACTTTATGTACGAGGGACAGCGATATAGGCAAATCGAAGGAGCATCGATGGGATCACCAATCTCACCAGTGATCGCAAATCTTTTCATGGAGGATTTTGAAATTAAAGCTCTTAACACAGCGCAACTAAAACCCAAACTTTGGCTCAGATACGTAGATGATATTTTCGTTATTTGGCCACATGGAGAAGGACAACTAAGAGGGTTTCTCGATCACCTGAATGGAATCCATGATCGGTTGAAATTCACAATAGAAGCCGAAGAGAACAACCAATTACCATTTCTAGATGTTTTGGTAACAAAGAAAACTGACGGCAGTTTGGGACATACAGTATTCAGGAAAAAGACCCACACGAACCGATATTTGAATAGTAACTCGCATCACCATCCATCCCAGCTACAATCAGTCGTAAATACCCTCATGACATGGTCAAAAGGTCTCGCTGATGCGGAGAACTTCAATGGAGAAATGGAAACCATCCGAGCAGCCCTTAGGATGAATGGCTATTCAAGAAAACAGATTCATAACTCTCAACGCAAAAATGAGAAGGATGTCAACAATGAAGATCAACCAGTGAGAAACGCTTTTCTACCTTACATAAAAGGCACAACTGACAAAATCTGCAAAATACTGAGCCGTCAGGATATCAAAAGAACCTTCACAACAGATAGGAAAATCAAAAATGTTCTTCGGAATCCAAAAGACAGAATTCCTCTAGAATGCCAAGGAGTGTACGAGGTGCCATGTGGTAATTGTGAAAAGACATACATCGGACAGACCAACAGACGCATTGATGTGCGAAAGACTGAACATGCTATCGCTGTGTCGAAAAACGAAACCACGTCTTCACTAGCTGAACATGTAAGGAGTACTGGCCATATGATCAACTTTAGCGGCACAAAGACTCTAGCCAACATTGAACACTTCTACACCAGAATAACCAGGGAGGCAATAGAGATCGAGAAACGTCCACATAGTCTTAACAAACGAGATGACGGACTAAGATAATCAGCAACATGGAAACCCGCTTTAGAAAGTCGGAAGATACAACCAAAAACAAGAGAGAACGTGGTATCCAGTGCACGTGCAACAGGTCACGGAAACTTTCCGGCTGATTCCAGCGTCGCAATGACGTCATCCAAACGTGTCACTCGGAGCCAAACACGTAGAAATCAACCAAGCGTGAAATAGTTCGAAAGTCCAAAGGTCAAGCATAACGGGGGATATAAATACCTGTCCCTCCAAGTAAGCGTCAGTTCGCCTAGATGGCAAATGCGACTTTGCCGAAACGTCGTGAAATTGGTCCTTTTGAGGACCGAAACCACACAACGCGGATCAATACCCGAGAATCCAGTTCTACATATATATATATATATATATATATATATATATATATATATATATATATATATATATATATATATATATATATATATATATATATATATATATATATATATATATATATATATATATATATATATATATACATATATATATATATAAACAAGTTTAAAGTTTCTTTGCCTAATTGGCCACTATCGTGTATGTAACTTAAGAGATATAGAATTAAATTTTCTGAATTATGAAGATAACTTAGATAATTTAACATAGGATTATAAAGATGAATAAACGTAAAAGATTGAACCATAGGTGTAATTGGTTAACACCCTGGACTGGAAATCCAGTAATGTGGGTTCGAATCCCGCCTATGGTTCAATCTTTTACGTTTATTCATCTTTATAATCCTATGTTAAATTATCTAAGTTATCTTCATAATTCAGAAAATTTAATTCTATATCTCTTAAGTTATATATATATATATATATATATATATATATATATATATATATATATGTTTCTTCTTAGGTTCTCGCGGACGTAATGTGTAGAACTGGATTCTCGGGTATTGATCCGCGTTGTGTGATTTCGGTCCTCAAAAGGACCAATTTCACGAAGTTCCGGCAAAGTAGCATTTGCCATCTTCAGGTGATTCGACCGTAGAGTCTGGAAAATCTAGGCGAACTAGATTTTCCAGAATCTGCGGTCTAATTCCTTTTTTTTAAATTAATATTCCCTACATTTTTCCACACACTTTGGTATAAGATAACCTATGATTAGGTTATTTATTATTAATATGATTATTCCCATATTTATGATTTTCTTGACAGTTACTTATTCTATAAAAAATTCTCGGGAATTAGGTCACATTAACACTCTGTCATAAATGTTCGTCTTTACGTACGTTTCGGTCTCACGACCATCATCAGATGACTTATTTTGTTAAAAAGGGGTTAACTAAAACTAATTAGCACAAGCGTCCATATCGCACAATCTTCAATAAAAAAGCTCACGCCGTCGAAACGAACAGAACCACGAATAATCGAAAATTGTATCGTTAATATTAAAGTATAGATTTTTTTGCAACAAGAAACCACTGTTAAGTAATATTCTCATAATGTACAAACGCATATCGCTATGGTCTCAAAGCAACTGAAGTTCGAAGCTATTTGTTTGTAATAACTCGACCCAGATGTAGATTTATAACGTACTTGAAAAGGTTTTAGACCTGCATTGGAATTTAGTTTACTTTAAGCGTTCTTCCTAAAATATACTTTTAACATTATAAAGACGTATGTAGGAATTTGCAAGAGTTTTAATTAATCAAGTTAGTATAAATCTGACTCAATCCCTGAATATCATTCCTATGATTTACAGAATTTGAATCCCTTTTTATGTGAATCCTCTCCAGGATAGATCTTTTATAATAATTGGTTTCTTTAGTTAAAATATTAACATTTTTGTAGTCAAATTGATGGTTATAATCAAAACAGTGCTTAGCAAGGGCGGTGGAATTTTCTAAGTTATTATTTCTTGTGCTTTACTTATGGCCGTACATTCTTTTTTGTAAATATTGTTTAGAGATTCCAGTATAAGTACCTTCCAGTATAAGTACCTTTTCAAGTACGTCATAAATCTACATCTGGGTCGAGTTATTACAAACAAATAGCTTCGAACTTCAGTTGCTTTGAGACCATAGCAATATGCGTTTGTACATTATGAGAATATTACTTAACAGTGGTTTCTTGTTACAAAAAAATCTATACTTTACTATTAACGATACAATTTTCGATTATTCGTGGTTCTGTTCGTTTCGACGGCGTGAGCTTTTTGATTGAAGATTGTGTGATATGGACGCTTGTGCTAATTAGTTTTAGTTAACCCCTTTTTAACAAAATAAGTCTTCTGATGATGGTCGTGAGACCGAAACGTACGTAAAGACGAACATTTATAACAGAGTGTTAATGTGACCTAATTCCCGAGAATTTTTTATATAATTCATACTGGGTCAAGAATCTTATTATATTGTTACTTATTCTTAAATCTAATACATACTATATTATATCAATAACATTCTTTCAACATTACATAACTCAAATTTACTAATTCTAACTTATATCTATAACATTCTTCAATGTTTTGTGCTATCTCATGATAGTTTTGTAATCATTTTAATTATGATTTCTGCCTTCGTTACACAGTACGTTTCTTCACTTTCACTGAAGTTCTTGTTTAACACTTCTTATTCTATTACATTGTTGTTTATCATGTGTTACATTGTCAATTTTAATATCCTAACTATTATTTAGCTTTGACTATTGTTTTTAATGCCATATAAATATCTTTTTATGTATCTTTTGTGATTTTCAAAGTTCGGTAAGTTATTATTTTTAAATTTTTATTGTTTATGAAATGAAATCATAACAAATTCCCCTAAATCAATTTTAAATTATTAATAAAATTTTAATATTTACAATTTATTTATCTTTTGATTTCATTTTCATGAACTAGATTTATTCATAATTATACTTGTATATTTGATCAATATTAAATATTCCCCTTATCTTTCCATTTTCAGGATTCATGACTTCATATGGACCTTCAAAAGCAAAACATAATTTTCCACATATATTCTTTTTATCATTAGTTACTCTCATTGCTCTTACTATTACTAATTCACCTATTTCAAATTTAATTAACTTTCCTCTTTTTCTCATTTCCCCATTCATATACTTTCTTGCATTTTTACCTATTACTGATATCTTTCAGATTTTCATTTCGTTCTACTGAATTTTCATCTAACCATTTCTATCAGGTCCTTGGCCCTTCATAATTAATACAGGTGTTTTCTCTGTTGTAGTATTTGGACAATGATTAAAACATTTTTCTACTCTGGATATTGATTCATCCCATTGACTGATGTTTACCCTCACAAGATATCCTCAGATATTTTATTACTTCCTGTATATATCGCTCTGATGGATTGGATTGAGGATGTCTGATGCTTGTTAATTGATGAAAAATTAAATTCCTTTTGCAAAAATACTTGAAACGTATGTTTTTGAAATATGTTGCGTTATCTGTAATTAACTTTCTTGGCCTACCAATTTCTTCAAAATAGTTTTCTAACTTATGCATTACTTCTTTACTTTTGGTCGTTTTGGAAGCATATAATTTTATATATTTAGAAAATAAATCTACTACAACCAAAATATGTCTATTACCTTTTTTTGTTACTATTAACTCACTTAAAAAATCTATTGCTACTATTTGTAAACATTCTTTTACTATAATACTCTTTGCTAAATTGTGATTAATTATATTTTTAGGCTTTGCTCTTTGACATATGTCACATTTCTTTGTGATTTCTTTTGCAATTTGGTAATCTCCTTCACCTATATAATTTTCTCTGAATATGAGCCACATTTTTCTTGCTCCTATGTGATTGAATTCACTATGCAAATGATTTAAAATTTTTAATGTTAGGTCTTGATTTATTCTGTATAATTCTTTCCTGCCTATATCTTGTAAATAAATTCCCTCTTTGATTTTACATTTCTTTTTATCCTTCTCTGAAAAAGTACTTTGATTGTTCTTAATGCTCTCTAATGAAAATTAACCCCTTACTTCTAATAAAATATTTGCTCCTACTTTATATTTCATTTTATCACTTTTTAAATTTCCCTCTTCTCTTGTTAAAGTATCAGCTATTATATTTAATTTTCCTGGAATATGTTTTATGTCAAAATTATATTCCTGCAATAACAAAATCCATCTTTGAATCCTATTGTTTACAAACTTGTTTTTTTTATATACTTGTCAATGCACTATGATCAGTTTCTACCCTTACTTTGTTCCCTAACAAATAAAATCTTAATTTCTTTACACAAAAAACTATGCTTGCTAGTTCAATGACACTGTAATTTTTTTCATGAACATTTGTCAATCTTGACACAAAACTTAAGGGAACTTCTTCATTATTTTGTTTTTGTAATAAAACACCACTGAATCTTTGTTTAGAAGCATCTGTTCTTAATATGAAAGGTTTATTATATTGTGCATGATAAACTTTTAATTTTTGAATGAAAATATCTTTTAAATTTTGGAAAGCTTCGTGTCTTTCATTATCCCATTTCCATTTTATCCCTTTTTTGAGTAATTCTACTAATGGAGTCTCCTTCTGACTTAAATTAGGAATGAGCCTTTTGAAATAATTTATGAGACCTAAGAATCCCCTTAAAGTTTTAAGATTGGTAGGTCTTTTGAAATTTTTAATTACATCTAACCTATCTTCAACCATTTCTAAACCTTCCCTCGTTTATTTATAACCCAAAAATTCAACTTCTGTTTTATAGAATTCACATTTCTCTATATTTATTTTTAAACCTGCTATATCTAATTCGTTCAAAACTAAGTTTATGTGATCTTTATGTTCTTCTACTGTTATAGAAAATATTAATATGTCATCGATATAATGAACTACAAAAATTTCAAATCTATTTAATATCTGATTCATACTTCTAACTAACGCACTGCATGCACTTTGAATACCAAAAGGCGTAACTTTAAAACGATACACTTCTCCATCTATCATAAAACCAGTGTAATCTCTACAACTTTCATGTAAAGGAATCAACCAGAAACTATGCCTTAAATCAACTTTACTAAAAACTTGTGCCTTTATTATTCTACCAAAAATTGCCTCTATATTTTTAGGAGCTTCATATTGTGGTACTGACAATCTATTCAATGTTCGAGCATCTAAACATAACCTAATATCACCATTTGACTTGTTTGCTATAACAATAGGGTTTATATATTTTGTTTTACTTCTTTCTATTACGTCTTGTTCTAGCATTTCACCGATTTATTTCCTAACATCTTCTATGTACTTGTATGGAATTGGATAGTTCTTGGATTTAAAATTTTCAATTTCTTTGACTTGGAATTTATGAATATAATTACTAGCTATACGAGTTTCATCTATTATTAGATCTTTATGTTGTGAAATTATTTCTGATATTATTCCCCTATACTTCTCGGATACTTTCATCTGCGAGATTATTTCATTTAAATTTCTGCTTGAGTCTTTTCTTTCGACCGCATTTATTATATTGCAACCTTCATTTGGTCTGTCAATATTTTCATTTTCCCCCTTCCCTATCTTCATAATTTCATCTAACAAGTTTATTCCCTTTTCCTCGTAATCTATAATAATTCCATGCTTTTCTAATTCATCAGTTCCCATAACAATATCCCATTTCATATTCGGCACTACAAATAATTGCATCTCTAGACTTGACTTCCCTATTATAATATGCTCAGTAATCATTTTTGATACTTCAGTAATTTTCTTTCCACTAATATTTACTAATTCTACTTTTGGTATTTTCAATTGATTTGTTAATTTTACTTCGGACAATAGTTCTGCCCTTATTAATGATATTTCTGATCCCGTATCACACAAAATTTCTACTTCTTTCCCTTTTAAAAAACCTTTTAATTTAATTAAACCTATACTTTCATTTTCTTTCCTTTGCTGTTCGTAGTCCATGTATTCCCTCTGATGTTCATATGATACATTAACGTGGTATTCGTGCTTTTTTAAAAATCCCGATTTTGTTGATTATTTTGATTTGAAGAATCTTCCCTTTCCCTATTACTTTCAATCCTACTGCAGTTTACTTCCCTTTGATTATTTTCATTTCTACTTTCATTTCTATTTTCATTTCTACTATTATTTCTATTATTATTATTTTGACTTCTATAATCCCTATATCTATTTCTATTTTGATTAGCATTATTTCCATTATATCTATTTTCCCTATTTCTAAAATTGTTTTGATAATTATTATTACTTTGGAATCTATCATTATAATTTTGATTTCCCCTATAATTGTTCCTGTTATCATTATATCCATTTTGTTGCTTAGTTCCTATGTTATTCTTATTATCAATTCTGTTTAAGTACGATAGTAGTTGATTCATGTCTTTAAGATTTGCAATGGCTATTGCCTCAGATATTTGACTTCGACACTGTCTTGAAATGTATAAAACTATCTCTTCCTCTCTCATTTTAGGTTCTAAATATTGCGCTTCATTATATAGGCTAAGTGCATAAGCACTCATGCTTTTTCTAGTCCCTTCAATATACTTCCTAAAATATAACCTTTCTCGACATTTCGACTGCTCATTTTCACCCCAAAAATTTTTTTAAAATTCATCTATAAACTCATCTAAACTATTTAATTCCCTTTCTTTGCAATTGAACCACAACAATGGTTCATCAACCAATCGTTCTCTTATTAATTTTTTTATTCTCTCTACATTCCTTACATACTTTATTTCATTTTTTAAATCTTTGACAAAAATGCATGGATGTAATACTTTTATATTTCCATTAAATTTTATTGTGTTTTCATGACCTACATTTCTGTATTCTATATTCATTCTCTCTTCGGATCTATTCTCAATTCTTTTTATTCTTTCATCCTGTTCATTTATCATTTTTTTATTATTTTCTTTCATACTTTGTACATTCACATTCACATTCTCTTCAATATTCTTCCCCATATCATTCATTCTATTTTCCATAATATCTATTTCTTTCTCTACATTATTAAACTTTCTATTTACAAAACTATTATATTTTTCTAATTTATCATCTATACTTTCTTCAACATGTTATCTTATTTCCTTTTTTTCAGTTTCAACTATTCTCATAATTTCCTCAGTTCTTTTATCAAATTTATCATTCACTCTCTTAATTCCATCTCTTATATCACTCATACCTTGTGCAATTCTAGCATTAGTTTCATTCGTTTCATTAGCTTTTAAATTTAAACTTTCAAGCAATCTCATTATTTGTGATTGACTATCTATTATTGGTGGTCTTTCTGCTCTAATCATTTCACCATCTTGATCAAATCCTATCAATTCTGGAGTACTTTGTCTATCTCCTTCCATTTTTACTTTCTTATTAATTAATCTAGTTCTTTAAATTATTTTGATTACGCGGTTCTATTCCTTTTTTCAAATGGCCTCACGTTTGAGCGACAATTAATAACAAAACTCTTATGATGAGTTTTATTCTTTATTTGCCAATTAATAAATAAAAAACTCTTTTATGAGTTTATATTGCTTTAATTATGATTTGAATTAATTTGAATATTGATTTGAATATTTCAATGTTTTGAATTCTACCGGCTAGCTTTTATTTTTAATTTGATTGATTGTATTTGGATTAATGTTTGTTTCGATTTAGTTTATGAACTTTTGAACTTGAAGTTTATCTATGGAATTATTTATATGGAATTAAACACAATGCTCTTTGAATTTCACAATATTTAATTTCTATGACTCTTTTCTTATCTCGGGTAAATAAATTTTATGTTTCACAAGATCTATGATATAACCTAAAAATCACTTTTACAACTAATATTTGTTTATAATGTTATAATCAACAATCTTCCTTTTGCTTTACAGATAATACTATGATGTAGAAATTATAAATAAACTTACGTTTAATTAATATCCAAAAGTGTGTTTAATAATGTTGGCAATGTTCAATTTACTTCTATTTAATTTCGTTGATTCACTTTAACACAATACTCTGCTATTCCACGATAATCACAGGTAACTAATTTTGGTTTCTTCTCCTTGAGAATCAGGAACTGTTGAAAATACTTAGTTTTATTCTTTTAGAGAAGATATAAGACTTTTCGATGGTTTATTGGAATTATATCGAAGAATGGCAATCGTTGGATACTTCTTATAAATTGGAGGCTATTACAACCTTTTACTTTGTTTGGAGACTTGGAACATTTCTTGACTTTTAATAATTATTTACTAACTTCGGTTACTTGGAACTTATCGAAGTTTGGAACACTTGAGTTCACCGATGTTTATTTTGATAAACTTAGGTTAGAAATTTGTTGAGTTGCTAGAGTTCTTGACCCTTCAGATATTATTTGCAAACTGACTTGACTTGTCTTTCAGATCCTTTTATAGGCCTCGAAAACCGACGCTACTTGATGTCATTTTCCACCTATTAGGTGCTTTCTTTTGATATCAAGAATGCCAAGTTAATTGTTGTGACTGACAGAAGTTTCTGATTGTTACCAGCCTGACACTAGGAATTCGTCTCGACCAATCAGAATTTAGTATTCTATAATTTTTGAATTTTTTGGAGATTTGCAACTTATTTTAATTGATAGTGATTCCTTCTGTTCAAATTAATATTGCCTACATTTTTCCACACACTTTGGTATAAGATAACCTATGATTAGGTTATTATTAATATGATTATTCCCATATTTATGATTTTCTTGACAGTTACTTATTCTTAAATCTAATACATACTATATTATATCAATAACATTCTTTTAACATTACATAACTCAAATTTACTAATTCTAACTTATATCTATAACATTCTTCAATGTTTTGTGCTATCTCATGATAGTTTTGTAATCATTTTAATTATGATTTCTGCCTTCGTTATACAGTACGTTTCTTCACTTTCACTGAAGTTCTTGTTTAACACTTCTTATTCTATTACATTGTTGTTTATTATGTTTTACATTGTTAATTTTAATATCCTAACTATTATTTAGCTTTTACTATTGTTTTTAATTCCATATAAATATCTTTTTATTCATCTTTTCTGATTTTCAAAGTTCGGTTAGTTATTATTTTTAAATTTTTATTGTTTATGTAATGAAATCATCCTTTTTTTACATACAAACCTGGTCGGGGCTGCTGCGTGCTCCGACGACATCGCAGCAGTCGCGCCAGAAAGAACCTAAAAGGTGGTTAACCGAAGCTACTCCTCCTAAATCGTGTGCCCTCAGTATTCTAATTGAACCCAGAATGACTGCCTTTCGCATCCGGTCTATCAAGATCTGCGCCGAGTTCTCGCAGGCCGGAATGATCTTCAAGTTTGAACGCAGCGAAGACCGAATTCCACCCAAAACACCGATGATCAGAACCACTAATACGACCTTGTGGCCTGGGTATATATATATTATTAAGAAACCTCTTTTGATTTATTTTTCCTTACATTATGGTGACAATTATTAACTAAACTCTTATGAGTTTATTATTTAATTATGAATTATTATTAATTTTTACCTTTTTATTTTATATCTATGGAATTGAACACAATGTTCTTTGAATGTTAAAAACTTTTATATTTAAATTTCTATGACTCTATTTTTATCTCGAGTATCAATTTTAACAATTTTATGTTCAAATAGATCTATGATCTAACCTCAAAATTATTTACTATTAATATTTGTTTACAAAGTTATAATCTACAATCTTTCTTTCAGATTTACAGACAGATAATAATACAATGGAGAAATGATAAATAAACTTACGTTTAGTTTATATCCAAGAATATGTTTTAGAATGTAGGCAATGTTCACTTGGCTTGATCTTCTTATTAATTTGATAATTCACTTTAACCGTAGGTACACAATTTCTTTGATATACACAATAAACACAGGCAAACTATTTTGGTTACTTCTTTTGAAATCAGGAACTGTTGAAAATTGTTAACTTAGTTCTATTCTTTTTATTAAAGATACACAACTCTTTAATGATGTTTGGAATTTTATCGAAGGCTGGCTATCGTTCGATGTTACTTATGAATTGTAGGTTATTGTAACCTTTAAACTTTGTTCGGAGACTTGGAACACTACTTGACTTGTAGAAATTATTTATTTGCTTAGGATACTTTCAACCTTACGAAGCTACTGGAACACTTGGGTTCTCCGATGTTTATCCAATAATCTAAGGTTATGGAAAATTTTATGAGTTGCAGAAGTACCTTGCCTCTACAGATGTTGATTGCTAACTAACTTGGCTTGTCTTCAGATGCCTTTTATAGGCCTTCAAAAAGGACGCCAAGTACTTCCAAAAATAACCAATGAGGTGCTTAGTTTACCTATCAAGAATGCTTAGATGATTGTTGAAAACTGACATAAGTTTACATTGTTATCAGTCTGACGTTCATAAAATCGCCTCGACCAATCAGAATTTAGTATTCAATAAATTTTGACTTATTGGAGATTTCCAACTCATTGTAAATGATGATGATTCCTTCTTTTCAAATTCATATTGCCTACATTTTTCCACACACTTCGGTATAAGATAACCTATTATTAGGTTATTATTATTATGATTATTCAAATAATTATTATAAATTTGGCAGTTGTCATTCTTAAAAACTAATACATAATATAACAAATCAATAACATTTCTTTAACATTATATAATTCAAATTTACTAATCCTAACTTATATCTACAACATTTTTCGATAGTTTGTGCTATCTCATGATAGTTTTTGTAATCATTTTAATTATGATTTCTGCCTTCGTAACACTGTACCTTTATTCACTTTCACTGAAGTTCTTGTTGTACACTTCTAATTCTAATTACATAGTTGTTTATTATGTTTTACATTGTTTATTATATTATACTAACTATTATTTAACTTTTAATATTGTTTTTAATTCCATATAATATCTTTTTATTAATCTTTTCTGAATCTCAATGTTCGGTAATTTCTAATTTTATCTTTTTTGTTGTTTAGGAAATGAAATCATTATATATATATATATATATATATATATATATATATATATATATATATATATATATATATATATATATATATTTAGTTACAGGGTGTAACTAAATAAGTGTAAAACATTCAAGGGGGTGATTCCTCATCGAAAAAAAGATAGGATCTTTCATATAAAGAAACTTCATTGGAGCATCCCATGTTAAGATACAGCCCCTTGAAAGGGGTACATAAAATTTGTTTAACAATTTTTTCCACAAGCACTAAAGAAGTGACAGGATTGAAATTACCCTAATGCACTTCTCTTAAAAATTGAACGTATGCCGCACCATTTAATCGAGGAGGTAGAACATGAGGCCCAATTAAATAATCCCCAATAACTCCGACCCACACGTTAAGAGAAAACTGTTCTTGATGGTTAGTTTCGACAATAGCGTGAGGGTTTTCCTCAGCCCATATGTGGTAATTATGAAAATTAATAATCTTGTCCCGCGAAAAACTACATTCGTCTGTGAATTCGATCGTCTTTAGAAAGTCACGATTTCTTCTAATCATTGCCAGCATCCAATTGCAAAATTCCAGACGGTTCGGAAAATCTCGCGGTAACAGTCCCTGTACCCGTTGCAGATGGTACGGGTATAAGAGTTGTTCCTTTAAAATTCGAAATACCGTCATATGATCAACATTTAGCTGGACAGCAATCTTTCTAGTACTGGTCGTAGGTTGTTCGTCAATCAAATTAAGTACTGCCTCCTCAAGCTGTGGTGTTCGTACTTCTCGATGGCGACCACAGTCCTGCGTTCTTTTGTCGAATGAACCATATTCGCGTAATCGTTGATGAAGTCGGGAAAATATCCTATGTGACGGATGCTGCCGTTGAGGATACATTTCAGCATATCTTCTAGCAGCTGCTAACCCATTCCCTGCGACAGACCGTAAACGTAATGCATATCAGCCATTTGCTCATTTGTGTATGCCATTTTAATAACAAGTGAATTATTAAAGTACCAAATTCAGTACAGAACAACAATACACAATTCGTATTACTGCAAGTTTACAAATTGACCAACTGACAGCTTGATACCAATTTAATTGTCACTATCGCTAATAGCTGCCTACTAGATAAATTGGTTTCGTATTTTCGTTTTATGGCGATATGTATCTTGTTCGTAAAATAATTTTTTGCTGCGAACTGGTTTATTTTGGGCAAAAAATTCAAGGGACATTTTTTGTTTAGAATGAAACAGGCTATCGGAAATAAATTTTTAAATGGTAAACAAATAATAAGACAAAAAGTTACATTGGAAATAAATTTTAGGGGTTGCGTTTTCCACCCCTCACAACTATGGGGTCAACCAAATAAATTACTGGCTAAGTGTCTTTTTGGTAGTAGAACATGTTAGGGTAATTTCAATCCTGTCACTTCTTTAGTGCTTGTGGAAAAAATTGTTAAACAAATTTTATGTACCCCTTTCAAGGGGCTGTATCTTAACATGGGATGCTCCAATGAAGTTTCTTTATATGAAAGATCCTATCTTTTTTTCGATGAGGAATCACCCCCTTAAATGTTTTACACTTATTTAGTTACACCCTGTATATATATATATATATATATATATATATATATATATATATATATATATATATATATATATATATATTGTATGTTTTCTTGGTATATTGGTTCGTATATATACTGATAATGAAATAAAAATTCTGTTTTGACGTTTCGACAATGTTTAATAATTTTTCTAATTTTATCTTTTTTGTTGTTTAGGAAATGAAATCATTTATCAATGTTCATTAAACATTTATCAATGTTTATTAAACATTGTCGAAACGTCAAAACAGAATTTTTATTTCATTATCAGTATATATACGAACCAATATACCAAGAAAACATACAAATATTACAAATGGTTCAAGAATATCAACAAAAGAATATACATATATGTATATATATATATATATATATATATATATATATATATATATATATATATATATATATATATATATATATATATATATATATATATATACTTTTTTTTACATTCAAACCTGGTCGGGGCTGCTGCGAGCTCCGACGACATCGCAGCAGTCGCGCCAGAGAAAACCTAAAAGGCCGTTAACCAAAGCTACTCCTCCTCACCGGTCGGTAAGTAGCTTCAGGTTCCTAAATCGTGTGCCCTAAGTATTCTAATTGAACCCAGAATGACTGCCTATTGCATCCGGTCTATCAAGATCTGCGCCGAATTCCTACAGGCCGGAATGATCTTCAAGTTTGAACGGAGCGAAGACCGAATTCCGCCCAAAACACCGATGATAAGAACCACTAATACGACCTTGTGGCCTGGGTATAGCGTGCGGAGCTCGAACAGGAGATCTTGTTATTTTGTCCATTTTTCCTCCTCTTTCAAGATTATATGTTCTTCTCTGCCGAAGCGGAAATTTCGATGACATACATAGTCTTGATTAGTTTATCGAGGAGGACAACGTCAGGCCTATTTGCTTGTATGGACCTGACGGTCGGAAACGGATAATTCCAGAAGATCTGGCATTTTTCGTTTCCGACAACGGACTCAATATCTCCGAGCATGTAAGGCAGCACCGGCTCTTGGTCTATTCCGTACGGATGCCTTAGATGGTAATAATGAACCCGTAGGGCCGCATTATGGCGATGAGTGTACGCCGAGGCCGCTTTTGCCGGACATGAGGTGGAAAAGCGTCTCAGGCGCCTTTCGACCGGCCCTGCAGCTGACATCAGGGACCTGCACACCCACCACATTGCGGCGATAGACCAAGGTGTTAATTACGCCATCTTGGCAAGCTGCGGTGAATCCCTCAGTCTCGGATGTAAGCCCGGCTGACCTTAGGTAGCCGAAGGTCAGCCTAGTTGACAAGCCGAGCGTTTCGATGTTTCGATAGAAAACACCGTGTATCGGCTTGTCAACATGCCGCCTGAGCGTAAGATCTTGCTCCGCGGCATTCATCTGGGCTTCCAGGCAAGAAGGTAGGAGCTCGAGGTTGCCCTCTAGTCGGCCTTCTTGACCGATCTGAAATTCGAGACCAAGTTCTTCCGCAGCTTTTTGTGCTGCCTTGGCACTCCGGCCAATTCGTGACTTTTAACAAGGCACAGGAGGGGGTCCGAGCTCTTAAGAACTTTACAAGCTATACTCAGAACCACACTTCGATGCAGACCCTCCAGACTGAGGAGTCCCCTACCTCCCCGATGACGTGGGAGATAAATGCGGGAAACGGACGATCTAGGATGCAAACTGTGATGGATATGCATCATTTTCCGGGTGTCTTTATCGAGTCTATGCAGCTCATCGACCGTCCATTTCACCACTCCAAAAGAGTGGAGCAGGACTGGAACGGCAAGCATATTTGTTGCAGACATCTTGTTCCCACTCGAAAGTTCGGAAGACCAAATCTTCCGAACAAGGTTTCTGTATTTGCCGCGGAGAGCCACCTTTACCTGGGAAGCGTCATAATTAGGACGCTGTTCAATTCCCAGGTATCGATAGGTCTCTCCAGCATCGAGGTGTTTAAAGATGCTTCCGTCGGCAAGCTGCATATTCTCGTACACGTCCGGAGATCGTCCTCTCCTCAAATGAAACACTGCACATTTGTCCAATCCCAACTCCATGCCTACGGCTCGGGTATATTCCTGAACCACATTGAGAGATTGATGGAGGGGTTCTTCTCCCCAGAGGCATACAGTTTCAAATCATCCACGTAAAATAATTGGTGATCTGATGCCTCTGGTCGTTCGGTGGTCCAGAGTAATATCCACGAGTCCGTTTCAAAGCAATGTAGAGCGGCATCAGTGAGATATTGAACAAGAGAGATCTCAAGGAGTCTCCTTGGAAAACTCCCCTCTTGAATGTTAACAACTCTGTCAAGACTCGTCGTGTGCCTGATGTGATGACAAAACGGGTCTTCCAGAGTGGCAACAGATGTTCTATGCATCTCACTAGTGGGGTTGGTACCGCAAGGCATTAGAACAAATATAATATTAACTCATGTGATGTTGAATCAAATGCCTTGCGGTAGTCAATCCAGGCCATGGAAAGGTTGCGCTTGTAGAGTATGGAGTTCTGAGTGATAGATCTATCTATCAGTAGATGTGCTAGGCCGGTTCGGGCTTAAAATCGACCTTTTTTGCATGTAAATCTCCATAAGGAAATCTAAGGTTCATTTTACCGAAAACGGTCCCCTTCAAGGTCATCCACAATCACGCATGCGCAGTCATGTCGATGGGGTAGGTAGTCTATGGCTCTATGAACTAGTCTATGGTTCCCTCTAACTATGTTTCTGGAAGTCTGTCATCTATCTATGGTTCTTCAATAACTATGGTCTGATGAAGTCGGTTCATCTGTGTATGGTTCTACCCTAACTATAGCCTGGGAGTCTCATCTGTGTACTCACATTCTACTGGAATGATTTTTCTACACACCGAGATTCGAACCCGGGAAATAAACTCTAAAGTTAGGCGGCTTAACCGCGGAGGATTTGAAACAATTTAATCTAGTATACAAACACTTCTACTGAAAATGAAATTTTTTTTTCTACACACACCGAGATTTGAACCTGGGAAATAAACTCTGAAGTAAGGTGGCTTAACCGCGGAGGATTTGAATCTATTTAATCTAGTATACAAACACTTCTGCTGAAAATGAAATATTTTTCTACACACACGGGAATCGAACCCGAGAAATAATATCCAAAGCCGGCTCCTTCACCGCTCAGCTATGGAGGACTTGAGAACAAGCGATTTTAATGTTGTAGATGTAACCGCGGGTCTGAGTGATAAGTGTGAGTATATTGCAGTCTATGTGGTACAGGTAGTTGTTTGTACGTCAGTCATGCGGGTATCTGAACATGCGGTGTATGTCACACAGCGAGGTATGGAATGTGAGGCTGCTTCTTCATAGGAAAAACGATCAAAACGACATGAAAAACGATTAAAACGACATGAAAAACGATTAAAACGACATGAAAAACGCTTAAAACGACATGAAAAACGATTAAAACGACATGAAAAACGATTAAAACGACATGAAAAACGATTAAAACGACATGAAAAACGATTAAAACGACTCGAAAGCGTGACCAAAACGACTCGAAAGCGTGTGGGCCGTACAAGGCGTGGCAGCCCAACGAAATTCCACGAGTTAGTGTTTGTAACATATAGTTAGAACTCACATAATATTATATCATGGGATATAACCTGAATAGATAGATTACCTTATTGCAACTACCATGATTTACAAAATTTTAGACTTATACCTAAACCCACCCCTTAAGCTAGATTATAAAATACATAGCTGCTGCTGAAGCATATTTAACATTTAGTTATTGAAATAATAATTATTGTAAGTATGATTTCACATTATTAGAATCTAATGGGATAGTCTGAATCAGCCATCAGTTAGAAAAGAAAATACACATAGAAAATATGCAATTTTCCACTATACTCTCTCTCACAGAGGTGAGTTACTTGTTTGTGAGACACCATTGAATATAATCACATGTTGTAAGCAGCTTATATGGTTAGTGTGTGTTTCATTTTATGTAATATTATTGATATCTATTCACATGTAGCTATTATTATTGATATCTATTTACATATTATGTGTAAAGTTGTCGATAGAGCAACATGTTATTATTCATTCTATGCTTCGTCGGAGCCTTTTACACAACCTCATATAAACATATTTGTGACTCTGTCAAGCAAATAGTTGAAAGTGGGGAAATAAACTGCATTTACCTTATCGCTCTATACCGTTGCAATAAATGGTGTACAAAGCCTGTATGGAAAACCGACAACGGCCAATATGCCTCAAAATACACTGCAACCAAAACTCTTCCAGATAAATATAAAGACACCTTCAGTGAGGTTTCAGCCTGTATGTTTGTGAACATTATGAAAAATATTACGCTGCAGGAGTTGTTATCGAAAACGGTTGTACGAAACAAATAAATCATTGTACCTTATCTCATGGAAGCTTGCGATAATTATAAGAACAAATTGCGATAAAATGTCTGTCTGATATACGAGTAGGCTCCGTTCAATCAACAAAACAATGGTTTTTACACAGCCGTGTGAGGAAACTGAAGATCTTCATTTCTCAGGATCCAGTCAACCATAAGTGTATGTGTGTGCTCGAAGGTAAGCATTCTTTTGATATTTTCAGCTTATTGATATAATAAATGTTTCTAAAAGAATCTGGTTCTACGGAAATATTTTTGGATTCTCAGTACGGTGAAATATGAGTCAAGACTTGTTCCAACCTTTTTGGCATTCTGAAATAGGCTCTTTCAGAGTTGGAATGAATTGTGAACCGAACATTTGCCACATGAAAATATAACACGACTACAGTTTTAAAAAAGGAACCGAATATTATTCTGAATTTTTATTTGAACATGTTTAAAAGATGATGAACATCGATACATAATTATCTATTCATATGTAAAATTATTCTGAAAGCCTCACTATATGTATTTTTCTTTTTTAGTGAACGAATTTCCAACGAGTTACAGTTATTCAATTCTCTATTTGAACACAATTTCTCATATATATTTTCATTGAACGTATATTTGCTGAGATCAATAGTGTGTTCTGTTTTAAAATATAATTTTAGAAATTATTCAATCATCTAGAAAGATAATAAAATAATAAAATTATTCTGAAAGCCTCACTATATGTATTTTTCTTTTTAGTGAACGAATTTCCAACGAGTTACAGTTATTCAATTCCCTATTTGAACACAATTCCTTATATATATTTTCGTTGAACGCATATATGCTGAGATCAATAGTGTGTGTTCTGTTTTAAAATATAATTTTAGAAATCATTTAACCATCTAGAAAGCTGGAATAAATTGCTGGTAATAGAAATATTTAGGCCAAAAATACAAAGAAAGCTTCACTATATGTTTTTGGTTTTAAATGAACGAGTTTCCAACGAATTACTCACATCTATTCACAGTTGAATTAGTAATATTAAAGATCAGCTAGGTATTAGTATTTTGTCATTCACAGGAAAAATGGCAATATAAAAGAGGCTACATAAGTTATTCAAAATTTTCCTGAAATTACTCTGGTTCTATATGTTATTCGCTGAACACAATGTATATAGGTCCTTGTTCAACTACATAATTTTGATACTGAGATATAAGTTGAGGGTTTCATCTACAAGTATTTTGTAATATAAAAGAGGCCGGATTTCATAAATGTGAAAACTTCATCCGTAGATGAATTAGTAATATATAAAACAAATGTGAAGATTTCATTTACAGGTGTTGGATAATATAAAAAGTAAATTATCAGAAATTTCTTATATTTTACCCGTAATTATTCAGAATCTATTTCGTTGAACATAATATATCCTGAGATTGTGTGGCCTGTTTTTAAATTATTCAAGCATATAATTTTGAAGACTACAACATCCCGAGAGGGATAGTCAAACACCTCGGGTCAGTATTTTTTTTTCCCTGTTAAATTATTCCGAAAACGTAATTTTATAGGATTATCATTTTATAATCAATGTTTGACATATATACATTGTTTTCCACACCACAGGCAAAAATGATGATTCAAGACATACCTAAACATCAAGCTCAAAATAAATGAAAAACGTTTCAGTGTATGTAATATCTTCCTGACTTGAATTTATGAGCAATCTTTCTGAATCACTATTTCTGACTTGAATTTATAAGCATTCGACTGATTCTCATTATTTTACTTATTTACCATTATTCCATAATTAGCTAATTCAATTCATCGGATTATGAAATAGAGAATGATTCTAGTAAGCTTTTTTTTTTTTATTTGTAATATACAATTCATAATTCATAATTCAGGATATATTAAGGGTATCTAAACATTACACTACCATGTTTATCTCCATGATTGATACACCCACATTTTGTAAGCAATTTCTCCGAATCGGTATTTGAACAGAATGCTGAAAATTGATTCATCTTCTTGGTATGCATAACCAATTTTGCTGCATATTCTTTTTTACGGTACTCCTTCAAGGTATAAATGAAATTCATCGTCTTTGGATTGGTATGTTTACCCAGAGGATCATATCCATACTAGACATTAGCACGAAAGAGGCTGGTTTATCATCTATGTATAATACATAACATGACACCCTCTGATCCTGACACCACATCTCGATAATGATGCGTGTAATCATATCCTCTTCTAGATGAAACTTTCGAATTTCTCTAATAGCTTTCTCTCCATATAAAAATGTTATCTTCTCCATGAGCCTCTCAAAATGGAATGTTTATAAGGATATTAAATTAGCTACTTCTGAGGCGGGGGCGCTATTGAGTATATTACACGCTGGTATATTACTTCATCGACGACCGAATATTGAACTTTGTTTATATCAGCCCATACGCATTGTTTTTACATATATAAACTATGTAGTCACTTATTCTACATCTACAGATATAAAACAGTTGCACCCTATCCCATTCTCTTCCGATTCTGATAATGTCATATTTATGCGCTCCCCTCCAATTTCACATATATAGTTTTTTTTTTTGTGTTGAAATTCATATTCTACACATCAAGGCCTTTCATTCAATACCCATGAAGCTATGGTTGCAACAAAATTCACAGTTTTTCCTGTTTATCCCCTCGATATTAGATTTTTCTCTATGTAAACCATAAAATTCATACTCTACATATCAAGGCTTTTCATTCAATAATGAAGCTATGGTTGCAACAAAATTTACAGTTTTTCCTGTTTATTCCCTCGATATTAGATTTTTCTTCATGTAAACCATAAAATTCATACTCTACTTGTTGAGACCTTTCATTTGATACCCATAAAGCCCCACTTTAAAAAATAAAAATTTCAAATCCTTATCGCGAGAGATCGGCCAAACTGATTGACATATAAATAGTATATTCTTATTCAGCACATCACATGCATTCTGAATATGCAATAAAATCACCACTTCCGGTCTCACTTCCGGTGTGACAATGTGTCGACTATATAATCTACTTCCGTTAGATGCACATGAATGTCTGATTTTTTTTTGAAATTAATCAATTTAATATATGTGTAAAGCAACAATTTTTGAATGCAAAGTCACAAGGCGGTTCTTTCATAGCCGTCAGGCAACAGTTCCCGTTAATGCTGCTAAGGCAAATGAAAAACACTGTTCATACCTAACCTCTGATGGCAACAACCCATTTTGTAAGCGGGGATTACAGATACCGAAGTTGATACTCTCTCTCCCCAAAAGGAGATACCTGGCGTGTTTTCATTTGGGAAAAGTCGACCACCCTTTAGACCTCGTGATGGAGGGTGAAGCAAAAAAGTGGGGGTGTAAGGCAGAATTTTTTGAATGCAAAGTCACAAGGCGGTTCTTTCATAGCCGTCAGGCAACAATTCCCTTTAATGCTGCTAAAGCAAATGGAAAACACTGTATATACCTAACCTCTGATGGTAACAACCCATTTTGTAAGTGGGGATTACAGATACCGAAGTTGATACTCTCTCTCCCCAAAAGGAGATACCTGTCGTGTTTCCATTTGGGAAAAGTCGACCACCCTTTAGACCTCAGGATGGAGGATGAAGTAAAAGAAAAAATGAGGTAGAAAATATGTTAACTTACATTATTCTTACACTAAAGCACTGGCACTTGATTGAAAGTTTTCCACAAAATATATTTAACGCACTAAACACAGAATACAGGTTGGAATGATCCAAAGTACGACTTACTTGTTCCGAATCAAGCTGTTGAATAATTTGAATACGTTTAAGCACTAACAAAACACGTCTACTTCCTCCTTTTATAGGAACTTCCGTCACGTACACCGTTCATGAACGATGTCACGTCCATCGTTTATATTCTGTGTTGATGAATTTGTTGTTGTAACCACATGCCAAAAGAGCACAATGCGTTAGATCCATCATAAATCTGAAACAATATGAATAAGAATTGAAGATTTTTAAAACTCGTAATACACACACCAGATTGAAACATTAGCTAATTTATAAAAGTTAATTAATTAATTTTGTACTTGTTATTTTATGAATATGAATTGAATAATTTTGTAACTGTCTCAATGCTAATAAGAGGTTTATTCTGAATAAGAGACAAATCAAGTATGTTTTATGGCAGTGAATTAAATAATTGAGTTAAACTTACATTTTCCGTTCAATAGAAGACACACAGGATATGTGAAAAACGATGTGTTTCGTTTGAGTTGTAACAGATTACTGAGGAAACGAGAATTGAATTCGTAGTCAACATAACTCTCAGTTCTAATTCGCTTACTAACAAGTCTAGACTTGTATATCACTTATTGTTATTTGTTTACCTAATGAATGAGTCCATTGTATTCAATTGTTCTAGTATAAACTGAATGTGATGACGCAGGTGCATGTAAAATGAACTAGACTTGTACATCACTCATTGTTATTTGTTTACCTAATGAATGAATCCATTGTATTCAATTATTCTCGTATAAACTGAATGTGATGACGCAGGTGCATGCAAAATGGATTGCTTTCACGTGTTCTCATATACTCAATATGGTTTCTGGTGTAATAACTTCATTCGAAAGATAGTGATATAGCTATAGAATTAGTAATATTTTGAATTGGGGTCTCATAGATGTCGTCCTTTGAGATTAACACAGGGCAAAATAATTTTGATTGACTGTCATCATCAACAATTTCTGAATATCAATTGTGATTCACTATGATCCATAAGATTATGAATATTTACTTTTTTTTTTCAACTACATGTATATTGCGTAATTCTTATTTCGATTAGAGAGGGGGTACATCGTGCATGATCTTATGACTCCAAACATACAGGATAATATATAGACGCCTTGGAACTCCTGAATATCATCGAGATCTACATCAATTAAATATTTTCCATACACCGAGAGTGATGAGGTTATAAAGGGGTACGTCAAGGAAAAGATTCACGAAATTTTGGAGGATATGAAACTACTTAAGAGAGAAAATATACCAGTGTCAGTATTGTGATTATGAATATCATAGAGATCTTCATAAAAAAGCTGTATATCTTAAACAAAAGGGTGATCTTGACCCTGGTACTCGTGCATTTGAATGAATATCAGAAACCTAAACATGTATTTTAGAAAAATGTCTTTAACGGAAATCAATTTGTAACATCTTTTCACGAATTACCTCCGGGTGCCGGAGTGTGAGGAAGCACTGCGCGCTCGCACTGAAAACTGATTTTGCGCGTTTAAAGTGGCTTGTGCTTGCAAAATCTTCAATGTTTCAGCTTCTGGATAACATACAAAAATCTTTTCGAACTTAATCTGGGGAAGCTCGATGAGATAAACACGAATATCGTATTTATTTCGGTCTTAGAATCTCGAATATATTAATTTTTTTTTTTTACATTTCCAATTTGTTTTACTTTTTATGTCATTTAAATTACGATTTATTAACAGAAAACGGTTTTCTTTTTTTAACAATGTATGATCATATTTTTCTTAATGAACTTACACATTAGGTAATTCATTGGTCCAAAGGTACAGGCTGCTTCATGGAGATGTCACCACCACGTGACAGCTGTCATCGAAGGTACAGAATGCTTCGTGGAGATGGCGCCACCAAGTGACTGCTGTCATGGCGGACCTAAGGTACAGATTGATTCGTGAAGATGTCACCATGTCATGGCGACCCTTGGGTACAGGCTGCTTGATGGAGATGTCTCCACCACAGGCCGCCCACAAAGTTGTCCGAGGTACCTGATACGTTTGCGCAGCTAATTTTTTCGACATCCCCTCCTTAACAGCTTGTACGGCTTTTTGCATGTTCTCTTCTGAGTAGTCTTGGTAGGGCTTTGCCCCGGGTGTTCTCTGGTAGTTTCTCACCATTAGTAAATTAACGATGAACGATGGGGAAATAGAGAGGTGTACCCTGAACGACGGGGGAGAGATTATTATCAATGAAATACATACAACTGCTTGTTATAATGCAGGGAAATGTCACTTAGAAGAGGTTTTAATCAATGAATTACCTAATGTGTAAGTTCATTAAGAAAAATATAATCATACATTGTTAAAACTAATAATAAATTTCTCCTAGAGAGGTGTACCCTGAACGACGGGAGAGAGATTATTATCAATGAAGTACATACAACTGCTTGTTATTATGCAGGGAAATGTCACTTAGAAGAGGTTTTAATCAATGAATTACCTAATGTGTAAGTTCATTAAGAAAAATATGATCATACATTGTTAAAAAAAGAAAACTGTTTTTTGTTAATAAATCGTAATTTAAATGACATGAAAAGTAAAACGAATTGGAAATGTAAAAAAAAAAAATTAATATATTCGAGATTCTAAGACCGAAATAAATACGATATTCGTGTTTATCTCATCGAGCTTCCCCAGATTAAGTTCGAAAAGATTTTTGTATGTTATCCAAAAGCTGAAACATTGAAGATTTTGCAAGCACAAGCCACTTTAAACACGCAAAATCAGTTTTCAGTGCGAGCGCGCAGTGCTTCCTCACACTCCGGCAGCCGGAGGTAATTCGTGAAAAGATGTTACAAATTGATTTCCGTTAAAGACATTTTTCTAAAATACATGTTTAGGTTTCTGATATTCGATCAAATGCACGAGTACCAGGGTCAAGATCACCCTTTTGTTTAAGATATACAGCTTTTTGATAAAGATCTCTATGATATTCATAATCACAATACTGACACTGGTATATTTTCTCTCTTAAGTAGTTTCATATATTCCAAAATTTCGTGAATCTTTTCCTTGACGTACCCCTTTATAACCTCATCACTCTCGGTGTATGGAAAATATTTAATTGATGTAGATCTCGATGATATTCAGAAGTTCCAAGGCGTCTATATATTATCCTGTATGTTTGGTGTCATAAGATCATGCACGATGTACCCCCTCTCTAATCGAAATAAGAATTACGCAATATACATGTAGTTGAAAAAAAAAAAAGTAAATATTCATAATCTTATGGATCATAGTGAATCACAATTGATATTCAGAAATTATTGATGATGACAGTCAATCAAAATTATTTTGCCCTGTGTTAATCTCAAAGGACGACATCTATGAGACCCCAATTCAAAATATTACTAATTCTATAGCTATATCACTATCTATTGAATGAAGTTATTACACCAGAAACCATATTGAGTATATGAGAACACGTGAAAGCAATCCATTTTGCATGCACCTGCGTCATCACATTCAGTTTATACGAGAATAATTGAATACAATGGATTCATTCATTAGGTAAACAAATAACAATGAGTGATGTACAAGTCTAGTTCATTTTACATGCACCTGCGTCATCACATTCAGTTTATACTAGAACAATTGAATACAATGGACTCATTCATTAGGTAAACAAATAACAATAAGTGATATACAAGTCTAGACTTGTTAGTAAGCGAATTAGAACTGAGAGTTATGTTGACTACGAATTCAATTCTCGTTTCCTCAGTAATCTGTTACAACTCAAACGAAACACATCGTTTTTCACATATCCTGTGTGTCTTCTATTGAACGGAAAATGTAAGTTTAACTCAATTATTTAATTCACTGCCATAAAACATACTTTATTTGTCTCTTATTCAGAATAAACCTCTTATTAGCATTGAGACAGTTACAAAATTATTCAATTCATATTCATAAAATAACAAGTACAAAATTAATTAATTAACTTTTATAAATTAGCTAATGTTTCAATCTGGTGTGTGTATTACGAGTTTTAAAAATCTTCAATTCTTATTCATATTGTTTCAGATTTATGATGGATCTAACGCATTGTGCTCTTTTGGCATGTGGTTACAACAACAAATTCATCAACACAGAATATAAACGATGGACGTGACATCGTTCATGAACGGTGTACGTGACGGAAGTTCCTATAAAAGGAGGAAGTAGACGTGTTTTGTTAGTGCTTAAACATATTCAAATTATTCAACAGCTTGATTCGGAACAAGTAAGTCGTACTTTGGATCATTCCAACCTGTATTCTGTGTTTAGTGCGTTAAATATATTTTGTGGAAAACTTTCAATCAAGTGCCAGTGCTTTAGTGTAAGAATAATGTAAGTTAACATATTTTCTACCTCATTTTTTCTTTTACTTCATCCTCCATCCTGAGGTCTAAAGGGTGGTCGAATTTTCTCAAATGGAAACACGACAGGTATCTCCTTTTGGGGAGAGAGAGTATCAACTTCGGTATCTGTAATCCCCACTTACAAAATGGGTTGTTACCATCAGAGGTTAGGTATATACAGTGTTTTCCATTTGCTTTAGCAGCATTAAAGGGAATTGTTGCCTGACGGCTATGAAAGAACCGCCTTGAGACTTTGCATTCAAAAAATTCTGCCTTACACCCGCACTTTTTTGCTTCACCCTCCATCACGAGGTCTAAAGGGTAGTCGACTTTTCCCAAATGAAAACACGCCAGGTATCTCCTTTTGGGGAGAGAGAGTATCAACTTCGGTATCTGTAATCCCCGCTTACAAAATGGGTTGTTACCATCAGAGGTTAGGTATGAACAGTGTTTTTCATTTGCCTTAGCAGCATTAACGGGAACTGTTGCCTGACGGCTATGAAAGAACCGCCTTGTGACTTTGCATTCAAAAATTGTTGCTTTACACATATATTAAATTGATTAATTTCAAAAAAAAATCAGACATTCATGTGCATCTAACGGAAGTAGATTATATAGTCGACACATTGTCACACCGGAAGTGAGACCGGAAGTGGTGATTTTATTGCATATTCAGAATGCATGTGATGTGCTGAATAAGAATATACTATTTATATGTCAATCAGTTTGGCCGATCTCTCGCGATAAGGATTTGAAATTTTTATTTTTTAAAGTGGGGCTTTATGGGTATCAAATGAAAGGTCTCAACAAGTAGAGTATGAATTTTATGGTTCACATGAAGAAAAATCTAATATCGAGGGAATAAACAGGGAAAACTGTAAATTTTGTTGCAACCATAGCTTCATTATTGAATGAAAAGCCTTGATATGTAGAGTATGAATTTTATGGTTTACATAGAGAAAAATCTAATATCGAGGGGATAAACAGGAAAAACTGTGAATTTTGTTGCAACCATAGCTTCATGGGTATTGAATGAAAGGCCTTGATGTGTAGAATATGAATTTCAACACAAAAAAAAAAACTATATATGTGAAATTGGAGGGGAGCGCATAAATATGACATTATCAGAATCGGAAGAAAATGGGATAGGGTGCAACTGTTTTATATCTGTAGATGTAGAATAAGTGACTACATAGTTTATATATGTAAAAACAATGCGTATGGGCTGATATAAACAAAGTTCAATATTCGGTCGTCGATGAAGTAATATACCAGCGTGTAATATACTCAATAGCGCCCCCGCCTCAGAAGTAGCTAATTTAATATCCTTATAAACATTCCATTTTGAGAGGCTCATGGAGAAGATAACATTTTTATATGGAGAGAAAGCTATTAGAGAAATTCGAAAGTTTCATCTAGAAGAGGATATGATTACACGCATCATTATCGAGATGTGGTGTCAGGATCAGAGGGTGTCATGTTATGTATTATACATAGATGATAAACCAGCCTCTTTCGTGCTAATGTCTAGTATGGATATGATCCTCTGGGTAAACATACCAATCCAAAGACGATGAATTTCATTTATACCTTGAAGGAGTACCGTAAAAAAGGATATGCAGCAAAATTGGTTATGCATACCAAGAAGATGAATCAATTTTCAGCATTCTGTTCAAATACCGATTCGGAGAAATTGCTTACAAAATGTGGGTGTATCAATCATGGAGATAAACATAGTAGTGTAATGTTTAGATACCCTTAATATATCCTGAATTATGAATTATGAATTGTATATTACAAATAAAAAAAAAAAGCTTACTAGAATCATTCTCTATTTCATAATCCGATGAATTGAATTAGCTAATTATGGAATAATGGTAAATAAGTAAAATAATGAGAATCAGTCGAATGCTCATAAATTCAAGTCAGAAATAGTGATTCAGAAAGATTGCTCATAAATTCAAGTCAGGAAGATATTACATACACTGAAACGTTTTTCATTTATTTTGAGCTTGATGTTTAGGTATGTCTTGAATCATCATTTTTGCCTGTGGTGTGGAAAACAATGTATATATGTCAAACATTGATTATAAAATGATAATCCTATAAAATTACGTTTTCGGAATAATTTAACAGGGAAAAAAAAATACTGACCCGAGGTGTTTGACTATCCCTCTCGGGATGTTGTAGTCTTCAAAATTATATGCTTGAATAATTTAAAAACAGGCCACACACTACAGGTACTAATCTCAGGATATATTATGTTCAACGAAATAGATTCTGAATAATTACGGGTAAAATATAAGAAATTTCTGATAATTTACTTTTTATATTATCCAACACCTGTAAATGAAATCTTCACATTTGTTTTATATATTACTAATTCATCTACGGATGAAGTTTTCACATTTATGAAATCCGGCCTCTTTTATATTACAAAATACTTGTAGATGAAACCCTCAACTTATATCTCAGTATCAAAATTATGTAGTTGAACAAGGACCTATATACATTGTGTTCAGCGAATAACATATAGAACCAGAGTAATTTCAGGAAAATTTTGAATAACTTAATGTAGCCTCTTCTATATTGCCATTTTTCCTGTGAATGACAAAATACTAATACCTAGCTGATCTTTAATATTACTAATTCAACTGTGAATAGATGTGAGTAATTCGTTGGAAACTCGTTTATTTAAAACCAAAAACATATAGTGAAGCTTTCTTTGTATTTTTGGCCTAAATATTTCTATTACCAGCAATTTATTCCAGCTTTCTAGATGGTTAAATGATTTCTGAAATTATATTTTAAAACAGAACTATTGATCTCAGCATATATGCGTTCAACGAAAATATATATAAGAAATTGTGTTCAAATAGGGAATTGAATAACTGTAACTCGTTGGAAATTCGTTCACTAAAAAGAAAAATACATATAGTGAGGTTTTCAGAATAATTTTATTATTTTATTATCTTTCTAGATGATTGAATAATTTCTAAAATTATATTTTAAAACAGAACACACTATTGATCTCAGCAAATATACGTTCAATGAAAATATATATAAGAAATTGTGTTCAAATAGAGAATTGAATAACTGTAACTCGTTGGAAATTCGTTCACTAAAAAAGAAAAATACATATAGTGAGGCTTTCAGAATAATTTTACATATGAATAGATAATTATGTATCGATGTTCATCATCTTTTAAACATGTTCAAATAAAAATTCAGAATAATATTCGGTTCCTTTTTTAAAACTGTAGTCGTGTTATATTTTCATGTGGCAAATGTTCGGTTCACAATTCATTCCAACTCTGAAAGAGCCTATTTCAGAATGCCAAAAAGGTTGGAACAAGTCTTGACTCATATTTCACCGTACTGAGAATTCAAAAATATTTCCATAGAACCAGATTCTTTTAGAAACATTTATTATATCAATAAGTTGAAAATATCAAAAGAATGCTCACCTTCGAGCACACACATACACTTATGGTTGACTGGATCCTGAGAAATGAAGATCTTCAGTTTCCTCACACGGCTGTGTAAAAACCATTGTTTTGTTGATTGAACGGAGCCTACTCGTATATCAGACAGACATTTTATCACAATTTGTTCTTATAATTATCGCAAGCTTCCATGAGATAAGGTACAATGATTTATTTGTTTCGTACAACCGTTTTCGATAACAACTCCTGCAGCGTAATATTTTTCATAATGTTCACAAACATACAGGCTGAAACCTCACTGAAGGTGTCTTTATATTTATCTGGAAGAGTTTTGGTTGCAGTGTATTTTGAGGCATATTGGCCGTTGTCGGTTATCCATACAGGCTTTGTACACCATTTATTGCAACGGTATAGAGCGATAAGGTAAATGCAGTTTATTTCCCCACTTTCAACTATTTGCTTGACAGAGTCACAAATATGTTTATATGAGGTTGTGTAAAAGGCTCCGACGAAGCATAGAATGAATAATAACATGTTGCTCTATCGACAACTTTACACATAATATGTAAATAGATATCAATAATAATAGCTACATGTGAATAGATATCAATAATATTACATAAAATGAAACACACACTAACCATATAAGCTGCTTACAACATGTGATTATATTCAATGGTGTCTCACAAACAAGTAACTCACCTCTGTGAGAGAGAGTATAGTGGAAAATTGTATATTTTCTATGTGTATTTTCTTTTCTAACTGATGGCTGGTTCAGACTATCCCATTAGATTCTAATAATGTGAAATCATACTTACAATAATTATTATTTCAATAACTAAATGTTAAATATGCTTCAGCAGCAGCTATGTATTTTATAATCTAGCTTAAGGGGTGGGTTTAGGTATAAGTCTAAAATTTTGTAAATCATGGTAGTTGCAATAAGGTAATCTATCTATTCAGGTTATATCCCATGATATAATATTATGTGAGTTCTAACTATATGTTACAAACACTAACTCGTGGAATTTCGTTGGGCTGCCACGCCTTGTACGGCCCACACGCTTCCGAGTCGTTTTGGTCACGCTTTCGAGTCGTTTTAATCGTTTTTCATGTCGTTTTAATCGTTTTTCATGTCGTTTTAATCGTTTTTCATGTCGTTTTAATCGTTTTTCATGTCGTTTTAAGCGTTTTTCATGTCGTTTTAATCGTTTTTCATGTCGTTTTAATCGTTTTTCATGTCGTTTTGATCGTTTTTCCTATGAAGAAGCAGCCTCACATTCCATACCTCGCTGTGTGACATACACCGCATGTTCAGATACCCGCATGACTGACGTACAAACAACTACCTGTACCACATAGACTGCAATATACTCACACTTATCACTCAGACCCGCGGTTACATCTACAACATTAAAATCGCTTGTTCTCAAGTCCTCCATAGCTGAGCGGTGAAGGAGCCGGCTTTGGATATTATTTCTCGGGTTCGATTCCCGTGTGTGTAGAAAAATATTTCATTTTCAGCAGAAGTGTTTGTATACTAGATTAAATAGATTCAAATCCTCCGCGGTTAAGCCACCTTACTTCAGAGTTTATTTCCCAGGTTCAAATCTCGGTGTATGTAGAAAAAAAAATTTCATTTTCAGTAGAAGTGTTTGTATACTAGATTAAATTGTTTCAAATCCTCCGCGGTTAAGCCGCCTAACTTTAGAGTTTATTTCCCGGGTTCGAATCTCGGTGTGTAGAAAAATCATTCCAGTAGAATGTGAGTACACAGATGAGACTCCCAGGCTATAGTTAGGGTAGAACCATACACAGATGAACCGACTTCATCAGACCATAGTTAGGGAAAAACCATGGATAGATGACAGACTTCCAGAAACATAGTTAGAGGGAACCATAGACTAGTTCATAGAACCATAGACTACCTACCCCATCGACATGACTGCGCATGCGTGATTGTGGATGACCTTGAAGGGGACCGTTTTCGGTAAAATGAACCTTAGATTTCCTTATGGAGATTTACATGCAAAAAAGGTCGATTTTGAGCCCGAACCGGCCTAGCACATCTACTTCTATCACCAGGTTCTCCCGGCAACCCTTCATGCCTTTCCTTGCCCCACGCTGCTCGCTGATGTTATCAACTACAGGACCGATCGATTTCAACAACCTAGCATACAAGATACGTGTAAATAACTTGTAGCAGGTGTTGAGACAAGTGATCGGCCGGTAGTTCTTGGGATCAGACAAGTCTCCATTCTTTGGAAGTAGCACAGTGTACCCCTCGATAGCCCAGCTTGGAATATTCCGCTCCTCTTTGACCCATGAGTCAAAGACTCTGGCCAGACGGCGGTGAGTGGAAGGAAATTTCTTCCACCACCATATGTTAATGCCGTCAGGGCCGGGAGCAGCATAGTTTTAGGTACCGACAAGAGCTTGTCGGACCTCATCCTCGCTGACTGCCTCGCACACTTCTGTTTGCGGAAGTTGACGTTCAGCGCAAAACATTTGGAAGTGTGCTAGGGCTGGAGTGTCTAGGTGAATTGGACGCGGTGACTCACACACTCCTTTCCAAAACTGCTCAACCTCCTCCACAGTCGGTGGAGCAGCAATTGTGGGCGGTGGAGATTCAATTTTTGGCGTGAAAGCCCTGCCGCTAGAAATAAAATCCATCACACACTGGATCCGAGACGCTTGCTGCCTCGCCGACTGAATTTTGGCCTCGACTTTGTGTAGGCGCCGTTCGGTTTTCTCGATCTGGTCGTGCGGTCTCTCACTTCGCACTTTTGGAACGAGTCGCTTTGCGGCACCATACACGGCCTCGTTGATTTCTCAGAGGTCGGCGAATTCCGGAAGCTCGTCGTTAATCAACGTGTCCAATTCTACCAGCTCGTGTGGTCGTACGGAGACCCTGATGTTGAATCGGGTTCTCCTAGTTCTAAGATCAACTTCGGTGTTTTGGAGTAGGCTTGCTCTACCAGATCTGTTGCGGCGCACCACAGGTGGTGCTGGTGCGGCTAGATCCGGTTCTGGTGCGGCTAGATCCGGTTCTGGTGCTGCAGCCTGCCGGAGATTCGTTCTTATATAGCCGGTTCTCCGCAGGTAGAATACTTGATTCCGCAAGGTTTGTGCCGAAAAGTCACGGCATAGAGGATGCATGATGCACCAAAGTGCATGCAGCCGTGACATGTATCCCCTACGGGCCAGCTCGCAGCGCTCGAAGCAGTCCAGCAAGTCATCCCGAAATTCATTAGCGTCCATGTATATTGCGGTGGTCGTCAACGTCGGGACCGTCCTCTTGGGCCCCACCCACCTGTCCCTGCTCCTCATCCGACGAGGAGCTGATGTGGGAGGCCAATCTTCTGCTGCCCGTAACAAAAGATGTAACCTCTGCTGGGTTGTTAGCCCAGCATCGAGACGGCATCGGTATTGAGTGAGGTTACCGAGCCGATTTAACCCCGACTTTTTATCGAGGTTGTCCCCTCTACGCTCGGATATGTGGTGGCGCTACTCACCAGTGAGCAAACCGAGATCTGCTCAACCCTGCATATATATATATATATATATTGTTATGATTTCATGTCATAAACAATAAAAATTTAAAAATAATTACTTACCGAACTTTGAAAATCAGAAAAGATCAAATAGAAGATATTTATATGGAATTAAAAACAATAGTAAAAGCTGAATAATAGTTAGGATATTAAAATTAACAATGTAAAACATAATAAACAACAATGTAATAGAATAAGAAGTGATAATCAAGAACTTCAGTGAAAGTGAAGAAACGTACTGTGTAACGAAGGCAGAAATCATAATTAAAGTGATTACAAAACTATCATGAGATAGTACAAAACATTGAATAATGTTATAGATATAAGTTAGGATTAGTAAATTTGAGTTTTGTAATGTTGAAAGAATGTTATTGATATAATATGGTATGTATTAGATTTAAGAATAAGTAACTGTCAAGAAAACCATAAATATGGGAATAATCATATTAATAATAACCCAATCATAGGTTATATTATACCAAAGTGTGGGGAAAAATGTAGGCAATATTAATTTAAAAAGAAGGAATCACTATCAATTAAAATAAGTTGAAAATCTCCAATAATTCAAAAATTAAAGCATACTAAATTCTGATTGGTCAAGACGAATTTCTAGTGTCAGTCTGGTAACAATGAGTACTTCTGTCAGTTCACAACAATTAACTTGGCATGCTTGATATGAAAAGAAAGCATCTGATAGGTAGAAAATGACATCAAGTAGCGTCGGTTTTGGAGGCCTATAAAAGGGTCTGAAAGTAAAGCCAAGTTCAGTTTGCTTTAATATCCAAGTAGAGACTATTCTTCTTTGGCAACTCATCAAAATTTTCTAACCTAAGTTTATAAAAAATAAACATCAGAGAACGCAAGTGTTCCAAACTTCGATAGGTTCCAAGTAACCAAAGTAATAAGTTTTATTAAAAGTCAACGAGTGTTCCAAGTATCTAAACCAAATAAAAGGTAGTAATAACCTCCAATTTATAAGAAGTATCCAACGATTGCCATTCTTCAACATAATTTCAATAAAGCATCGAAAAGTTTTATGTCTTATCTAAAAGAATAAAACAAAGTATTATCAACAGTTCCTGATTCTCAAGAAGAAGTAACCAAAATTAGTTACCTGTGATTATCGTGAAATAGCATAGTGTTGTGTAAAAGGTGAATCAACGAAATTATAAAAGAAGTAAATTGAAAATTGCCCACATTGTTAAACACACTTTTGAATATTATCTAAACGTAAGTTTGTTTATAATTTCTACATCATATTATCCGTGTTATCTGTGAAGAAAAAGGAAGGTTATTAATTATAACAATATAAACAAATATTAATTGAAAAAGTGATTATAAGGTTATGTCATAGATTTTGTAAACATAAAATTGAATTACCCAAGATAATAAGAGTCATAGAAATTAAATATTGTGAAATCAAAGAGCATTGTGTTTAATTCCATATAAAATTATTCTATAGATAAACTTCAAAACTTCATAAACATTAATTTAAAGTTCAAATATAATCAAATTAAAAGATAAAAAGCTAGCCGGTAGAATCAAAAATTATAATTATTAAATAAATAAAAACTCAGTAAGAGTTTTCTTAACAATATATATACTTTTTTTTTTTTTTACATTCAAACCTGGTCGGGGCTGCTGCGAGCTCCGACGACATCGCAGCAGTCGCGCCAGAAAAACCTAAAAGGCGGGTAACCGAAGCTACTCCTCCCCACCGGTCGATAAGTAGCTTCAGGTTCCTAAATCGTGTGCCCTAAGTATTCTAATTGAACCCAGAATGACTGCCTTTTGCATCCGGTCTATCAAGATCTGCGCCGAGTTCCTACAGGCCGGAATGATCTTCAAGTTTGAACGCAGCGAAGACCGAATTCCGCCCAAAACACCGATGATCAGAACCACTAATACGACCTTGTGGCCTGAGTATAGCGTGCGGAGCTCGAACAGGAGATCTTGATATTTTGTCCATTTTTCCTCCTCTTTCAAGACTATGTTCTTCTCTGCCGGAGCGGAGAATTCGATGACATACATAGTCTTGATTAGTTTATCGAGGAGGACAACGTCAGGCCTATTTGCTTGTATGGACCTGACGGTCGGAAACGGATAATTCCAGAAGATCTGGCATTTTTCGTTTCCGACAACGGACTCAATATCTCCTGGCATGTAAGGCAGCACCGGCTCTTGGTCTATTCCGTACGAGTGCCTTAGATGGTAATACAGCACCCGTAGGGCCGCATCATGGCGATGGGTGTACGCCGAGGCCGCTTTTGCCGGACATGCCGACAGAAGGTGGAAAAGCGTCTCAGGCACCTTTCGACAGGCCCTGCAGCTGACATCAGGGACCTGCACACCCATCACATTGCGGCGATAGACCAAGGTGTTAATTACGCCATCTTGGCAAGCTGCGGTAAATCCCTCAGTCTCGGATGTAAGCCCGGCTGACCTTAGGTAGCCGAAGGTCAGCCTAGTTGACAAGCCGAGCGTTTCGATGTTTCGATAGAAAACACCGTGTATCGGCTTGTCAACATGCCGCCTGAGCGTAAGATCTTGCTCCGCGGCATTTATCTGGGCTTTCAGGCGAGAAGGTAGGAGCTCGAGGTTGCCCTCTAGTCGGCCTTCTCGACTGATCTGAAATTCGAGACCAAGTTCTTCCGCAGCTTTTTGTGCTGCCTTAACGATAAATGCCCCCACTCCGGCCAATTCGTGACTTTTAACAAGGCACAGGAGGGGGTCCGAGCTCCTAAGAACTTTACAAGCTATACTCAGAACCACACTTCGATGCAGACCCTCCAGACTGAGGAGTCCCCTACCTCCCCGATGACGTGGGAGATAAATACGGGAAACGGACGATCTAGGATGCAAACTGTGATGGATATGCATCATTTTCCGGGTGTCTTTATCGAGTCTATGCAGCTCATCGACCGTCCATTTCACCACTCCAAAAGAGTGGAGCAGGACTGGAACGGCAAGCATATTTGTTGCAGACACCTTGTTCCCACTCGAAAGTTCGGAAGACCAAATCTTTCGAACAAGGTTTCTGTATTTGCCGCGGAGAGCCACCTTTACCTGGGAAGCGTCATAATTAGGACGCTGTTCAATTCCCAGGTATCGATAGGTCTCTCCAGCATCGAGGTGTTTAAAGATGCTTCCGTCGGCAAGCTGCATATTCTCGTACACTTCCGGAGATCGTCCTCTCCTCAAATGAAACACTGCGCATTTGTCCAATCCCAACTCCATGCCTACGGCTCGTGTATATATATATATATATATATATATATATATGTAGAACTGGATTCTCGGGTATTGATCCGCGTTGTGTGGTTTCGGTCCTCAAAAGGACCAATTTCACGACGTTTCGGCAAAGTCGCATTTGCCATCTTCTTGGAGTACCCTCCAAGTAAGCGTCAGTTCGCCTAGATTTTCCAGACTCTACGGTCGAATCACCTGAAGATGGCAAATGCGACTTTGCCGAAACGTCGTGAAATTGGTCCTTTTGAGGACCGAAACCACACAACGCGGATCAATACCCGAGAATCCAGTTCTACACATTACGTCCGCGAGAACCTAAGAAGAAACATATATATATATATATATATATATATATATATATATATATATATATATATATATATATATATATGTAGAACTGGATTCTCGGGTATTGATCCGCGTTGTGTGGTTTCGGTCCTCAAAAGGACCAATTTCTTTTGAGGACCGAAACCACACAACGCGGATCAATACCCGAGAATCCAGTTCTACACATTACGTCCGCGAGAACCTAAGAAGAAACATATATATATATATATATATATATATATATATATATATATATGTTTATAAGTTATGTCATCGCCCTCTATTACAATCACATATAATATGAACAAGTGTCATGTTTCCGCTGACTACGGAAACATCTTCATAATAACTCTGCAAGCAAATGATAATTCACGCTACTGCTATAATTCATATTTTTATTAAGTTACTTCTTTTTCTCAGCTGTATCGAACAGCACCTGTTTTATTATATCTCTAATCAACCTGCAATATTAATTGTATCTTTCGTTATTTTATTAATGTACTTTGATAAATGAATATAATTGTGAAATCGTGTAAACGAAATAAACATTTTTCAAAAAGAAATTCCTCAAAGGGAATTAAATAATTGGCGCAGTCGGTATTGGATCGCGCTGAACAGTTCCGCGAAAAGGTCCTAGTCCGTTTCAACGGTTCGTCAGTGCTGAATCAGAAAAATAAATCAAACTATTGGTTACTGGATCAAATCGGAAGCCACGTTACAGAAGCCAACCTATCGTCATCTGTAGAATGCTGGGAAAGCTGTTTGTCTCACTGTAAGTACAATTTATGTCTTATAGAGGTTCCGAAAGTTCAGACTCTGAAAGTAGTAATTTGGAATTTGGCTATATTAGTGAAGATAATATAGACCCAACTAGTAGAAATTCTCAAATATCAATTAAACCCGCACGTTTATTGTTATCAAATAAAGTTAATAATCCCAAAATGGTAGAACAACAGATATCAATCTCAGAATTGAAAGAATATTTAGAAATGTACCAATATTTAAAGGCGAATTAGAATTATTGCCTTATTTTATTCAAGAGTCTGAAAAAGTAATCAATTATTTTTACGATGCTCAGAATCCATTGAATCCACGTAATGACTATATTACTTCACGAATTAGATCTAAAATTCACGGTGAAGCTGCACTTTATTTAGCAAATAAAAACATAAGAAGTTGGAATGAATTACGTCAATTTCTTTTAACTGCATATGCTGATAAAAGAGATGACGCTACATTAGCCATAGATATTGTTAAACTTGAACAAGGGAACGATACTCCGTTCGACTATTATAAAAAGATACAAAAACTGTTATGTTCACAAATTGCATTTGCAAATTTAAGTTATGGTGTTAATGATGGACTTAATAATCACTTCCGCAAAGTTGCCCTAAATACACTATCAAGCGGATTGAAAGATACACTAGGCTCTCTCATGAGAACGAAAGATCCCGCTGATTTGAAAACCGCATTAAATTTGCTTACTAATACTTATCAGAAAGAAATTAACTCTCAAAAAGTTAATAAGCTTCAGAATTTTAATTCGCAAAAGCCAAGACAATTTATGAGACCACAACAAAATTTTGTGCCTAATTTCAATCCAGGATTCAATTTTAAACCAACGAATCCAGAAAATTTCAATTCCAATTCACAACCTCAAAATTTCAGAGGACCGCAAAATCATAATCAAACACCCAAAACGAACTATCAACAACATAATCATTCAAATTTTACTTCAGCTCAAAATAATAGAATCACACCAATGAGCACTTCTACTAACAATACGTTTCGTACCAACTTTAGGTAATCGTACCCACAACAAAAATTTCATGCTGAAGAACTTTTTAATGTAAATGATGAACACTGTGAGGATACGAATGACCCACACATCGAAACAAATTATGCCAATAATCCATTAAACGCTACAGAATATAACGAAGAAGATTATACTCCGTACAATGATTTTTTAGAGCAAAGCGCCTCGGAAATAATACAAAACCAATAGAACTCATGAATTTAACAACTAACGCATCCGAGTTACAATACATTTTAGATCCATACACAAAAAGAAAAATTCTAATTGATACAGCTAGTATCAAGTCATTTATAAACCCTGGTTTAGCCAGTGAATTATATAAAAATTTCATAAAGAAAGACCCTTTTAGAATATCAATCATACATGGCACTAGTGCTGAAAAATATTCAATAACTATTTCACTTCCGGAATTATTCAAATCAGAAGTCAACTTAAAATTTCATCTTTTCAAATTTCATGATCATTTTGATTGGCTTTTAGGTATGGACAGTTTAAAAAAATTGAAAGCAATAGTGAACATTAAAGATAATTCACTTATTCGTCCGAATTGTAGTTATGAAATTTATCATCGTAAAACTACCCCTCAGTTATGCCATATTGAGACGAATTATATAAACCTTTCAAAATTCCGCACAGAACACTTGAATAATGAAGAGAAAAATGCTCTCACGCAACTCCTGAGATATTATTCTAGCATTTTCAAACAGAACGACCAAAAATTAACATTTACTGATCGAATTAAACATCATATTCGAACAAAAGATGAAACCCCAGTATATACTAAATCTTACAGATACCCTGAAATTCACCGCCAGGAAGTGAGAAAACAAATTGATGAGATGCTCGAACAAAAAATAATTCAGCCATCCTATTCGCCACGGTCGTCCCCCATTTGGGTCGTCCCAAAAAAATCTGCTGCGTCTGGGAAACAAAAATGGCGTATCGTCGTCGATTTTCGAAAATTAAACGATAAGACCGTTGACGATAAATATCCGATACCAAATATAACAGATCTTTTAGATAAGTTAGGGCGCTGCCAGTATTTCACCACACTGGATTTAGCATCAGGATTTCACCAGATAGAAATGAATCCTGATGATGTACCAAAAACGGCATTCAATACCGAAAACGGTCACTTTGAATATCTGCGAATGCCATTTGAACTGAAAAATGCCCCTGCAACTTTCCATCGGGCTATGGAGGATATTCTCAGAGGACTCAATAATGTCATTTGTCTAGTTTACTTAGACGACATAATCGTATTCAGTACGAGTCTTCAAGAACACATAGAAAACTTGAAACTTGTATTTGAAAGACTTCGAGAATCGAAATTTAAAGTACAACTAGATGAATCCGAATTTCTTCGAAAGGAAGTCGGCTATCTGGGTCATATAGTTACACCCGACGGTGTAAAGCCTAACCCCGAAAAAATTAAAGTTATTTTAAACTACCCAATACCATCTACAACAAAACAAATCAAAGGATTTTTAGGATTATTGGGGTATTATCGGAAATTTATACCCAATTACAAAACCCTTGACAACATGTTTAAAAAAAAATGCTGTAATTGACATAAATAAACCAGAATATCGACAATGTTTTGAAAGTTGTAAGAATTTGCTTACAAACGAGCCGATACTTCAGTACCCCGATTTCAACGAAGTATTCCATCTAACTACAGACGCCTCGAATTTTGCCCTAGGTGCATTATTATCGCAAGGACCTATTGGAAAAGATTTACCGATAGCCTATGCCAGTCGCACCTTGAACGATCACGAAGTGAACTACTCAACTATAGAGAAGGAGCTATTAGTCATCGTATGGGCAACTAAGTATTTTCGCCCATACCTATTTGGACCCAAATTTAATATCATAACAGACCACAAACCCCTCCAATGGTTGTTTTCGTTGAAAGAACCAAATTCGAAACTTCTCCGGTGGCGTCTAAAATTAGAAGAGTTCGATTATACCATAATGTATAAGAAGGGTACTTTGAACAAAGTGGCTGATCCCTTATCGAGGATCGAGTGCCATGTTAACGAGACCGAAGTGCCGCCCATATTTCAGTATATGGAAAAGTTTAACGAAGATCTCGACAGTGATGGGAATGATAACGATAATCAATCTATGATTGTTGAATCCGGTACTGAACACGATTATAACTACGATAGTGAATCAGCCAAAACTATTCACTCTAACGCAGAAAATCCACTAATTGGGATACCTATACTGGAAAAACCTTTGAATCATTTTAAAAATCAAATATTAATCACCGAAGTAAATTACTCTCCTGATAGACCATTAATAAAGACACTATTCGATCAACAATACCAACGGTTCATCTTACAAATTTCAAAAAATAATAACGAAAACGATGTAGTTCATTTTATTAAAGAATATTTAGTTCCTAAAGTCAATTATCATATTCATTTCCAATCCCCAATCTATGAAACGTTCAGCAACGTATTACAGAGACATTTTAAGAACTCTGAAATTAAATTAATTCGATGCACAAAGCTACTAGAGGATATTGAGAATTCGAATGATCAAATAAATACTATTGATAGATATGACACTGGTAAAACAAACCATCGTGGTATTGAGGAAACTTATACTCGACTGAAAGAACGTTATTTTTGGCCCAAAATGCAACAAACAATACAAAATTTCATAAATGAATGTGATCCTTGTAGATTAGCTAACCTACCGCATCGAAGCCATTCGAAATCGTTCACATAGATACCCTGACATTGGAGAAACAAAAATTTTTAACAATAGTTGATTCGTTTTCTAAGTACGCGCAAGCTTACCCCTTGAATTCTTTACAAAGGACTGAAATCGCAAATAATATTGTAACTTACTTTAGCCATCACAGTATACCAATGCAAATAATTTCTGATAATGGATGCGAATTCAAAAATGATTTACTACAAGAATTATTAAAACTACACAAGATCGACATTCACTTCATAAGTTCACAGCATCCTGAGTCAAATGGTATAGTGGAAAGATTCCATTCCACACTTATCGAACATATTCGTATCCTTAACAATAGAGAGGACTTTAAAAATGAATTAATAAATAATAAAGTAAGATACGCAGTTTTAGCTTACAATAACACAAGGCATTCAACAACAAAATTTACTCCCTTTGAAATTATCAATGGTCATTTAGAAAATACAAACCCTTTTGACATAGATATTGAAAAGCATATAGTATCAAATTACAACCAGCAGCACAGAGATAAAACAAAAATTCTCTATGAACAAATTGAAGAAAAAATTGGTGTGAATAAAGACAAAATTATTACAAAATTGAATAAAGATAGAGAAGACGTCCCAAATATACCTCAACGTGTTTCTGTCAAAAACAAACAAAAATGTAGGAAAACAAATAATAAATATAAAATAGCAAATATTACGGAAATAGACCTACAAAGGAAAACTGGGAAAATAGTACCGCGACATACTAATACATCTGAAAATATTCACCTTTCAAATATTAAACGACCTACAAAATTAGTGAAAATAAAATCTGTTGCAGATCCGTCTTCGGAATCGGACTCTCAACAATAACAATTCAAAATATTACACATGGTCCTGGGTTGATGCCAGTATACCTAGGCACTGCAAGACTGCAGAAATCACAACACACGCTAGTACATTATTTTGACATATCGATCATAATCAATCAAATTGAAAAACTAAACAGTCATTACAGAACAACCGCAACTACCCTCCGTCAACATGAACACTACATGGAAGTTGAAAATTACGATAAAATAGTTGCACACAAAATAAACTTACTTAACGAAAAACTATCAAATATTTATCCAAAAACATTAAATCGTGAAAAAGAGGCCTTATTGATGGGTTAGGATCCGTCATCAAATTCTTTACGGGAAACATGGACGCGAATGACGCGAGTCGAATTAGCAAAATAATTCAACATCTGGAAAATAAACAACAAAATTTACAAAATCAAATACTAAATCAATATTCTGTGACAAATGACGTATTGAAGCGATTCAACTTTTCGATTCAAACTATTCAATATAATGAGCAATAATTGAAAAATAAAATTATGAAAATTACTGAAAATGTCTTAAATAATACAAGAGAAATCGGAATATTACGTGAAAAGGACGTATTCAACCAATTTCTTATGATGTACAATATAATTTTGCAACTTTTAATAGAAATAGAAAATTCACTAAGCTTTTGTGCTATAGGTGCAATGCATCCAAGTATAATAAAAACAATTGATTTACTCAATGAATTAAAAAAATTAGTACCATACTACAACAACGAGTTACCCCTTGCTTTCACTATAGAAAATATTCTCAATTATGAATCTTTAATAACTGTTCATTGCCATCATAACAAAAACCGTATTCTCTATTTCCTAACTATTCCTATCAAAAATACCACCCCTTACGAATTGTACTATTTGGAACCGTTGCCGACAAAAGTAGAAAATAATTATTTCACGATAATTCCAAATTCCAAATTCTTGATTAAATCGGAAAATAGTATCAAACCTCTATTTGACATATGTACTATGAGTGGAACATATCATTGTCCATTGAAATTAATAACAAATGCCAATATGACCTGTGAAGATGAAATCTTGAAGAATAATTGCGTTTATACAACAATCCACGCAGAGCAAGACCACATAGAGCCAATACCCTACACAAATCAATATCTAGGCTGGTTTAAAAGCGGCTCTACGCTAACTAGACAATGTGCTGATGAGAAGAAAATCCACAAACCATACGGTATCCTGCTGTTGAAACCAGAAAAGGAATGCAAAACTATATTTAATGGAGAAGAACTTCAACCCCTAGACTCAACTCGAAGTATACCTATAATGATTGACTTCAAAATACCACAACTCCCGGATGAAATCAAAAAATCAGATACTTCCATAGAACTGAAAGGGATTACATTAGGAGAAATTCATCTGCAGCACATCACCCCTATATCAGACAACTACGAAGAAGACAATACAATCAATATTTGGACAATTTCACTTTATGGATTGATTACCCTCCTTGTTAGTGTAATACTAGTGAAAGTGCTACGCAAAAACTTCAAATTGAATTGTAAGAAACAACTTATCGGCAATTTCGAAGAAACGAACGAAAATATTGAGATGAAACCAAAACCTCGTCAGTTACCTACCGAGGCTTCGTTCTAAGGATGGAGGAGTTATGTCATCGTCCTCTATTACAATCACATATAATATAAACAAGTGTCATGTTTCCGCTGACTACGGAAACATCTTCATAATAACTCTGCAAGCATATGATAATTCACGCTACTGCGATAATTCATATTTTTATTAAGTTACTTCTTTTTCTCAGCTGTATCGAACAGCACCTGTTTTATTATATCTCTAATCAACCTGCAATATTAATTGTATCTTTCGTTATTTTATTAATGTACTTTGATAAATGAATATAATTGTAAAATCGTGTAAACGAAATAAACATTTTTAAAAAAAAGAAATTCCTCAAAGAGAATTAAATAATTTATATATATATACTTTTTTTTTACATTCAAACCTGGTCGGGGCTGCTGCGAGCTCCGACGACATCGCAGCAGTCGCGCCAGAAAAAAACTAAAAGGCGGTTAAGTAGCTTCAGGTTCCTAAATCGTGTGCCCTAAGTATTCTAATTGAACCCAGAATGACTGCCTTTTGCATCCGGTCTATCAAGATCTGCGCCGAGTTCCTACAGGCCGGAATGATCTTCAAGTTTGAACGCAGCGAAGACCGAATTCCGCCCAAAACACCGATGATCAGAACCACTAATACGACCTTGTGGCCTGGGTATAGCGTGCGGAGCTCGAACAGGAGATCTTGATATTTTGTCCATTTTTCCTCCTCTTTCAAGACTATGTTCTTCTCGGCCGGAGCGGAGAATTCGATGACATACATAGTCTTGATTAGTTTATCGAGGAGGACAACGTCAGGCCGCTTTTGCCGGACATGCCGACAGAAGGTGGAAAAGCGTCTCAGGCGCCTTTCGACAGGCCCTGCAGCTGACATCAGGGACCTGCACACCCATCACATTGCGGCGATAGACCAAGGTGTTAATTACGCCATCTTGGCAAGCTGCGGTAAATCCCTCAGTCTCGGATGTAAGCCCGGCTGACCTTAGGTAGCCGAAGGTCAGCCTAGTTGACCTATTGATATATATATATATATATATATATATATATATATATATATATATATATGTATGTTTTCTTGGTATATTGGTTCGTATATATACTGATAATGAAATAGAAATTCTGTTTTGACGTTTCGACAATGTTTATTGCCTTTATCAGAATTGTTAATTGAATTAGTGTTTCCATGTAATTTAGAAAAGAATAGATGATTTCGATTAATGAAATGCGTCTGCAGCCGACTTGTGTTTTAGAATCCAATACCTCGAAAAAAGATTAAATGGCCACAAATATAGCAAAAATTCATCAACTGCGCTCAATAAACATGTGAAAGACACTAACCATACTTTCGACTACAACAATACAAAGATTTTAAATATTGAAACAAACGACAACAAACGTTTGATATTAGAATCTATTTAAATTAAAAAGAACAATTGTGTAAATGACAAAATAGATTCCAATCTTTCGAAACTGTACAATAATCTAATTCAAACTTAACAAAATTTTATTAATTTGAAGTGCCACTTTCCATTTGTCTATTTAAAATTCAACCTAAAAAAGATGAAGTATTATTTAACTATGACGCTATAGAGTAACAATTTTGAGGTTAAATTTCATAGAATTATCTTAAACTTGAATAGTTATGGTAGATCTGAAATGCTTATCATAGAATAACTAATTCATACAATAATTCATAGATATTTATAATTGTACAATCTTGGAATGTCTTGTATTTAATCAAATTCAATCTATTTCAAATTGTAGTTAGCCATACATTACTCTTTCACACACAACCGATCCAATGTTTTCTGCAGTTTTAATTGGATCTTAAAACACAAGTCAGCTGCAGACGCATTTCATTAATCGAAATCATCTATTCTTTTCTAAATTACATGGAAACACTAATTCAATTAACAATTTTGATAAAGGCAATAAACATTGTCGAAACGTCAAAACAGAATTTTTATTTCATTATCAGTATATATACGAACCAATATACCAAGAAAACATACAAATATATATATATATATATATATATATATAACTTAAGAGATATAGAATTAAATTTTCTGAATTATGAAGATAACTTAGATAATTTAACATAGGATTATAAAGATGAATAAACGTAAAAGACTGAACCATAGGCGGGATTCGAACCCACATTTCTGGATTTCTAGTCCAGGGTGTTTACCAATTACACCACTTCGGTCCTGTTAGATTTTTATATTTTTGTAAATATAAACCTCTGAAAGGATAGTAGATCATTGATGAACACAATGCGATTCGATGCTCTACCATAGATCAACTATTCACGCACATTCATCTGAAGTTCAGTCGTTTTTTTGAAGTAAGGATTGTAGGTTAGTACTGCTATGGTTGGCAGTTACTTGACAGTTCTTATTCAAATGACAGCATCCCGGTTCTTATATATTTCAATAGAACTGACTGAGAATTGTTCTGGTTAATTATAAACAAGTTTAAAGATGAATGTGCGTGAATAGTTGATCTATGGTAGGGCATCGAATCGCATTGTGTTCATCAATGATCTACTATCCTTTCAGAGGTTTATATTTACAAAAATATAAAAATCTAACAGGACCGAAGTGGTGTAATTGGTAAACACCCTGGACTAGAAATCCAGAAATGTGGGTTCGAATCCCGCCTATGGTTCAGTCTTTTACGTTTATTCATCTTCATAATCCTATGTTAAATTATCTAAGTTACATACACGATAGTGGCCAATTAGGCAAAGGAACTTTAAACTTGTTTATATATATATATATATATATATATATATATATATATATACAAAAATATAAAAATCTAACAGGACCGAAGTGGTGTAATTGGTAAACACCCTGGACTAGAAATCCAGAAATGTGGGTTCGAATCCCGCCTATGGTTCAGTCTTTTACGTTTATTCATCTTCATAATCCTATGTTAAATTATCTAAGTTACATACACGATAGTGGCCAATTAGGCAAAGAAACTTTAAACTTGTTTATATATATATATATATATATATATATATATATATATATATATATATATATATATATATATAACTTAAGAGATATAGAATTAAATTTTCTGAATTATGAAGATAACTTAGATAATTTAACATAGGATTATAAAGATGAATAAACGTAAAAGATTGAACCATAGGCGGGATTCGAACCCACATTTCTGGATTCCCAGTCCAGGGTGTTTACCAATTACACCACTTCGGTCCTATCAGATTTTTATATTTTTGTAAATATAAACTTCTGAAAGGATAGTAGATCATTGATGAACACAATGCGATTCGATGCCCTACCATAGATCAACTATTCACGCACATTCATCTAAAGTTCAGTCGTTTTTTGAAGTAAGGATTGTAGGTTAGTACTGCTATGGTTGGCAGTTACTTGACAGTTCTTATTCAAATGACAGCATCCTGGTTCTTATATATTTCAATAGAACTGACTGAGAATTGTTCTGGTTAATTATAAACAAGTTTAAAGTTTCTTTGCCTAATTGGCAAAGAAACTTTAATTAGCAGTACTAACCTACAATCCTTACTTCAAAAAACGACTGAACTTTAGATGAATGTGCGTGAATAGTTGATCTATGGTAGGGCATCGAATCGCATTGTGTTCATCAATGATCTACTATCCTTTCAGAGGTTTATATTTACAAAAATATAAAAATCTAACAGGATCGAAGTGGTGTAATTGGTAAACACCCTGGACTAGAAATCCAGAAATGTGGGTTCGAATCACGCCTATGGTTCAGTCTTTTACGTTTATTCATCTTTATAATCCTATGTTAAATTATCTAAGTTATCTTCATAATTCAGAAAATTTAATTCTATATCTCTTAAGTTACATACACGATAGTGGCCAATTAGGCAAAGAAACTTTAAACTTATATATATAAATTTAATTCTATATCTCTTAAGTTATATATATATATATATGTATATGTAAAATGAGATACAAATTTATTTTTGGACGCTCTGTATCTCAAAAACCAAGCTGTTGCGTTGCAGACCCATGTTCATATTATGAACTTTTATATTGAAATTAGTCAAAGATTCACCCTTCAAAGTCTGTACAAGTACTTTCTAAGCAACCTGTATATTCGTCTGTTCATTTAATAGATACTTGCAATGTTATAAGTTTGGATTCTCTTATACTCTCTGAATGGCCATTATCCTCAACTCATTCTTATTGATTCTTAGAAAATTTGAATTTGAGCGGTAATGAAGGAATTTTTCAAACGTATTGACAATAAGTCCACTGGTTTGTGAATAATATGGAATAATAACCGTAGAAGTTAAATCACTACTGCATTAACATTACAACATCTATTTGCAAGGAAAATAAAATTCTGTACAATTTTCTTCATCAGTTATTGAACTCCAGTAGTGGAACGAAGGTGGACGAGATTCAAATAACTCTTCGAAGATGTTATTATTCAAATGCGGTATATAATCAACTTGATTCATACAAAAGTTAAAAGATCTTAGTAGTCAATGCACTCAGAGCTACTGGTAAAAGTATCTATTAAAAAGTAAGTACTGATTAATTGGGATTCTATTTGAAGCAAATTGAAATAAATGACTTGATCTGCAGAAACAAATTGTTGGGATACTGTTCTTACCGCTGATCACCAAAGATCTCAAAATCAAGTTGTGAATTGTTTTTTTCTCAATCTCCCCACTACACACTTACGTGAGTTATCATATGGATATCGTAGTGCTTCATATTCCTGCAGGGCAATAACGAAACAGAAATCTATATCTGAGGTAGATATCTTTAGTTGAGGTAGATACCGATGATTCCAATTTATGAACTAGAGTACTATGAATTAGGAATCTATAATTGAAAGTACGATTGGCTCGTTATAATACATCATCATACAATTTATAGTTATTTATGTATCAAGCGAATTATATTATTAAGGCTCATTAATTCCCGTGATGAATTGATTGAACGCAGATGTTATTGGAAAAGAAAGAAAAATGATAAAGATGGAATCAAACTTATTCGCAGACTGTGATAATATTGATTAAATATTACTAATCATTAGAAGATGGGTCTGTAATGCCATATCGGATATGTACAAGCAAATCTGGGATCAATTCGAAATATGTATCTCATATTGATATACATATTCAATATGTCTTCTGTATGAATATTACCATAATGAAGATGGAGAAAGTTAACGTTGCTCATATAAATTAGAAAAAAATGAAAGCGGGTGATACATTTTCTATCGAACATTATATAGAAAGTCGATTCAAAATACTCTATTTCTCTTTGGATCCTGCAGTCAGGTGTTAGAACTGACTACTTTATGTGATAAGATAAATAGAGCAAACAGATTTGAAGGCAATCTATTTTACCGAAGATACTGAGTTGAGAAACAAAGCAGAAAATGGTTTTCTATTGGATTTTTCTGAATTAATGAATTAAATTAATATGTGTATTTGGAAATGCACGTAAACGAGTTCACGTAAGACCATCCTCTAATGATGATTTATGTGGAAAATTGGTTGCATAACAAAATTATATGCTTAGGTACAACTTATCTAGGAGAGGCCAGTGTAATTAATTGAAATTTTTCGACGAAAACATCATAATTACATGAAGTTCTGAAGAGGCAAAACTGTACTATAATACAATTTTAGGTGTGCGAGCTGGACTGTTGAGAACGTACTCTTCGATGGGTCAAGATTTATTAGATTATTCAGATTCTTGGCAATATATCCCATTAATATATGCCATATCCTTCTTCCATACCGTCCTTCAAGAACGCAGAAAATTTGGCCCTTTAGGTTGGAATATTCCTTACGAGTATAATTCGGCCGACTGGCTAGCCAGTTGTTTGTTCGTGCAAAATCATTTGGATGAAGTTGATCCAAAGAGGGGAGTCAGCTGGGTAACTTTGAGGTTTGTATTAATTTCCGATGCCAGGAGAATAAGTATTCTTCCAAACATTCCGTTACAGATATATGCTAGGTGAAGTTCATTATGGAGGCAGAGTGACTGATGATTATGATAAAACACTGTTGAATACCTTCACCAATGTTTGGTTCAACGACTCCGTTTTCAATGAAGATTTTGAATTCTTCAAAGGCTACAAAATCATACGTTTCAAGAGTATTTCTGATTACTTGGCTCATATTGATACTTTCGCACCAGTTGATCCTCCTCAAGTATATGGTCTTCATTCAAATGCGGATATAACGTAAGACATTCCATTCAGCTTAAATGATAATTCATCTCAAGTCAAACTACAGATACGATACGAATCATACATTTTATTGAATATATCTTAATATGTATGAAAATTTAACTTGTTGATGAAATCAATCATATTCTCCGTGTATTTACCCAAGTTGGGACGATTCCGTTCCTCTGCTGATAATAATAATGACGAAAAAAAATGTACATCAATCGGGTCTTTTGAAATCGTTTCTGTTCAAAGACACCCAGCACTGTATTGTTCTTGAGACCACTGCAGAAACACATCACTTTTCGAATCAAGACTTTGATGTGAAGGGGATGTGTTTCCCGAAATAATTCTAGATTCTCAAGACTATTTTTACGGACACCATTCTAGCTATGTTAGGGGAGTAAGACTGTTCAACATCTGCAAGAATTCTCGTATAATTCTTCAAAGGTGAATTATAGCACAGTTGAAGTAGGCTGTATCAAACAGTTGGGATTCATTCATGCGTTGGGTCAATATTCCCTGACGAGCGTTATTATGTCGTTTGATATGTTGATGAGTTTGAAGATGAGATTGGCCTTGATGTTGTGAGGTCTTTCATTATAGAAGAACACTCATAATGGAGCTAGGCCTTATTTCCTCCTTCGAATAAGCAGTTGTAGACAACTCATGTAACCATTTTCAAAGAAAGATTGAAAAAATGACATGTCAATTCTGACGGCTTGGCCCGAAAAGAATCTCTCCAATGATATTATCAGGACATAGGGTTTCAGTTCTAGACCTTCGAGCATTTCTGTTGGTTTGTTACGAGTGCAATCACAAAGTTAGTTTGAATAGTCGGATGAGGTACCTGGGAGGCGCGTCCGGTATAATATTCGTGTGATTAGACAAAATATGGATTTCTGGAACAGGGTATGTTTGTCGTCAGCATGTAGCACCTCGTGATATAGATTATTTACTACTATTATCATGCCAAATGTCAACTATCAGGTCAGTTACAAGATTTCAGTTGAACATACTAATTTGGAAATACATTGACTGAAATTTTCCTTTTCGCTCAAAATGCACAATTGTACCTTCAGATTTGACCCTCATCATTGGGAACTCAGGAACTATAACAGATACAAAGTTGTTTGAATTGGGGCAAAGCTGTGTATCAGTGAGCCCGATAAAATTCCGTTCAACGTTTGGAGTTATCTTTAGTTTTTCCGAAAATATGACGGAAAAACTCAAATTCACGGTTTTCGTTATTTTATTACGATTTTTTTTAAAGATTAGAAAAATCTGTAGTTTCAATTTCGTGATCTTCATCTTTTAGCGAAGTCGAAAATCCTTCGAGACGTTTCGTTTTTCTGAAATCATCCTTAACTTTACTGTTTGTCTTGACCGCCATATTGTATTTTTACAGTTTTGAATAGCCCTTCTAACGATTTATCACAAGTTACTCTTGTACATGTGAATAATATTTTGCTACCTTGTTAAGCAGTGTCATTAAAAATGGAGTTTACCAATGAATGAAATCGTACGAATTAAGGGTTCTTTAGCCTCCAGTTTTGCAAGCCCATCGGCTATTCCGTTTTTCCTTATTCTAGAGTGACTGGGAATCCAGAAGTGCTTTCGTCTCCGCTAAGATTATTCAGCGTATCAATGCACTCACACACTAGCTTCGATGTTATTCTCATACTACAGAGAGCAGCGAGTGCTGCTTTGTTCTCTGGGCCTTTTGCTAATGTGAGCTTACGTTCTTTCTTCCAGCGCTATTTGAGCACAGCGTGTTATTATCAGTATCTCCGGTTGAAGAATGGTGACATGTCTACTCAGAGGTATAGTGATACCTTCACATGAGCGTTTGCAGTATATTTATGCTCCCACCTGTCTATGGTTTTTGGCTCCATCAGTGAACCAGATTCCACCATTGGTTGGCAGGGCTGATTGATTGTTGTTCAATCAATTTTCTCTAGAAGGTCTACTCATACAATGCTATTTAGCGAAGATATATCGTGGTGTCATCCCATCCTTACTCATTGAGATTCCTAGTGAGATGTGGGCAGTTTTTGTTGCCTCATCCTTCAATAGTTAGGTGGAATGGACCTTCATTAGAGCTCCATGTACAGTCATGGCCGCACCCAGGATACTCAGATACTCCAGGCCTCATTTGGTAGTTCTGAACTGTTCTTTTCCACCACACTACCAGCACATATGTCAACCTTGGTTCAAATATGGCTTCAAAGATCCACATTATAGTGTTTGGGATGAGGGTTGAGTTGTGGTCAATAACCTTTCGGCACAAGCAGAAGGTTGTAGTGAATTTTCGGAACTGTTTCTCTATTTGTTGTTTCCATAGCAATTTCTTGTCTAAGATTACTCCTAGGTATTTAGCTTGTCCGTTGATTTCAATCTCCTGACCTTCAATAGTCTGTTCTCTGGTGAGTACTTTCTTATACTTCCTAGTGAAAACTATAATTTACGTTTTCTCGGGATTAATCGTCAACCCTCTGTAACTACAGTACCGTAGTGTTTATAAATTTTCCTCTGACGATTAAGAGTATTTTGTCGCCATAACCGATCACGTGGCATCATATGTTGGCTTCTTTCTTCAATTCACCATTGACCACTATGTTCCAGATGATAAGTAAGAGTACTTCCCCCATGTGAGCATCCGTTTTCCACATTATCACTAATCGTGAGGTTGCCTCTGAAGGCTTGTAAGTTCCTGTTCTTAGTATGTGTCCAATCCAGGTGCTTACTAATTAAGAACTCCTCTATCTTTTAGGGTTCTGCAGATACTTTCGGTGTGGTATTGTTGAATGCTCCCTCTATATTCAAGGAGGCTCCCAATCCATAACTTCCCCCTTCTTTCTATCTAGTTTCCGATGAAGAAGACTGCTGAATATAGGGCAGATTCTGTCGATTGACGTTGTTTGTACGTGTGTTGTTCGGACCACAGTCGACTTGTGTTCAGTACCCCGTCTTTGATCAACCAGTAGAATAGTCTTTCTGGGTTTTCAGCATGAAGAGCGGGAGGCAGATATGTCTAAAATCCTTGGAATTGGTTTAGCTATCTGTACCAATTTTAGGAATGAAAACTACTTTGTACGTGCGCCATTTACGCGGAATGTTTGCTCTAACAGAACTAGCCCCAGTAAGTCTCACGAAGGGGCCAACGATCCCCCCAGTCCCCTAAAAAGCAGGATCAGCATAATGCCGTCCGCTACAGGCAAGTTGTACGGGCTGAAAAATCCATTCACTCACCTAACTTTCACCGGCGAGGCGATACTGCGGGTGAGTTCCCAGTCCAAAGAATGAGTCGATCCCTCTACACGGGATTTCACTATGTGATCAGTACAGTATCTTTCCTGAAGCTCCTCGGGCTCCTCAAAGCCAAGGAAGCTGATTCTCATTCGATGAGCCAATGTTCCCTTGTCTGATGTGAATATCCACCAGAGGAAGTTCTATGGCTCCCCTAGCCAGGCTTCATAGTTTCGGACTATCATCTCTTCCGGTACAGCTGCGTCTTTGGCTGTTTTAATTCTAGTGCAGAGACCTGGCCAGCTTTCTTTCTGAGCTGATCTCACTTACCTCCTATAGTTTCTTTGTGATTCCCTCCAGGCTGTCAGTCTTTACTCAATCTTCAGCTGCGTTCAGTTGTTTATTGCAAAATGACATTTCGTAGCTTCCTCTGCCTTTCCTGCGGGAGTAGCTTTTCATGTGGGCTTTTTCATGTCATTCTGCAAGAGATCAGCCGCGCTTTGTCTATTATATTCATCGAGCTGATTTACTTCGGGAACGTGCTCAGATTTTCCTGTGCCTCTTTTGGTAGTCCTCCTAGTATGTTCGCTCCGGAATTCTAATATAGCTCTCCTGTTTCTTCAGGCACCTGAAATAGCAAATGAAATGATCTGAGAGTGAAGGTTCTTCTGTAACTTTCCAGCCTCGAATGTGTTTCAAGAGAGATTGCGAGCATACTGTGGGGTCAATACCCTTTTCTGATGAAGTTAACAAATGTCGATTCTTTCCGCTATTGAGAATTTCAAGGTTGGTGGTAGCCAGGAACTCGAGAACTCTGCCCCGCCATTAGTGTCGGTGCTGCCTCACATCAAGTGATTTCAGTTGGTATCACAACCAATACCCGGAGGCAGGTGATACCCCTCACAGTACCTGATCCAATCACACATTCCCCTTATTGGAACCTCTTGGTTATAATACGGTAGGTATGTGGAAGCTATGACCACACTTCTACTCCTCCCTTCAAGGTGGGAAACAATTTTCTCCACAGCTTGGTTCGCTGTTTACCATTCTACAAACTGAAGTAATTTTTAAATCTACCAAAGCAATTCAAGCTCTGCCATGACCCGCCTTCGGATCCCGTATGACTTGTCATTAAGCCCCTAATCCCCTCACAATGTTCTCAATGATCCATGGTTTCCAATTTAGTGCTATGCCCATCTGCACGCAGCCAGGCGTCTAGTTAATATCACCGAGGCGTATTTGCTGTAATGCAAATTGATCTGTCCAAATAGAAGTTCCACTATAGCCATTGTGACAGTGTGGTATTCCGATGGGCTCCTTGGTCCTTACGATTGCTGGGGAGCATATTTGAAGCTCACCAGGCCGATGTCGTTATAGGCCTCGTCTCCAAGAGCCAACAGTGTTCTTATTCTCTATTCTAGTATACCAACTAGACAACTAGAGAAACAATACAATATTGAGAGAATGTATGAACATGATGGATGTGTGTGATTCTATCTTAGGACTTTTACTACAGTTGTGTAGTGCGTCATAAATTAGGTAGATATCTCCAGAAAATCTTATATAGGAATACATATTTCCAATAGGAATGATGAGCATATAAAAACTGACATAGAACATGAAAGTAACGAAGTGCAAGTATTGATTCCCTAATCATTAATGCAGAGAGGGAGAACCGGTATGGTTGCTTCATGCCTAGGTCGAAGCCTTTTGCATCATATACCATCTAGTGAAGCAGTTCCTATTCAAGAGCGTTCATCAAACTCCCGACGTGGACGAACAGCTACCTATCCATATATCAAATGAGACTATATATCTAATGTAGTATTTCATTGCATCCTCTGGGATGCACTGTTTTAATAACGGAAGTAAAGTTTTGGGATATATGGGCATAAGCGAGGACTAAGCAGTTAGCCTGTTAGTTTGTCTTCATTAACACTGATTTTTATGCGAGTCATAATTGTTTCGATTTTGTGGAATAAGAAATAATTCATTGAAATGCTGTTATTTGTGTGATTCAGTTCTCTTCTATTATTTGTTGGACCTCATTTTCATTTTGGTTATAAATACGGTTTTGAGACATCGTTCTCCTTATAATCATAACATACTCACATAGGTTAGGAACTTATAATAGTCTTACATGCATATTATACAATTTTATAATCGTCATATTATTGGGTTTTCAAATTCGTCGATTCATTCAAACTAAATGAAGATGTAACGTCCATTCCTGTTTCCTTACGTTGATGTTTAAATACGGGGATGTGTCGTTCCTTTCATATTCTTTAAATTCAAACTTGAAATTGATTTTCTTAACGAATAGCAAAACTGCTCAGCGAACATGCGTATTACACCGGAGACTTCATAATTGGTTGGTATATCTATCTCTCTTTTATCCGGACAATTTCCCCTGCAGAAAGGAATCGGACGTTAATCATACCTGTATAACATCCAGTCATAACTGGTTGTCCGGATAGGTGAGTTGTGCCCTGGAAAGATTCAGCACCGTCCTCGTTGCTAGTTTCTGTATCTCTTCTGCGTTTTTACGCAGCTGCTCAAAATCTTCATTATCGCTTCGGTTTTTCGTTTGCACCACCTGCACAAAAATGAATCGCTCAGATTTATCCCGTGGAGGTGGTACTTAGATGTGCACGCCTCGTTAGCATCTATGTCAGCAGTTTGGCCTGCTTTAGTCTGTCCGTGCACTTGTTGCCACTCTTTCGAGTATTGTGATCTGACCAGCTATGGATTGTCTCTTTGTCATTACTCTCCGAGATTGCCACTGTTGATTCAGGGGATCTTTGACTTCCAGTTTCGTAAGCTCATCGATAATTTCGATTCCTCCTATTCAGTGGCAGGGCCCAGAATATGGTGAGTCAGATTTTGTTTCCGCTGAAAGTTTTCAGTGAATTAATTCACTCCCACGCATCATTCCCATGCTACGGGGCCAAGCGGGAGATGCTTTGCTGTTTGGACATAAGCTGGTGTGTTTGCGTGATTTCTTCAAACGTTGTTCCTCCCGCTTGTTCATGGTTTCTGACTTCATCAGTGAACCAGATTTGATCATTGGTTGGTAGGGCTGATTCTTTGGAATGAATATTTATACGATACTTATTATCAGAGATGTATCGTAGTGAAATCCTCGAATCTCAATGGATAAACGAGATGTGTTTTCAATCTTTTGGTAGAACGATGTTGCTAGCTACCTCTTCCATAATCCAATTTACATGATGCTGTTGGCAGCTTTTGTTGCAGCTCCTTGAATAGTCAGGAGGGAGTACTTCGCTTCCACTGGTGCTTCAAGTGCAGCCGTGGGAGTAGTGTTCATAGCTCCCGTGACCGCGCCTAGGATAAGCTTCCTCAGATATTCCATAACCGTTCTGAGCTCTTTTGCGCTACACCAACCAGGCATATGTTAACCTGAGTGTAAATATGGCTTCAAACATCCATACCACGATGTTCGGTCGACAGCCCCAATTGTGATCAATATCCCTCCTGCACAACCAGTAGGCCACAGTGAATTTGGCGACATTGCTGTTCTGATTGTGCTCCTCCCTGTTCGTTAGTCTGAAATTCATGATTCAGCTCTCTTATTTCTCCAAGGCACCTGAAACAACAAATAACATTTGATAATGATCAGAGAGTCAAGGTTATATTATTACTCATCAGCCTCTAATGTGTTTCAAGAGAGTTTGAGAGTGTGAGGTAGATGACCTCTCTTCTGACAACTTTGATTTGGTTAATTGGTGCCATGAACTCAAGTTAGGTCCTGTCTTGGTGATTGGTGGCAGGGCAGCCCCACATCAGGTGATGTGAGTTGGCATCACATGCATTAACTGGAGGCAGCAGCTCACAAATTATCCACTCCTGCTTTTTTCGCCTTTGTGTCCAGTATTGTATGATCTGAAATTCGCCTCCTAATTCCTAAGTGTTTCATCATCCATGGTTCTTGAATGAGTGTTGACTGTCTGCTGTACGCGCACATGGAAGTTCCAGGAGACATTATGACAGTGTGATATATCTATGCGTGATGTGGTCTCCATGATGCCTGCTGGGTGTACTTGAAACTCACCCAGCCAATATTGTAATATACTTTGTCTCCTCAGGCCTTATTATAACCTACTCTGATATATCAAGAACGAGTGTACTGTCTTCCTCCTTATCAACAGAGGCCGTTTTGTTCAGGGCAAATGGGGGCTCGTGAGTGGATTGTATCCAAGAGTTCAATACTTCCCACTCCCAGCCGCAGGAATACTCAGCAAGTGGAGATCGCAATCCCCACTTGCTGGGTAATCCAGTTTCTGGAATATGGCGAGGATCATCATTACCGATTTTCCTCTGCAGAAGGAGTCTTTGATACTGGGCAGTGGTTGATCGAGAGGAATCTCAGAGACATCCTCTCTGATCGCGTTTCTGAACTGCCCAAGCTATGATAGCCTCAGGGCGTGCTCAGGGCCTTTTCAGGGCGACGATGATCTTCGTCAGAATATCCGTTCTCTTTGCCTAAATCCATTAAACTTCATTTCGGAAGCAACTTCAATTATAGAGAACTATATTCTCAGTTTTACTGGATTTTCCATTTTCCGATGAGAAAAAATTAGAGAAAATGCAACATTTGATATTTTCAGTACTATAAAATTTACAGAATGGATTCCAAGATGCAATGATGAGGAATATGTCGAGAAGTGTGAGAAACTTCGGATCTTAAGAATGAACCTTGATACTTGATGATTCGTAAAGTTGTTATTGATAAAAATATTTTTATATTATTCGTTTTTCGAAAATAAATTATTCAGATACCATGAATTTCACGGCCTCAGACTTGATAGTCTCTTTTAGCAGGACGGTTCAAGTAGTACGTTTCCTTAATACAGGTATGGATCAATATAGTATTCGTAACGACCGTTTATGCGAATAATAGATGCAACACCTATTCGTGGATTTATATCGATAATGTAGATAGTTGGGAGTTGCTAGCTGAAATTGGTAATGAAATTGATAGCGTAACATTAATTAATTATGAGATTTCAATCCCTTTGAGTTAGAAACGTCTATCAGAAACAAATCAAAAATGACTCATTCATTTCAGAGAATGTATAGACATACGATTGAATGATTTGTTATGAATGGATTCCTATTTTGAATTTGTAAACAGAAGTACCAAAATGGAATATTTCACGCTAGCATGAAATTTGTTGCGGTCCATATTGTGTTACTGATAAAAGAATCACATGAATGTACCCAAGCACCACATTTGTATTAAAAATATAGAATACGTATTTCGGCAATCAACCTGTCAGTACCTTCAGTAGAGAGTTGAGTGTTTGGGTACATTTGTTATGTATTTGTGTTGACTACAGTCTCGTAACCGCATAAAAATAGTTTTAATAGCTTTAAGATTCGATGAAACTAAACGTTCTGGATGAATCCACCGAAAATGATATTTTCCTAATATTTGTGTTATGTTTCTATTGATGTATACTAGTGGTTGCAGCCAATAAGTGTGTTCAGCTCGATGTAGAATTCAGGTCACCAAATTTTTGTTAACTTGTTCTAAAGTATTTTCAAAAATTCGTTAACATGACATATTCTTGCTTGTGATGAAATAATGAAAACAATTTAGTTAATTTTTACCTGGGCTGCACCTATGCCTACACTGTAATGCGAAACGGATTTCTATGTACAAATCGTGTGAACATTCCCAGACTATTGCGCTAAAGATATGATCTGCCTTTATAATTGCCAGTCGTAATGATGAAATATGTCATTGAGAGTCCCTGAATAGTCACAAACATTGATTGTTCAGATTTCTTATCAATGCTGAACAACGCTTGTACTGTGACAGGAATCCGAATTTTTAATCAAAATATTCTTTAGAAGAGTTTCTCAGAAGAACAACTATCAGAGTATCGAAAATTGGTCTATATTGCAAGGAGTACCAGACAAAGAAAGTTAACACTGTGAGTGATGGTGAATCTCGTGTATTTGGTCGAAAAATGCAAAATCCATGAAAGCTCCAACTTTATGGGGTCCATTTTTAATGTTAAAAAGTTGTCTGGAAGTGGAAGAAAAAGTTGAAGTTAGTATTTTGCCAAAATCTACTTTCAAACTAAAGGATTTTGAATACACACCGGGAAAGTTCAGAAATTCAACTGCAGTTCAAGTCGCAAAATTCATACTCGAAGTATCAGATGAGAAGTGATTATCAACAAAAGTGATTTCAATATCTCATATTTCCATTGCATGCCGATGAGATGACAATTCATCTAACGCTGGAAGGACCTAGAAACTACTTATTGTGTTTGGGTGGCATCATTTGGAGATAACAGGAATCACAATCCAAGAAGCTCCGCAATCACTTAGGAAGGATTGCCTTTTATTCCATGCATTTTTTATTATCACTTTATCAATCTAAGACCTACAACTGTGGATATTAAAAGATTACTTATTGCGTATCGGAATTATAGATGTATTTCTCAACATGCCATTCTTTGCGACAAAACATATTGCTGAATATCTGAATCTGAAGACTCTGAAGGATAATATATTGTACACGGCTTAACGACGGTCTTCAGCATTTATGTTGGTTGAAGGCGGGGGATGGGGAGTTTACTCTGGAAAGACATTGATGTTTCTCGACTGTGACTGGAGGCCAACTCGGTCAACAAGAAGGTTGCAGTTCAGTTATTCAAAAATAGGAAACACATCAATACCAGGAAACATTGTAAAATTAAGGAAGAGCAAAAAATACATACTCATTGAGTAACTTCAACTTCATCAACAACAATTCCGCAAACTGAAGTGCTTGCTAATGGATTACATAATCACAATAATAAAACTTGTAATAAATATTTCATTTAAATACAAATCGAATATGTTCTTTAATGTTTAAAAATGAAGTTTCTACAGATGTGTAGATTTTTTACTTGTTTTCGGAGAGGTATTCTGAACCTCTTTTGCATGTTTGGTTACATGTCACGCGTACTCGGGGTAAACATTTGTACGGAACTTATGAAATATACTGAAACATCGTCCAAAGGTACTAGCTGTGCTATCTAAATTCGTATAGTCTCATTGGAATACATCATGTGAGCAGTTCCTCCAAGAACCAACTGTAAAAATTATCCATTTTTCAGTAAAATGGACGTTTTATTGATTTTTTTCCCCTACAGATATCAAACGAATACGACAAGAGCTATGCTCTCTCAAATGTTGTCTATTCAACCTAAGGAATCCGGTGGCGGAACAGGAGAGACCAGAGAATCTGTAGTGACTAGGCAAGCTTTAGAAATGTTGGGCAAAATCCCACCAGATTACGATCCGTATGATGTTAAGGACAGGATCAAAGTTATGGGCCACTTGAATCCTCTGAATATATTTTTGAAACAAGAGATAGACAGAATGCAGAAAGTAATTGGTGCAGTACGCGTGACTTTGAATGAACTGCTGTTGGCTATAGAAGGTACAATTATAATGAATGAATCCCTCCAAGATGCTTTGGATAACATTTATGACGCTCGGGTGCCAATTATTTGGACGAAAGGATCGTGGGCTGCTTCTACGTTGGGATTCTGGTTTACTGAATTTCTTGATCGGGATGTTCAATTCAGAGCTTGGTGTTTCAATGGAAGACCACCATCCTTTTGGTTGGCAGGTTTCTTCAACCCGCAAGGTAATTCATATGAACAATTTTGATTAGATTAATTGATGTTTTATTATCTATCAGGTTTTCTAACTGCAATGAAGCAAGAAGTGGCTAGAGCACACAAAGGATGGGCATTGGATCAAGTATATCAGATAAATGAAGTCACTAAGAATCTCAAGGAAGACATTTTCTCTTCGCCTTCGGTAAGACAATTTTTAATAGACTCAATATTCAATACATTGCAATTTGTATTCTACAGCATTAAGTTCCAAATAATTCAACAATAACAATATTTGATGCCTTATTTCGAGTGTACTGAATGAAATTTCATTTTCTTCCTGAATAATTGTCACTCGCAGCTCAATACTGAAATATAATGGTGAAAAAGATATGGATCAAATTACTGCCGAATAATTCATGTATGTCTATCGTCTGATTCAATGATTGGGATCAATTTATGACTACTTACTCTGATTTGTGTCTTATCAAAGGAAAAACTTTTCAATTTTACTCATTTATTTCTGGGTACTAAAGAATCATGTACTGTAAAGTTCTAATCCGATCAAACAATGACAGAGATTGTGGCCAATACGAGATTATCAAATGAATGTACCGAAACACCACATTGATACATAGAAATCTGAATACTAAAATGATATTTCCAATTTGCAGTAAAACCAAAGAAAAACAGATCCCGAAAAATATCCATACATTCATCTCGACATCGGGACTTTACTTCATAGAACAACCGTATGTGTGATTCAAATCATCGCATGTTCTGAATTTCTAGTCCTGAGCAATAACCAATTGACCAGCAAAAATAATCTTTGATACAATTTATATCTGGAATATTTTATGTGATTCGTTTGAAAATTAGACAATACTAGGTTAGTAGTATATCAAGCGAGATACTGTGACACTTCGATGACATGTCCATCCGCCTGTCCACCAACTTCCACTTCTTGTAGGGTTGTTGTCAATGACCAGAGGCTTCTTGGAAGAAGTTGTAGTCAATAACCAGAGGAAGAAGTGTCACACGTCATAAGGTGTGTCTACCCTAATGTGTTTCACCTTGATTATAGGTGAAGGTGAGCTTAGCCTCGCCCATAATAATTTCAAGTCGATGTGATTTTTATTTCCACAATTAGTTTGGGAATAGTAATTTTTATTGTGATTTTTATTTACACAATTAGTTTGAAAATAGTAATTTTCATTTTGTCGAGCCTTGTTATTTTCTTATCTGTGCTGATGTTAGTAGAGGTCACAAAAGGTGAAACAAATATGATATTATTATGAATTTTAATTTTCTTGTCAAGACTTGCAGGTCTCTTATCTCTGCTGACGTCAATGAAGGTTCACAAAGGTGAAACAAATATGATATTTTTATGATTATCTCTGCTGAGGTCACAAAGATCAAACAAATATGATATGCTATGTTATAATTAGGATATTGCATGGAAGTTTATAATAAAAACATCCAAATAATAATAACCATTCATTTCACATTAAACTACATTGCCAGAGTTTATCCAACTGTTATGAGTATTATCGAATCCTAACCATTTGACGTATACCTTTTGTTTTTCATTTTTTTAATTGTTTCCACCAAATATACATCTGGATATTTAACCTTGTGTAGTTGTTGTTCATAGAATCCTCCAAGAATATCATCATTTCTTGAGTCTGTTAATAAATATGTAACTGAATTTGTTAGTTGAATTTTTCTCCCGTTGACCAGTTAGGGGTGTATCTTTTATCAAATATCCCTCGAAATTTCGAAATACGCACATGATCTCCTAATGTAAATTTCAAATTTGTTGGAGCTAATTTAATATGACTATAAACTGTGTTTAGAAGTTGTTTTTCATGTTCCTTCTTAGTAACATTAATTGGTTTCATCTTTATGGTACGGTGTTTGGTATTATTATATTGTATGACAACTTTTTGTAGTCAATTTAACCATTTGTAGTTACCTTGTAAAATAAATTCATTCCACATAATATTCTTCAATGTTCTATTAACTCTTTCAACTATAGATGCTTTTTTCTCGCTAAATACATTATAATGATTTACTTTATATTTTTGCATCAATTGTTTGAATTCCTTGTTGAAAAATTCTTTACTCATATCCGTTTGTAGATTGTTTATTTTCAAAATTTGTTATTTGACACCTCAGCTTTAATGGGAAATGCCCAAACATATTTGGAAAAACAATTAATTACAACTAATATATATTTGTAATCCTTATTTTTTTTAGAGTATGGAATCATTTAAACAAGATCTGCCTGATATAAGTCATTTAACGATTTCAGAATAACTCTACGTCTTTTCATATTAATTCTAGCAGGCTTATGTAACTTGTCTTTTTGCTTCCGTGATAAATTCAGACATGATTGCCTCATTCAATGATTTATGCTTCTCGTAATTCTTCCACAATCGAATTGATTTCGTTTGTATGACCAGTGTGACCGGCGTTTAGTGAAGCGATTTATAATTGTAAACGTTTTATAAGTTCATTTGTGTCATCCCAAAATACATAATCTATAGAGTTATTGTTTACTTCCATCGATAAACCACGTCCTGACATTGGTGCAATTATTTTCTCATATTTTTGTGGTCCACATCCATCAATTTGTTTATTCGTTTGATAATACCTATGTTTAGCAGCTGTTTTTGTTAGAATTTCATTATAAGCCGTTTTATCATTCAATGTATAATATTCCGGTTGTTTTTCAAAAAGTAATTCATATAATCCTCTAGTACCAGTATATGTTCTGCCTCTTACTACTATGTCTGTCCCATTTATTTTTAAACTTGAATTCCCAATCGAAAATTTCTCCGTCATAGGATTGTGACTGATTCCATACTTTTGATCGAAATCTCTCAAGTGACCCGTTATCATTTCCCTTATATATTCTCGCGGTAATGGTTCGTATTGTTTCAAATAGTCAATAAATGATTTTTCAGCTATATCATCATTTCTAGTTCTATTAATATTTACTTTATCATTACAATTATCATCATCATCTTCTTCTAATTCTTTAGTTATTCATTGTTTGAAACTGTCTATTGGCAGTCGTGTAGAATCAAGTTTTGGCGTTGAACAAAATATACGCTTTGATGTACCAGGAGTGTGATGTGAATTATTCAGATCTGAATCAGTATTTTTAATAGGAACATTAAGATAATCAACAGACTGTTCATTTTTTGGTGAAAAATATTCACTCTCTTCAAAATCACTGCTAAAATCTGCATAAATATCGCTTGTTTTCTTATCTAATTTATTTTCTATATTTTTCAAATGTTTAGTTATTGGCGAAAATATTTTTTCCTTGAGAATTTCCCCATGTTTTAATACATCCAATTTATTTTTTATCTCTTCACGTTTCTTTATTAGTTTTTGTTCTGAATGTCGTTGTGTCATATTCATATTGATGATGTTCTTCACTCTACGATATAATATTTCAAACTGAGTATGTTTGGATAAAGTAGGTTGATATATATCTAATTCACCAAAAATTAAACAGTTTCAAACAGCCATTAAACAGCTTAAGAACAGCTTTCAAACGGCTTAAAGCAGCTATTAAACAGCTTCAAACAGGTATTGAACAGCTTCAAACATCTATTGAATAGTTTCTCATTAGGTTTTTCTTTTATAAAATAGTTTATAGATGTATGAAATTATCGAAACACTTTCTATATCTTCCTTTATCAATAGCATCATCTTTAACAATACATAAAAATTCATATGGTTCCTTCCAACAGTAACATATATTCCAACATATATTTTTGGATTCTCCAAAAGTCATATCAGTTCCCACATGATCATTATATATGTGCTTCAAATTTAAATCGTCCTGTTTAAAGAGAATAAATAAATTGGCATTATCTCTTATTAAATGTTTAGGTATTTTTGCATTAGTTTGACGTGAATGGAAACAATCGATGTGATTATGTCTTCCCATACTGAAATATTCTCTTATCACCTTCTGGTTGGTACAAGACACATCGTCAAATAAAAATATCGAATTTTCCTCAGCCGCTGAAGGTTCCAATATATTTTCACTATCACTAAAACCATAATATCCTATACCTTTTATTAGTTTTAATAGTTTCTCTAAATATTTATATTTCGGTTAATATAGAGACTTTGAACATAATTTCAATCCATTCTCATGTTCAATCAGACTGATCATTACCTTTGTCTTACCACAACTTGAAGGACCTACAATGATAGCCCTTATCGTTGACGGTAATAATATACCATGTTTATGATTTTTCTTTGTTTCTATATCATGATTATTAACAGGTAGTGTGATTTTTTGTTTAGTAGTGTCCATGATGACAATCAACATGAAACTAATATATAAACCCCCGTTACTGTGATATTTAAATAGTTTATCTGCACATTTTTGACAGTAGACAACTGAAAATGAAGTATTACGTTGGAAATGGATACGTTAATAATATGATCAATAGTTTACCATTTGAATTACATTTACCTGGTTATAATTTTTGTGATCCTGGAACAAAGCTTCAAAAAAGACTAAATCGCGGCGATAAACCTATTAACAATTTAGATAGAGCATGTATGGAACATGATATTGCATATTCACAAAGAAAAAATTTAAGTCAACGTCACGAAGCAGATACTACATTAGCTAAAAGAGCGATGGAAAATTTTCATTCTGCTAGTGCATCTCTCGGTGAAAAATTAAACTCATCAGGTGTAACGGGTATAATGAAAGCAAAAGTTGAACTTGGAATGGGTTATGATGAACCCCCTAAAAATTGTTCTAAAATATTGAGTAGATGTAGTGGTTTGATTAGAAAGTCTGAAAATGCGTTGGAAAATAATTTGAAAAATCTTGAGTTGTGTTTGAAAATATTGAAAATGTCCAAACCGATATTAACAAAGAGAATGAAAGCAAACAATATTATTCCAAAAAAATTGACTGCTAAATCGAAAAAACGAAAGGTGAACTCTGATGATGATGATTATGATGATGACAATGATGATGATGTACCGTTTAAAATTATTAAACAAGATTCCAATACAAAAGTGATAAAGAAAATTCCGTTACTAAAAAGGAAACGGACCAGCAACAACAACCACAACAACAATGATGATAATTTCAATTTCAAACAACCTAAATTAGAAGAAAGTGATGTTATGGATTATGATGACACGATAGCTAATTTGAATCAAATAAAAAAGTGAAATTGTTTTAAATATAATTAATTTTTCATTTTCACTTCATCCGTAAAATAATTTTTGTCGGAACAACATTTACAAAAATGACTCCTAGAAGAAAAAGCAATAAAAAACAAAGTAAAGGAAAGATTCCGTTTATTACTCTAACGAAACGTATAAAAAATATATGTTTCATCATAAACCAAGAGATTCGAAATTGCATTAGCATTAAAAGCTTCTAATAAGCCCAAACAGAAAATAACATTACCCAAATCGAGAATAATTAAGGTACCGGAAACAGAAGGATTTTTAACTTTGATATCATTATTCGCTGGTTTGAGTGCTCTAGGTGCTTTGAGTGGTGGAGTCGCTACTATTGCAAAAGCCGTGTCAAACGCTGAAAGTGAAAAACAACAATTGGAAATATCCCAACGACACAACAAAACAATGGAATCTATTGCATTGGGTAGAGGTGTGAATATGAGAACTTACAAGACCGGTTTGGGACTTTTTTTAGCACCACAACAGCAGCACCTCTCAAAAAACTATCGATAACATTACCTAGACGACCTTTAACAATATCGATATACTGAATTATGCAAAACAATTGAAAATTTCCAATTTTAGAGGAGTTTTCATGAGAAATAGATTACAAAAAACAATACATATTAATGAAGCTGGCATAAATATGGATGGTATTAATGGACCAGGAACACATTGGTGTTGTTACAAAAAATGTGCGAATAACGATTATCATTTCGATAGTTATGGAAATTTAGAACCTCCATTAGAAGCTATCAAATATTCTAATTCTAGAGGTCGTTGTGATATTTTATACAACCACGATCGTTATCAAATGTATAATAGTTATAACTGTGGTCATTTGTGCTTACAGTTTTTAAATAATAAATAGCAATTATTTATATAATTAGTTTTATTCACGTTCCATCATCTTGTAGATGAACATGTCCTACACATTCAAATCATCTGTTGAGAATTGATCAATTGACAGCTGACCCGACCTATCTCAACCTTGACATTATCCTAACTTCACACTTTACTTTTGTTTTATATAGAGTCAAAGTTGGAAATTATGTATTCTGATAATTTTTGTGTAATTAAGTTGGCAGGTGACAAGTATTATTTTTATGAACTTTATGTGACAGTGAAAAACTATTAAAAAGGTATGTCAATTTTATATAAAGTTAGAAATAATTTTTTCTATTGAATTGTCAAAACTCAGTCAATAAACTGAACATTTGTTAACTCTGGACTCCATCTTTTCTCAACAAAGAACCCAAAACCCACTCAAATTAACAACATTATCAGACCGAAAATCGGTTATTTCTTCAAACATATATCCTTCTGTTCGGTTAAATGATAATTCTAATTATGTTTCAGGTCTAATTGACTTTGTGACTTATAATTCAATATCAAATGTTGATAAAAGTAACAATGAATTCCATTTGAATCAGACAGTTTTCCTAGGAATATCAGAAGGTTCTTATGAAATTGAAAACATTAATTAGAATATATATCAATCATCATTTGATTAATGTGGAAAAAGAAGACAAAGAACAAACTTTCGTACATCTTAAAGCTAACGTTGAACACTGAAATGTGAACTAAAGTGCAACAAGGACATAGATTTCGCCTTGCTTAATAGTATTGGTAAATTACTAGGATTTAAGGAGAGAAAATTGGAGAAGAATATTAGACATATATCAGATTATCTCATCAATATTTTTAAAGTGAATGCGATTGGTGTAGAATGTAATTTAGTTACAAATTCATATAATAATGGTAAACCTGTCCACATGTTATATATGTTCTATCCTAACGTATCACCTGGTTATAAAATTACACAAAATCCTTCGAATGTTATCTATTTACCAATCAACACACGTAATATTGATGATATTGTGCTTAAAATTGTCGATCAAGATCGAAATTTGGTCAATTTTAAAGGTGAAGTGATAACGGTCAGACTGCATCTAAAGAAATTAAGTGAGAGAGAAAGAAATGGTTTTTAGATATAACATCGATTCAAATTTTGCAACTGATATTTGGGAAGATATACAACCCAAAACGGAATGCAACAAATTCAGTTCTAAAAGAAAACTTGAAGCGTTAACACCTGAGAGTAGAAACATTTTACGTGACCCAAGTTTTATTGTACACAGTCAACATCGGTGATAAAATCCAAAAATTTTGGTGCAATCTGAAATCGAATATTAGAATTGGCATTGAAAAATTCATAACATATTTACGTTGTTCGTGTGAATATACTGAAAAATGAATAGTAATATTTTGAAAATCAACGAATCAGTCTATTCTGATAATTCAATAATAAATTCGGAGTACCATACTCATCAACCGTATGCGGCTACAACATTAAATAATGGAGATGAAATAAGAATACCAATTCAAACACTAGACATATACACACCACCTCCTCAGAGTTACTTATTTCTTGAAGGAACACTAACAGATGAAGCTGGTAAGCCTTTAACAACCGTAACCTTTTCTATTTGAAGAAATACGATTTGAACTTGGTGGTACTATTATAGACAGAGTTAAAAATCCTGGAATAACATCTTTGATGGAGGGGTATGTTTCATACAGACATTGAAAAATGCATTTTGGGAGATTGGTGATGAACCCCTCAAAATTGTTGGTAATTTCAGTGTGTGTATACCATTGAAAAGTATTATGAGATTTGCACAGGATTTCAATAGAATTATCGTGAATATACGTCAAGAATTAGTGTTGATACGGAGTAACTCTGACTTGAACTCAATACATACAACAGTTGCAACAGATAAACCTAAAGTTAAGTTACAGAAAATTTCATGGAAAATGCCACATGTATCAGTTGCAGGCGGTCAAAAATTACAATTATTGAAATACATTAATAACAAAAGAGACCTCGATATTGCTCTTAGATCTTGGGAACTGCAGGAATATCCTCTTTTTAAAAAAATAAAAAATCATACATGGGCAATTAAGACTACATCTCAACTGGAGAAACCACGTTTTGTTATATTTGAATTTCAAACAAATAGAAAAAATGATAAAACATGAAATGCCAGCCAGCTACTTTGAACACTGTAATTTGAGTAATATCAAATTATACTTAAATTCAGAAGTGTATTCATATGATAACCTAAAGTTGAACTTCCAGACTAATCACTGGACTTATATCAAATGTTTGCGCAGTTTCAACAGTCATATTATCATAAACATCAAATTATATATAAAAATTCTCGGGAAATAGGTCACAATAACACTTTGTTTTAACTATTCGTCTTTACGTACGTTTCGGTCTCACGACCATCATCAGAAGACTCACTATGTCAAAAAAGGGGGTTTATTAAAACTAATTATAAAACAAGCGTCCAAATCGCACAATTTAACTTCAATTAAAAGAGCCCACGCCGTCGAAACGAACAGAACCACGAATAATCGAAATTGTATCGTCAGAATTAATGTATAAAAAATTATTTTTTGTAGTAAGAATCCGCTATTCAGTAATATTATTAAAATATATGAGTGCATATTGATTGGTATTCTCACAACAAATGAGAAGAACGAAGTTATTTGTCAAGTATCTACTTTCGAAACCAGATGTGTAGGATTTATGACATGGCACTTAAGAAAGGTTTCAGACCTGTACTGGGAAATAACATTACGAATTCTTCCTAAAAACATTTTCTACACTTATAAAGACGTATGTAAGAATTTGCAAGAGATTATTTAATCAAATTAGTATAAATATGACTTAGATTTTGTGTGTCTACCCTATGATTTACAGATTTCGGGTCCCGTTTTATGTGAATCATCTCCAGGATAGATCTTTTATAATAATTGGTTTCCTTAGTTAAGATATTAACATTTTTGTAATCAAATTGATGGTTATAATCAAAGCAATGCTTAGCAAGGGCGGTGGAATTTTCTAAGTTGTTATTTCTTGTGCTATATTTATGGCCGTACATTCTTTTTTGTAAATATTGTTTAGAGATTCCAGTATAGGTTCCATCACAATCTAAACAATTCAATTTATACACTGTGTGGGTTTGTTTATCTTTGGGTATTAAAGGTTTTAGATTTGAGAAATATTTTCCAACACAGTTAGTAGGTTTATGCGCAACATTTATATCGTACTTTTTCAAACATTTTTTGATTTTCTCTGAGGTCTCCGGAATGTAAGGTAGAGTTATAAAATTGTCTGTATTACCTTTTATGTTATTTTTATTAGACGAACCATTATAGATTTTGTTTATTCTTTCTTTAATGATAGGATTGAAAAAAGTTTTTGGGTAGCCATTCAATTCTAGTGTAGTACGAACAATTTTTAAATTTTTGGGGCGGTCATCTGCGTGGGACAATTTTATCGCGCGATCTGTAAGGCTGTTTATGACACTTTTTTTATAACAAGCTGGTGCAACGGAATTGAAGTGAAGATAACGTTGAGACCATACTTCTTTAGTAAACCAAGAGGTTTTTATTTTTCCATCAGCATCATGCCTAATGTTCATATCTAGGAAATTTATGTTATTGTTTAATTCTATTTCACAAGTGAATTGAAGTTTACAGTGAAAATTGTTAAATTTATCAATTACATATTGAATTTTATCGTTGGGAACACACATAAGGCAATCGTCTACATACCGTTTAAAGAATACAGGCCGAAAATCTAATGAACTCATAACAGATTCCTCTAGGCACTCCATAACGAGGTTAGCAATGGTAGCTGAAATAGGAGATCCCATTGCTGTGCCGAATATTTGTCCAAAAAATTGCTCACCATACTGAAAGTATGTGCATTCTAAACAAAATTTTACAGCATTTATAAATTCCGATTGATCTAGAGGTGTGTGGTTTTTAATCTCTGCCCAACGTTTTTTGATGCTATTCAATGCCAAAACAACAGGTATATTTGTAAATAAAGAAACAACGTCCAAGGAAATCAGTTGATGGTTTACGGGTACGGATTGATTTTTTATAAATTCATTAAAGTGCCATGAATCTTTTACATAGAATTCATTTTTTCCTATTATATTATTGATAGATTTTGATAGAAATTTTGATAAATTGTAAGTGGGCGCTCCAATATTACTAACAATGGGTCTTAGAGGTATATCATTTTTATGCAGTTTGGGAAGCCCATAGATATAAGGTGCTAGCCCATTATGGCAAATTAATTTATTTTTTAATTCAATAGGGATTATCTTATTCTTATGCCATTTATTTATCAATTTATTCATGTTGTTTTGTACTGATAAAGTAGGATCAGATTTTAATTTTTTATAAGTTGTTTCATCATTTAAAAGGTTTCCTATTTTGTTTTCATAGTCATTTCTATGCATTAAGACGGTTTTATTACATTTATCCGCGTTCAAAACTAATATTTGAGGGTTAGCATCTAAGAAATCTTTTGTTATTTTTGTATGATAGTTAAAACGATTCTTTGCAATCCCTACTTCTGCCTTCTGTTTGTTCTTTTTGTTTGTCAAGATGTTGCAAACTTTGTTTCTAATTTCGTTTTTCTCTTCTACATTTTTATTCCTAATTCCGCATTCTAAATTTGCAATAATATTATCGATAGGCAGTTTATTATTGTTATTAGGCAATGCAAATTTCGGACCTAAACTTAACGTGTGCTGCACCTCATCCGGAATTTTTATGTCAGTTAGATTTTTCAACCATTGTTCATTGATATTCTTTTTTTCATATGTTACGTCTTTCATTAAATTATTTATCTTTTTAGATTGAATGGCTTTGATTTTGTTGAAATTTTTTTCGAAATTGTTATGCTGAATTTGAAAAAATTGCGATATAAAGTTGCTATCAAAATTTTTATGACAGGTTTGTTTAACCAGTTTGATTTTGTTTTCAACCTCAGCTACAATTGCACATGCTTCTTCAATGCACAGGTTCAAACAGTTTTTATGAAAAGAATTTAATAATTTTGCGTACGCCTTCTTATTTAGCACCTTGCTAAACATATTCTCCTTTGATTTAGATATTATGAAATTTGGATAAACTTGCAAATTCCTACACCTTACCAGAAATATTCTACGATTCTTCTCTCTTGCTAGTATCTTCATTAACTTTCCGTATTCCTTCAAAACTTTAGGATAGGTGGTTGTTCCTTCCATATTAAGGCTTATATCCCAGCCGAAATAATAATAAGATTCTTGACCCAGTATGAATTATATATAAAAATTCTCGGGAAATAGGTCACAATAACACGAAATTTGCATTGCCTAATAACAATAATAAACTGCCTATCGATAATATTATTGCAAATTTAGAATGCGGAATTAGGAATAAAAATGTAGAAGAGAAAAACGAAATTAGAAACAAAGTTTGCAACATCTTGACAAACAAAAAGAACAAACAGAAGGCAGAAGTAGGGATTGCAAAGAATCGTTTTAACTATCATACAAAAATAACAAAAGATTTCTTAGATGCTAACCCTCAAATATTAGTTTTGAACGCGGATAAATGTAATAAAACCGTCTTAATGCATAGAAATGACTATGAAAACAAAATAGGAAACCTTTTAAATGATGAAACAACTTATAAAAAATTAAAATCTGATCCTACTTTATCAGTACAAAACAACATGAATAAATTGATAAATAAATGGCATAAGAATAAGATAATCCCTATTGAATTAAAAAATAAATTAATTTGCCATAATGGGCTAGCACCTTATATCTATGGGCTTCCCAAACTGCATAAAAATGATATACCTCTAAGACCCATTGTTAGTAATATTGGAGCGCCCACTTACAATTTATCAAAATTTCTATCAAAATCTATCAATAATATAATAGGAAAAAATGAATTCTATGTAAAAGATTCATGGCACTTTAATGAATTTATAAAAAATCAATCCGTACCCGTAAACCATCAACTGATTTCCTTGGACGTTGTTTCTTTATTTACAAATATACCTGTTGTTTTGGCATTGAATAGCATCAAAAAACGTTGGGCAGAGATTAAAAACCACACACCTCTAGATCAATCGGAATTTATAAATGCTGTAAAATTTTGTTTAGAATGCACATACTTTCAGTATGGTGAGCAATTTTTTGGACAAATATTCGGCACAGCAATGGGATCTCCTATTTCAGCTACCATTGCTAACCTCGTTATGGAGTGCCTAGAGGAATCTGTTATGAGTTCATTAGATTTTCGGCCTGTATTCTTTAAACGGTATGTAGACGATTGCCTTATGTGTGTTCCCAACGATAAAATTCAATATGTAATTGATAAATTTAACAATTTTCACTGTAAACTTCAATTCACTTGTGAAATAGAATTAAACAATAACATAAATTTCCTAGATATGAACATTAGGCATGATGCTGATGGAAAAATAAAAACCTCTTGGTTTACTAAAGAAGTATGGTCTCAACGTTATCTTCACTTCAATTCCGTTGCACCAGCTTGTTATAAAAAAAGTGTCATAAACAGCCTTACAGATCGCGCGATAAAATTGTCCCACGCAGATGACCGCCCCAAAAATTTAAAAATTGTTCGTACTACACTAGAATTGAATGGCTACCCAAAAACTTTTTTCAATCCTATCATTAAAGAAAGAATAAACAAAATCTATAATGGTTCGTCTAATAAAAATAACATAAAAGGTAATACAGACAATTTTATAACTCTACCTTACATTCCGGAGACCTCAGAGAAAATCAAAAAATGTTTGAAAAAGTACGATATAAATGTTGCGCATAAACCTACTAACTGTGTTGGAAAATATTTCTCAAATCTAAAACCTTTAATACCCAAAGATAAACAAACCCACACAGTGTATAAATTGAATTGTTTAGATTGTGATGGAACCTATACTGGAATCTCTAAACAATATTTACAAAAAAGAATGTACGGCCATAAATATAGCACAAGAAATAACAACTTAGAAAATTCCACCGCCCTTGCTAAGCATTGCTTTGATTATAACCATCAATTTGATTACAAAAATGTTAATATCTTAACTAAGGAAACCAATTATTATAAAAGATCTATCCTGGAGATGATTCACATAAAACGGGACCCGAAATCTGTAAATCATAGGGTAGACACACAAAATCTAAGTCATATTTATACTAATTTGATTAAATAATCTCTTGCAAATTCTTACATACGTCTTTATAAGTGTAGAAAATGTTTTTAGGAAGAATTCGTAATGTTATTTCCCAGTACAGGTCTGAAACCTTTCTTAAGTGCCATGTCATAAATCCTACACATCTGGTTTCGAAAGTAGATACTTGACAAATAACTTCGTTCTTCTCATTTGTTGTGAGAATACCAATCAATATGCACTCATATATTTTAATAATATTACTGAATAGCGGATTCTTACTACAAAAAATAATTTTTTATACATTAATTCTGACGATACAATTTCGATTATTCGTGGTTCTGTTCGTTTCGACGGCGTGGGCTCTTTTAATTGAAGTTAAATTGTGCGATTTGGACGCTTGTTTTATAATTAGTTTTAATAAACCCCCTTTTTTGACATAGTGAGTCTTCTGATGATGGTCGTGAGACCGAAACGTACGTAAAGACGAATAGTTAAAACAAAGTGTTATTGTGACCTATTTCCCGAGAATTTTTATATATAATTCATACTGGGTCAAGAATCTTATTATAAACATCAAAGTGAACCTTGCATATCACCAGAATATTTCAAACAAATAACACCGTTAGCAGTGATAGATTTCAGTCGTCAGAACGATTCGTTGAAAGATGGTGCTGTGGACATTAGATTGGAGCTGGGGACAAATACAGATATTCCCGATAAAACATCAGCTCATTGTATAATAATACACAATCGTTCAGTGAAGTACAATCCTTTAACCCGTGTAGTGAAAATATTATAAAAATGTTTGTGATTGACATCCAAGGATTTCAATATAAAGACAGCAACTTTATAATAAAAGAAATCGCAATTTTGAATATCCTTACATACGAATTAAAATATTTCATGATTCGTCCACTACTATCAGAAAAGTTCCTTTCGAGAGTGTTTTTAAATCAAATCAACTGCTGCAAGGGAAGACTTCACGGCTTAGACTGGAATTCCAACAACAGCTACAACAACACTTCACCCGACTACATTTATTTAGAAAACTTTAGTAGTAAGCTATTTCAAATTGTGAAAAACAAAGATGCAATAGTGTTTGTTAAAGGATCCAAGAAAAAGACTGTATTAAATAGATTTCTATCAAACATTATAGACTTGAACGATTTAAAATGTCCCAGCTTAGAAGAATTGACAAACAATGATTTTGATAATCCTAGAGTTGATTGTAATTGTCACCATCCATCCAGTTATTGTTTGAAAAATATCAAGTGTGCAAAAATAAATGTATTTTGTTTATATAAGTGGCTTGTAAAATTAAACTTTTAATGTTACATATTTATAGAAAGGAATAATAAAATTATATCATGTGATTTATGTGTTTTATTTATTCTAATGATAATACTATTAAATTGTAATGGGAAAACAAGAAAAAAAATTATATTCACTCCATATCTTTGGACAATCTTCTGCATTATCTTGAACTCTGCCTCATTGTCCAATTTTGTGCGAATATATCGCAAGGGCAGGTTACATAATTTTCTTTTTAACGTAGCTGCCCTCGGGCAGTACGTGAAATTCGAATGCACTATATGACTCTTTACGTCTATTGATTTGACGCCATATCTGGAGAAACAAAAACATGTATTAAAACTCAAGAAACCAACAAAAAATAGCCTGTGTATACAGTTATTATGAATTTATAATAATTATAAATTGTGAAGTAAATAATCATATCAAACATTCTTCTTTTTTACTTGAAGGAATTATTTTTCTATAATTCAATGTACTAAACAAAATAACCTATTGAAATTAACAAATTCATAACATGTGTACACATTTGATCAGAATGTATATTAATTAAGACTTGATAAAATATATAACATTTGTTATAAGAAATTATAAAAATCAATAAATGAAAAAGCACCAACTGAAACGAATGCTTCAATACTACATTCACCCACGGAATGGAAAAATTCACTTGATCTTCTGGAAATACGACTATCGAACATGGTATATTTGCCATTGTGAACTGATGTGTAGGATATTGAAGTTCCCTCTTATTTTATACAACATGTGGATCAAAATAAGTTACTCAATGCATACATTTTTCTATTAACAATTCCGAATCAGCGGAACTACACATTAGATCTGCGTACTTTTCCAATGCATTTATTCATAATTCACGTAAGACGTAAAGGATGATGCAATAACAACAACACGTTACACAAATTTTGTTGATCGTATTCATTTATCTCCGACTTGTGTAACAACAACATACATCAATTGCATGTATGCACGTGTAGATTTTTATTTATGATGCAATTCCATATGCAGTTTGTGGAATAGTTTTACATATCAGTGCATTTTGAATAAAAATTTAGATTCACGTCAATACTGGATATGTTTAAATAGCTGTGACATGTGAACAACGATCGCAGTTCGAGTTCGGTAGAATCAAACAACCAAGCAGCCAAGCATCAAGTTGAAGTTGAAGTAAGTTCTTTTTACGGCGAGAACAAACGATGGAACAAATTCTCATAAACTTGATGATGTTTCAATCGATATGGTTGCTTCAATTGAAATGGTGTGTAGATTAATTGAGACAAAAAATGAATATTCAAATCAAATTGGTGTTTTAAAAAGAGATATTTTTGAATTGAGAAGAGCTCTAAGGAATAGATTAAATTGTTTACATAACTCTGCAGTTGTTGAATTTGATTTTACTATTTTGAAATATTACTTACAACAATTTAAATTGAAATTGAACAAAATTAATGCTAATCGAAAATTAATTTGGGAAGATATTGAATCTTGTTTCAACAATAGTATAAAAACGGGAGCTATAATGAATTTGAAAATAAAGGAACCTCATGTTTTTTTCAAGCAAGCATTTCGTATATTTGCAAATAGGATTAAAAAGGAAATTCGAAATCCTCTTCTAAAAATGAATACAACTTTTGTTGGATTATTTATAAAGCCACAATCTGGCGAAACATCAATTAAACATTTCACCACTGAAAATAATGTTATCGAATCAAGTACAAAATTGAAAGATTGGTATAAAGAGTTTGTGACTGATAAAATGTTGACAAAACTTGAAGAATTTCAAGAAATGGATAGTGGTTGGGCGTTGTTAGAGATTTGAAAGTTAACATAAATTGTTATAATCCAATAACTGTTGGATTCAGTACTTACTTGAAATTGCCAAAATTTGTGAAAAACGCTAGAAGTGTTATTAATATTGAAAATAATGATAATGATATGTATCGTTCCCTATGGTCAGTTCTAGCAGCACTTTCTCCTGATCCAGCGAACAAAGATTTGAATAGAGTTACTTCTTACCCTCATTTTAGTACAGTTTTAAAATATGAAGGTATCAATTTTCCAATTTCTTTGAGAGATATTTCAAAATTTGAATCATTGAATAATTTGTCGAAAAATATTTTTATTTGACAAAATGAGAAGGAGGCTTTACCTTTGACTCTTAGTAAAACTGAATTTCCTTCAACTATCAATTTACTTATGATTTATAATAAAGTGAATGAGGAAGATACAATTTACCATTTTACCTATATGAAGGATTTATCTCGATTGTTACATGAACAGGTAGGAAATGTGAAGAATGAAAAATACTTCTGTGGAAAATGTTTAACTCATTTTATAAGTCAAGAAAATCTAGACAAACATTCTAAGAAATGTAAAAATGTTAACAACACGAAAATTATTCTTCCAAAAGAGAGCGATAAAATATTATCTTTCAAAAAATTGTCTCATAAAATTGAGGTTCCTTTTGTAATATATGCAGATTTGGAAAGTATTTTAATGAATCATACCGATAATACTATTTCCAATACCAGAAAATACCAAAAACACGAACCTTTCAGTATCGCTTATTATTTAAAATGTTTCTATGATGACACATCATCTAGATTTTCTTCTTATACTGTTCAATATTGTGAAATTTGGTTTTTCAAACAACTGAAAATTATTTCTTTTGAACTGAAGAAGATATTTTCGAATGTTGTACCTATAAAAATGTCTTCACATGATAGATATACGTATGGCACTTCAGTAATGTGGCACATTTGTGAAAAACCAATTTTATCTAGTGCAGAAAAGGTTAGAGATCGCTGTCATTCCACTGGGAAATATCGAAGCTCTGCACATCCAAATTGTAATTTACAATTAAAGAATGTTAACACAATTCCTGAAATTTTCCATAACCTCAATGGGTACGACAGTCACTTCATTATTAAAGCTCTTAATACGGGAATAAAAGGAAATATTCCCCTCTTGCCTGTTGGTAAAGAGAAATATATTTCCTTTACAAAGTATGTTGAAGGATCCAATATATGTTTTTGAGATTTCTTGATTCTTTCCGATTCATGCCGAGCAGTTTGGAAAATTTGTCATCTTATTTGAATGATGAACAAAAAATTTTAATGAAGTTGAAAAATATGAATTGGTTACGAGGAACGGTGTTTTCCAATATGAATACTTAGATTCATGGGAGAAATTACGAGACAATATTTTACCTTCTCGTGTCAGTCGGAAATTTCATTAAGCGATCATCAACATGCCGAGAATGTTTGGAAGGTTTTCAAAATTCAAAATTTAGGAGAAGATTCAGAATTATACTTGGAAACGGATGTTTTGTTATTGACAGATATTTTTGAGAATTTTAGAAATACCTGTTATAATACGTATGGTTTGGATAGTTTGCATTATTTCACTACTCCCGGTTTGACATTTGACAGTTGTCTGAAAAAAAACGCAGCTTAAATTGGAATTAATCACTGACGTGAATATGATTATGTTTATTGAGAAAGGAATCAGAGGAGGAATATCACAATGCTCAAACCGATATGGAAAAGCTAACAGTAAATATATGAATGAATATAATTCCGAAGAAGAATCATCTTATTTAATACATTTTGATGTTAACAATTTTTATGGTGCAGCAATGTGCACCTCTTCCAACAGGAGATTTTACGTGGGTACCAGTTTATGATATTTCCGTAGAAAACATTCTAAATATAAGCGATACTGACGAATTTCAATTCATTTTGGAAGTAGATCTTCATTATGCTAAGAATTTGTTTAATTATCATAAAGATTTACCTCTTTGTCCTCAACATTTAGTTCCACCCGTAGCTATTTCGGAAATTCCAAAATTGCTAACTACCCTATATGATAAAGAAAAGTATGTGATTCATTATAAAAATTTTCAACAAGTTCTCAAATTGGGATTAAAACTGTAGAAAGTTCATCGTTGTTTGAAATTTAGACAATCTCAATGGTTAAAGAAATATGTAGATCTCAATACCAATTTGAGGAAAGAAAGTTCAAATGATTTTGAAGAGAATTTTTATAAATTAATGAATAATGCTCCTTTTGGAAAATAGATAGAAAATGTGCGAAAATGTAAAGACATAAAATTGGTAACTAAATGGAAAGGGAGGTATGGGGCAAATTATTACATTTCTTAACCAAACTGTGATAATGTTGAAATTTTTGGCGAAAACATGATACTAATTGAAATGAAAAGATTAAAAGTGTATTTTAAAAAGTCCATATACGCAGGTATGGCAATTTTAGATATTTCAAAAATCATTTCTATGATAATGAACTATATGAAAGAAGTATTTCAAAACAATGTAAAATTATTATACACTGATAGTTTAATATATCAATTTTATGTTGATGATATTTACAAATGTATCAAGGATGATATCCATATGTTTGATACTTCAGACTATGAACGTAAGAATGTTTACAATATTCCTCTTTGTAATAAAAAGGTAATAGGACTGATGAAGGATGAAAACAATGGTATTATCACGACTGAATTCATTGGATTGCGTTCTGAACTGTATTGTTTCAAACTATCTTCTGATAAAAGTGAAAAACTTGAAAAAATTACAAATTTAGTTGAAAATAAGTATAGTCAAAATTTTATTGAACAATTTGTCTCAAATTTTGGAATCATAAAAGGAGCAAAGGGTATAACATCAGCATCATTAGGACAAATAACTTCTGAAGATTACTATAACTGTTTAATGTATAAAACAAATGTTGATGTTGTACAAAATATGATTGTTTCAAAAAAACATGAGGTATTCACTGTTGGTCAAATTAAAACTGCTTTAAATCCCTTTGACGATGAAATAATTTTGAATTATGTATACACAGATACTATTCCTTAGGGATTCAATGATTAATATTTTGTTGAAACATCTTTTCTCTTGGTTATTTCTCTCACTGTAATAACAATAGCAACTATATAGAATGTAAGATTTATTTTTTTTGCATAAGTTTATTGTTGTTACATGTTATTTTTTATTGCAGATTAGTTCAGTGATCACTCAACCTAGATTCATTAAAATTGAAGAATTCTTTGGAAAAAAAGAAGGTATTTCTTTGTATTGTAATTTTATACGCATCTCTAATTTTTTTAGAGAACGTGTAGGTAGTTGTGGATATCGAAAAGTGAAGAAGAGAATACAACCTACTATTTTGGAACAACCTTTGCAGAGTACATGTTATCGTTCCTTCTGTAGAAGCTATTTCTGTCCTTTGAGTGATCAATTATATCAACCACGTAATATGGTTGCTGGTAGTTTGAGGGAACATTTCTTTCTATACCAAGCACAACCTCTTCTGGATGACGATTGGGTAATTATGGATAAAAGTTATAAACAAGCTGTAGAAGATGACATTATTGGAGAAGATTATTACCGATGGGTAAAATCTAATAACAATTATAATAAGAACATTTGGGACTATTGCAATTCTAGAAACAAGAGGAAGAATGAAAATTAACATTCTTTAAAATACTCACTATCAAAACCTCTAATAGAACCTAGAATTTGGGTTTCGTAAACAATTTCTAACCTCAAAAACTTTGAATTTTTCATTGGTCCAAAATTTTCAAAATGGCGCTTAAGTTTTATCTTCAGAGCAAAATGCTTGAATTTTGGATATTATATGGAGAATGATGAAATATTCCGAATAATTTTGGTTTTAGATTGATAACATTAGTATTCCGTTTGAAATTCGTGAAATACGGATTTTTCAAATTGGCCGATTGTGACTCGAGAAAATGAGATAGGTCAAAATACCAAAAATCAGATAAAAGAAGGATAAAAATAAAATCTTTTTATCTAAACAGAATATGAAAAAAACAAAAACTCTTTGACATATACTCAATTTTTCAATGTTCCAAAAAACACACTAAATGGGCCCACAACATCGAATATGAAGGTATCAATTTTCCAATTTCTTTGAGAGATATTTCAAAATTTGAATCATTGAATAATTTGTCGAAAAATATTTTTATTGTACAAAATGAGAAGGAGGCTTTACCTTTGACTCTTAGTAGAACTGAATTTCCTTCAACTATCAATTTACTTATGATTTATAATAAAGTGAATGAGGAAGATACAATTTACCATTTTACCTATATGAAGGATTTATCTCGATTGTTACATGAACAGGTAGGAAATGTGAAGAATGAAAAATACTTCTGTGGAAAATGTTTAACTCATTTTATAAGTCAAGAAAATCTAGACAAACATTCTAAGAAATGTAAAAATGTTAACAACACGAAAATTATTCTTCCAAAAGAGAGCGATAAAATATTATCTTTCAAAAAATTGTCTCATAAAATTGAGGTTCCTTTTGTAATATATGCAGATTTGGAAAGTATTTTAATGAATCATACCGATAATACTATTTCCAATACCAGAAAATACCAAAAACACGAACCTTTCAGTATCGCTTATTATTTAAAATGTTTCTATGATGACACATCATCTAGATTTTCTTCTTATACTGTTCAATATTGTGAAATTTGGTTTTTCAAACAACTGAAAATTATTTCTTTTGAACTGAAGAAGATATTTTCGAATGTTGTACCTATAAAAATGTCTTCACATGATAGATATACGTATGGCACTTCAGTAATGTGGCACATTTGTGAAAAACCAATTTTATCTAGTGCAGAAAAGGTTAGAGATCGCTGTCATTCCACTGGGAAATATCGAAGCTCTGCACATCCAAATTGTAATTTACAATTAAAGAATGTTAACACAATTCCTGAAATTTTCCATAACCTCAATGGGTACGACAGTCACTTCATTATTAAAGCTCTTAATACGGGAATAAAAGGAAATATTCCCCTCTTGCCTGTTGGTAAAGAGAAATATATTTCCTTTACAAAGTATGTTGAAGGATCCAATATATGTTTTTGAGATTTCTTGATTCTTTCCGATTCATGCCGAGCAGTTTGGAAAATTTGTCATCTTATTTGAATGATGAACAAAAAATTTTAATGAAGTTGAAAAATATGAATTGGTTACGAGGAACGGTGTTTTCCATTATGAATACTTAGATTCATGGGAGAAATTACGAGACAATATTTTACCTTCTCGTGTCAGTCGGAAATTTCATTAAGCGATCATCAACATGCCGAGAATGTTTGGAAGGTTTTCAAAATTCAAAATTTAGGAGAAGATTCAGAATTATACTTGGAAACGGATGTTTTGTTATTGACAGATATTTTTGAGAATTTTAGAAATACCTGTTATAATACGTATGGTTTGGATAGTTTGCATTATTTCACTACTCCCGGTTTGACATTTGACAGTTGTCTGAAAAAAAACGCAGCTTAAATTGGAATTAATCACTGACGTGAATATGATTATGTTTATTGAGAAAGGAATCAGAGGAGGAATATCACAATGCTCAAACCGATATGGAAAAGCTAACAGTAAATATATGAATGAATATAATTCCGAAGAAGAATCATCTTATTTAATACATTTTGATGTTAACAATTTTTATGGTGCAGCAATGTGCACCTCTTCCAACAGGAGATTTTACGTGGGTACCAGTTTATGATATTTCCGTAGAAAACATTCTAAATATAAGCGATACTGACGAATTTCAATTCATTTTGGAAGTAGATCTTCATTATGCTAAGAATTTGTTTAATTATCATAAAGATTTACCTCTTTGTCCTCAACATTTAGTTCCACCCGTAGCTATTTCGGAAATTCCAAAATTGCTAACTACCCTATATGATAAAGAAAAGTATGTGATTCATTATAAAAATTTTCAACAAGTTCTCAAATTGGGATTAAAACTGTAGAAAGTTCATCGTTGTTTGAAATTTAGACAATCTCAATGGTTAAAGAAATATGTAGATCTCAATACCAATTTGAGGAAAGAAAGTTCAAATGATTTTGAAGAGAATTTTTATAAATTAATGAATAATGCTCCTTTTGGAAAATAGATAGAAAATGTGCGAAAATGTAAAGACATAAAATTGGTAACTAAATGGAAAGGGAGGTATGGGGCAAATTATTACATTTCTTAACCAAACTGTGATAATGTTGAAATTTTTGGCGAAAACATGATACTAATTGAAATGAAAAGATTAAAAGTGTATTTTAAAAAGTCCATATACGCAGGTATGGCAATTTTAGATATTTCAAAAATCATTTCTATGATAATGAACTATATGAAAGAAGTATTTCAAAACAATGTAAAATTATTATACACTGATAGTTTAATATATCAATTTTATGTTGATGATATTTACAAATGTATCAAGGATGATATCCATATGTTTGATACTTCAGACTATGAACGTAAGAATGTTTACAATATTCCTCTTTGTAATAAAAAGGTAATAGGACTGATGAAGGATGAAAACAATGGTATTATCACGACTGAATTCATTGGATTGCGTTCTGAACTGTATTGTTTCAAACTATCTTCTGATAAAAGTGAAAAACTTGAAAAAATTACAAATTTAGTTGAAAATAAGTATAGTCAAAATTTTATTGAACAATTTGTCTCAAATTTTGGAATCATAAAAGGAGCAAAGGGTATAACATCAGCATCATTAGGACAAATAACTTCTGAAGATTACTATAACTGTTCAATGTATAAAACAAATGTTGATGTTGTACAAAATATGATTGTTTCAAAAAAACATGAGGTATTCACTGTTGGTCAAATTAAAACTGCTTTAAATCCCTTTGACGATGAAATAATTTTGAATTATGTATACACAGATACTATTCCTTAGGGATTCAATGATTAATATTTTGTTGAAACATCTTTTCTCTTGGTTATTTCTCTCACTGTAATAACAATAGCAACTATATAGAATGTAAGATTTTTTTTTTTTGCATAAGTTCATTGTTGTTACATGTTATTTTTTATTGCAGATTAGTTCAGTGATCACTCAACCTAGATTCATTAAAATTGAAGAATTCTTTGGAAAAAAAGAAGGTATTTCTTTGTATTGTAATTTTATACGCATCTCTAATTTTTTTAGAGAACGTGTAGGTAGTTGTGGATATCGAAAAGTGAAGAAGAGAATACAACCTACTATTTTGGAACAACCTTTGCAGAGTACATGTTATCGTTCCTTCTGTAGAAGCTATTTCTGTCCTTTGAGTGATCAATTATATCAACCACGTAATATGGTTGCTGGTAGTTTGAGGGAACATTTCTTTCTATACCAAGCACAACCTCTTCTGGATGACGATTGGGTAATTATGGATAAAAGTTATAAACAAGCTGTAGAAGATGACATTATTGGAGAAGATTATTACCGATGGGTAAAATCTAATAACAATTATAATAAGAACATTTGGGACTATTGCAATTCTAGAAACAAGAGGAAGAATGAAAATTAACATTCTTTAAAATACTCACTATCAAAACCTCTAATAGAACCTAGAATTTGGGTTTCGTAAACAATTTCTAACCTCAAAAACTTTGAATTTTTCATTGGTCCAAAATTTTCAAAATGGCGCTTAAGTTTTATCTTCAGAGCAAAATGCTTGAATTTTGGATATTATATGGAGAATGATGAAATATTCCGAATAATTTTGGTTTTAGATTGATAACATTAGTATTCCGTTTGAAATTCGTGAAATACGGATTTTTCAAATTGGCCGATTGTGACTCGAGAAAATGAGATAGGTCAAAATACCAAAAATCAGATAAAAGAAGGATAAAAATAAAATCTTTTTATCTAAACAGAATATGAAAAAAACAAAAACTCTTTGACATATACTCAATTTTTCAATGTTCCAAAAAACACACTAAATGGGCCCACAACATCGAATCGACTTGGGACTGAAGCTAGAGTTGCGTATTGGCTTTTCCAACAATTTTTGTCCGAAACATTTTTCCATAAAACCCATAGTTTTGTCCCAAAACGCAAAAAATCAAAAAATGGCCATAGTTTTTCGAGCACAGGGTTAATTTAAATTTAATCTACATCATCGTGTTCAGCGTGTCAAAATACATAAGAATATACCAAAATTCGGACAAAAATCGTCGTCACACTAAATGGGCCCTATCTTGAGCCCACGACCTCGAGTCGACTTAACTTTGAAACTAGAAGTTGCCTATTAGCTTTTCCAACAACTTTTGTACGAAACATTTTCTCATAAAACGCATAGTTTTGTCCCAAAACGCAAAAAATCGAAAAATGGCCATTTTCGGGTCCAAAAAATGGCCATAGTTTTTCGAGCACAGGGTTAATTTACATTCAATCTACACCATCGTGTTCAGCGTGTCAAAATACATAAGAATAGACCAAAATTAGACGGCGCGAAAATTCGGACATAAAAATTCCTCAAATGACTGGACTATAATAGAGATTCATTGATAAGAGATAATATCTTATCAACGTCTACATTTCAACAGGAAAATATAACTTCAAGAAGAAGAATCAGCGAACTAACTGAACGTATTAATATAGCCTACACTTTGATTAATTAATATAAAAATAATGTTACATTATTAATGACGACACTAGATTCACTGAATGTGAACATAAGTATTATAAATATGGATTTTGCAAATTGTACACTTAAATTTGAATCTCTCCAAGGAGACTTGTTACGTGAACAACATATGAAAAAATCAAATATCAGTAATTGCATTGAGAGGGAAAATGAATGTCTATCGAAGAAACACAAGTGTTGTCGTATGAAATTAAGGAGAACAAAGATGTAAAATGTGTAGCCTAGTTCTTCCAAATAATAAAATAATTATGATATCGTACACACATGTTTCATTTCCTCGATTCAGAATAATCTCACTTTCTATAGAAAGTTCAATAGAGGTCAACAAGTGATATGATTATCATAAACTCGAATTATTGATACAAAATAATTTTAACATCGTATATTTGTTTTGATCTGCGTGTGTGACATCAGCAGAGATGACAGCAGAGATGATCTCAACAAAATCAAAACTACTGTTTTCAAACTAATTGTGGAAATAAAAATCACTTCGACTCGAAATTATTATGGGCAAGGCTAAGCACACCTCTACCTATAATCAAGGTGAAACACAACAACTTCTTCAAAGAAGCTTCTGGTCATTGACAATAACCCCACAAGAATTGGAAGGTGCTGGACACAGGCGGATGGACATGCCATCGAAGTGTCACAGTATCCCGCTTGATATACTACTTAGGTTGATACCTACAACTTTTATTTGAATCTTCCATTACTCGAGTTTCAGCTTATTACGCTGTCTTTAGACTAGAAACCACTGTTTGAGTGCTTCTACTTGATAAACCATCAAGTTGGGAGCACGTGTTCCTTCTTGTTTCCAAGGAGACTTCTTATAAAAATACTGGAAGGAAAACGTCCAAAAATTCCAAAAACCTTTCTCTGTTGAGGGTTTGTTAAAAAATGTGGGCCTATGATTTTCCCTTCCACGATTCCGCACCATACGTTCAAACTCCAGCGATTTTGGTATTCTACTTGCCGCATCCAATGTGGGCTTTGCTTCGACTGATAATGCATATTATGTAAATTTACACCCCTGCGCTACTGACAGTTGCTTCATTCGTCCATAATATTAGTGACAGTGACAATGGTTTAGTCTACTTTCATAATCACTATCTTTAAATATCTGATGTAAAACAATATGGTAAAGATGAATATTATTATCTTGAATAATCTCGTGGACAATTGTTTTTGAGACTCTCAGGTCGTTGGGAATTTTTTTGATACTCAAGGTGGGATCGTATCGCGTGTTCTACGACTTCTTAGAGTTGCTTGAATGGGCTGCACGTTGCCAGTCTCCCGTAATCTCCAAGCCAATCTTGAAAACACTTCTCGAGAAAAATGTCTTCTTTGTGGAAATTGCATTGCATATTGTTGCGACGCAATTGCAGCATTTTCGAAACTTTCGAAATAAATGCGTAACATATCATACGCTTCCGCGTTAATAAACGACATATTTAAAAAAAATGGATTCAAACGTAAATCTAAGCCACAGAACTATCACAACTAACTTTTGACAGTTAACAAATCCGTAATCTTTTCACTTTAGCAATGACCAAGGCTATGTGATTTGTTTTCTCGCAAAGATAACTTGATCCTTTAGAGGTACTCGAATTTTCAACGTTTCCTCCCATAAATCGAGAACGAATGGAGATATTGCGATGCGGTTTTCTCTAAAATTTAGGTTTGTTTATGATGGCTAAGGGTCTGTCACGGAAATAGTATCATTCCATTTAACGTGTTTTCAAAAATCACAAAAATGTGTACTCGCTGCAGATTACGCCCTCTAGTTTATTTGCTAACAACCAAACGGTTCTACAGAAAAAAAATTAAAAGATCAGAAAATACTGTTTCAAACTAGATCAATAATATTCGAATCGGTTGAATGGTTTGAGATATTTGAATTAAAATATCGAAAAATGCATTGGAAAAAGAATGTTGCCAAGCAAAATGATGCGGTATTACCCAATCTAACAAATGATGTTTTCAAAGTTATATCTCATGGACTAACTTTCCGAGTTAGCGTGAATTTTATGTTTTTTCATAGCAGCTACGCCTTCTAGCGGTTGCATCACGCACTTTAAAATAGTTTTCAGTCATTTCTCGCTCGCTTTATTCATGAGGATTTTTCACAAACATCTCCGGATAAGGGCTGTATCTCGACAATGGTAAGGCCTCGATGCTTGTGAAAAGAATCCTCATGAGTAAAGTGGGCAAGACAAATGACCGGAAATTATATTGAAGTTCGTAATTCAACAGCTAGGCGGCGTGACTGCTATGGGGAAACATGAAATTCACGCTATCTCGGAAAGTTAGACGATGAGCTATAACTTCGAAAACATCACTTGATAGATTTGGTAATACCGTATCATTTTGCTGTGCAATATTTTTTCGTATCTGTCATACTGAGGGAGGGGGATGCCATTGGATTCCACAATATTTACATTCAATATCTCCTGAACTATTCAACCGATTTGAATATTTTTGATCCTGTTTGGAAGAGCATTTTATGATCTTTTGAAAAAATAATTTTGTTGAACCGTTCAGTTGGGAACAATTAAACTAGAGGGCGTTATCGGCAGGCATTACACATTTTTGTGATTTTTGAAAAAAACTTAAATAGAATGGTAAAAATTCGAGTACCTATATCGGATCAAGTTACGTTTGCGAGAAAAAACAAATCACGTAGCCATGGTAATTGCTGAATTGAAAAAATTACGTATTTAAAAACTGTCATAAGTTAGTTGTGATAGTTCTGTGGCTTAGATTAACGTTTAGATCCATTTTTTCGAAAAATTTGCAATTCACTAACGCGGAAGCGTATGGTATGTTACACAATCATTTTGAATGTTTCGAAAATGCTGCAATTGCGTCGCGACAATATGCAATGTAATTTCCACAGAGAAGACATTCCTTTCAAGAAGTGTTCTCAAGATTGGCTAGGCGATTACGGCAGACTGGCAACGTGAAGCCCATTCAAGCACCTCTGAGAATTCGTAGAACACGCAGCGAGGAAAAAATTGCTAACGTTTGGACCTACGTACGATACGATCCCACCTTAAGTAATAGAACAATTTCCAACAACTTGGGAGTCTCGAAAACAATTGTCCACGATATTCTTCCAGATATTGATATGCATCCCTTCCATATTGTTTTACATCAGGCATTAAAAGATATTGATTATGGTAGTAGACTGAACCTTTGCTGTTGAATATAATTCGGGAAAAACCAAATTTTCTGTCACTAATAATATGGATAGATGAAGCAACTTTCAGTTGTGCAGGGGGTGTAAATTTGAATGATGCATTATTCAATCAATGCATTATTGGTCCAAGCAAAACCAACATTGGATGCGGCGAGTAGAACATTGAAATTGCTGGAGTTTGAACATGCGGAATCTTGGGAAGAAAAATTATAGGCCCACATTTTTTCGACATAACCCTTAATCGAGAAAGGTTTTTGGGATTTTGAAGGTTTTCCTTCCAGCATTTTTAGAAGAAGTCTCCTTGGAAATAAGAAGGAACGTGTGGTTCCAGCATGATGGTTGTCCGACTCATATAACCGAAACGTACGTCAGCATTCAGACGAGCAATATCCGGATCGTGTTATTGGAAGAGAAAGTTTATCTATCTGGCCAGCGCGTTTGCCGGATTTGACTTGTTTAGATTCTCACCTATGGTGTAGACTGCAAGACTTTGTTTTTCAAAAGCGACCAACAACCAGGGAAAATATAATAGGAAGAATACGAAATGCTAATAGAAACTTGTCCAGGACTGAAATTGTAACAGCTGCTTTTTCTAGTGAAATTAGATCAAATAAATGCATCGAGATTGATGGAAGACATTTTGATCATTTGTGAGCTATTTTTGGTTAAACTTTGAGTAATTATAGGTGTTTCATGAATCTTCTGTCTTATTGCTATTACTGATGTTCCTTTGGTCTCTTGGCCTTCAAAAACGCTTCAAAACTAGTTCTGAACCAGTCCTTAGTCTGAATAAGTGTACAGGAAGGCTCGACGTGTTAACAATTTTGTGCTTAGTGGGAAAAAAATTACATTATAGTTTGAATTACATCGACTACCATGGCTATGTGATATGTTTTTATCGAGAAGGTTACTTGATCCGATCGAGATATTCGAATTTTTAACATTTTCTCCTGTAACTCGAAAAGGGATGGAGATATCGCGAAATGGTTTTCACCTAAATTTAGCTATGTTTATGACGGCTAAGGTTCTGTCAAGAAAAAAGTACCATTCTATTTAACTTCTTTTTAAAATCACAAAAATGTGAGTAAGCGGTTCAGCAAAATTATTTTTTCAAAAGACCATAAAATGCTCTTTCAAACGAGATCGAAAATATTCACATCGGTTGAATGGTTCAGGAGATACTTAAATGTGAATATTGAAAAATGCATTGGCCTCTCCCTCCCTTAGTAAAACAGATACGAAAAAATTTTGCGGAGCAAAATGATACGGTATTACCAAATCTATCTAACTTTCCGAGATAGCGTGAATTTTATGTTTCTTCATAGCAGTTACACCTCTTAGCGGCTGAATGACGAATTTCAAAATAATTTCCAGTCATTTCTCTTGTCCACTTTATTCATGAGGATTTTTTCCCAAACATCTAAGCCCTACTATTGTCGAGATACAGCCGCTCCGCACCCTTATCCGAACACCCTGTACAAGGTGTTCATTAAGTACTTGTACAAACTTTGGAAAATGAACTTTGACTAATTTTAGGAGAAAAAGTTGAAATGAACAAGGGTCCGCAACAGCTTGGTTCTAGAGTTTTTATTTGATTCTATGAATATATTTTTGTTCAATAACAGGACAATTTGACCAAATTCGAGATACATATATATTAATGATGAGAAAGTCAAATATTTACTTAGTTTTTTGATTAATATCAGAGGGCGCCACATACAGTGTTGTACTTGAAATGAATAACCATAACTTTTTTGTTTCACACTGTATGTCATTTTTGAACAAACAGACTCATCTTCCATTCAATTTTACATACAAAAGATACTCTTAGTATTTGTCGCTGAAAGCAGCCGTTTTGGAAGAAAACGGGCTTAAAGTTGAACCTGCGTTAGAATTTTGTAAGTCGCATTTTGAAAAATAAGTGATACAATATGTCTTTCATTGATTGTATTGTGATGTGACTAGCTTGGATCATTTACAAGACTAAGACCAAACCACTTCTACAAATAAGTCATAATATTTACAATAATTGCTGAAAATGACCACCGCCCCACTGCAACGCATGCATCAATTCGCTTTAACATCGATTGACGAACCCTTTCGAATATACCTTATGTCTAATTACTGATGGCACACGATTCAAATATCCTGTTTCTCAGATCTTGTTCATTTCGGACTGCACTATTGTTTGGTTGCGTGTCGATTTCTGGATGAGAATTACGCTAACTGTTGGATATGAAGAGCGGGACCGCAAGCCTGATCTCCCAGATCACCTGATTTGAATCCATTGGATCACTTGACGTCAGCTTACAAAATTCCAGTCCAAAATGAACAAGATCTAAGAAACAGGATATTTGAATCGTATGCCGTCATTAATTAGACATGAGGTATATTCGAAGGAGTTCGTCAATCGATGTTAAGGCGAATTGATGCATGCGTTGCAGTAGGCGGTGGTCATTTCCAGCAATTATTGTGAATAGTATCAACTTATTTGTAGAGGTTGTGTAAGGGTACAAATTACTCTTATTTGTGGATAAACCATAAGTTCTATTTTATCGCTTGGTAGCCGAAAGCTACAGTGAAGACGGTCGTGAGTTATATTTTAGATGTTAAAATTTGGGCACCAGAGTATTTCAACCAACCAATGAATTATGTTACTGAACTAGGGGATTCAAACACTCAAAAGTCCTCAGGTTAAATTATCCTGAAAGTATACAAAAAATAAAAGACCTGTACCCAGAAGGATTGAAATTTACTGGTATTCGGAATAATAATGTTGTTACAATTTATAACGTGTACCTTGCGACTTTTCGGTGAATTGCTTACTGCGGTAAGCTTCGAATCCTCGGGCGCCAGATTTTTCTAAAGCTTAACTCCTTTTTGAAGACTTCTGCTAGGGTCTTCACCGCAAGGCTTGTCACTATGCTATCTATAGATAGCCTTGTCCCTAGGGTAGCTACAGTGAAGTGAAACCAGGGCCCATTGGGCAGAAAACAGTATCAAAATTGTAGGCTTCAATTACAATTGATACCTGGTTAAAACTTAGGTCGTTTGAAGATGGAGCAGAAATAATTTAATGAAACGGTGAATTCCAAATATCAAAATATATAATAATTATAACAAGTACACTTTCGGAACAGTTAGTGAAATGCAATTGGACGGTATAATTCACAAAAATTCACCTAGACGGAAAATGTAATGAAGCTCAAACGGTATATGAAAACTATTTCAACATATCTACTTTACGATATGTTCGGTATTTAAATTCAATTCAACAGTACGGAATCGGTTGATAAATGATTCACATTTATCATTTGCGGAAAATACATATCAAACGGGTCCTACAGTAATAAGTGGTGTTCGGTAAATATTTAGAAAGCTATATTATCTGGAATGTTCATTTCACACTACGATATATCAAACGGTTAAAATTCGGTCGGTTCGGAAAAGATTGACTTGCACTAGTTTTCCGATTGTACGATATCGGATTTTACGGTATTTTCGGATAATTACTCTGATTGAGTTTATTCGGTCACATAACCCACCCTTGTACTAGCTATCAACGAAGTTCCCGGTAATTGTATGACATTGTTATATTTCATACACTTTACAGATTCAGAATCTAGACAATTAGGGCTTATACTTCCGGTATGTCACAGTGTGCACAAACCCTAACTATCGTATCTGCAATAAACCCTACATCCACGGCCGAGGACTTCTCATACGAATAAGGGGATAATTACGATTTTCAATCACACAACCACCCCAGCTTGTACTTCCGGTATGACACAGTGTGCACAAGCCTTCGGTGGTTTGGTCGTCTAGGATATACTCATACTTCCGGTATGTCACAGTGTGCACGAATATACCAAAGACGCCCCTGTCGTTCAATCATACACACTCTGTACGCACCATACAATTACTTGAATATTCCAATTCACGTGCGAATTCAAATCGTGCGCGGTCCTACCTATGACGGGATAAACTCAAATATAACAATTCAAATTACTGGAAGCTACGGAACTCAGATATCGTACAAACGTTGCCAATCGTAAAATACGGAACACAATATATCGTAATGGCCAAAAATACAAACTATTAAGGTGTCATTTACATTACATTATGTAACAATGCACTAAACGGAACACTATTGTTAATTCAAAATGTTAAATCTGACTTGAACTCTGATAATTAATTCACTCTGATAATAATCACACTTTATCGGTACTGATTGAAAATCAAAATTACAAATGAGCAACTGTACTATTTGCAAATCAAAATCACCAAAGAGAGCACAAAAAGAGAGCGATCTTTCATCGGTCACTGCTTTTATATGTTTTTCGAGGTTCTGGACAAGTCTGCTCCACCAATTCCTTATTTTGTACCGAGGGTTTTTTACTTATGTCCCGGACAATGCTTAAAAGTGACGCTACTTTTCAGATCTAAAATTCGCGCTCATGATGCTTCACTAGTTTCTCTCGGCACAATGAATAAGTGTTATAGAAGTTTTTTGGTTGTTCGCCCTTTTTATACATAAGGTTGTTCAAAACTTTGATGCGTTAACTTGCCAGACCCCTGTTTTTGCAACATATTTCATCGGAATGAATGCACATTTTAAACGGGCATGATTTCGATTCATCTATTTGAATAATTACATTTATTCGAAATAACGGAGACTTAGCAAAGTGACAATCACGGAATACACATTCGGAGCATGCATATCTATTGAAATACCGAACTGTTCAAACGGAATTTACATGTAATATCCGTATTTATTGCCTGATCTAAAATAAATGATATTTCAAAATTTAAGCTTCGTTACAAATTTATATCAGAACTTAATATTAATGAGATCTGAGATGCATGAATTGGAGTGATAATGGAGTTGAATTTCTTGAAACACAGTGAACAAGAGTTAAATTTATATATACAAGGTGTTCCATCTCAGAAGAGCCACCCCGTATATTTCTTATCCCATAGTGAGTGGAGAAATCTCCCGAAACACGTCGAATGATTTTGTTTGGGGGACATCTTTTGACGTATATTTGAGGCTGAACGAGCAACCCCCTCAAAATTGAATAATGGAGAATGGTTGAGTGATACGTCATTTGAAAGGTCTTGGAAGCCTCTTTACATCGGTGTATGAAAAACGTAAATTTGATGAACCGTTTCCGCCAAAAATTAATTCTGTTGCTCGAATGCGCCACCTTGAATATTTTGGTTATTTGTACGATGTATAAGCTCATTTTATTAAGCCTTTTTTACAAACTTAAGCAATCTTAAAATAATCACATTCGTAAAAAAATTGAATTGTGTTGTCATGCTTACAATGAAAAAAATTAAATCTGCGTGCTTAAATCAAATGTTCAAATTGTCCTCCATTGACTTCCATACAATAATACATTCTCTCAAACTAATAAATAAAAAACAGCAAAACATTTCCTTATCTTGCCTTTATCTTTTGTTCTTAGAAGGTGTTTACCTGGTTTTAACGTTTCTTCGATCATTTCATGATTTTAATCAATCCGTTGTACTTTGCTGATTTGTTTAAAATTTCAACAAATATGGTGTACACATTGCAAGAACGTGTTGAGCTGGTTAGCTTTTATTACCAAAATCAAAATTATGCCCGAGCGGCAGCAAGGATATTTAACGAAAACCGTCGTGAACATAGCGTTCGCTATAAGTACGTAATGGAATTGATTCCAAAATTTATGGAGACGGGTTGAGTAATGGATAAAAAAGGGCACCCATTGGAATTGTTAATGATGAAGGAGCAGCTGGGGGGGTATTGGGACATGTCCAATTTATGCCAAACACGCAATCTGTACGACAACCTTCTGCAGCTTCCTTTATTAGCCAATCTAACGTCTTTAGAATTTTACATAAACACAAGTTCCATCCGTACAAAATTAAATTAATTCAGGAATTAAATGATGATGATTGGGACCGAAGGCAAGAGTCTTGCGAAATTATGGTCGAGCGTATCAACAATAACCAAAATTTCTTGTACAACGTTTGCTTTTCTGACGAATGCACTTTTTTACCTAATGGAGAGGTTAACCGGCATAACTGTAGAATTTGGAGCGATACAAATCCTCATGTATTTCGAGAAGCTCAACGTTTGGATAGGGATTTTGGGAGACCAGCTAATTGAACCTCTGTTTATTCCTGCTAATTTAAATGGCGAAATTTATCTTAAAATGTTGGAAAATGCGATTGATCCGTTAATAACTGAACAATTAGAAAACGATCCTCTACTACTTGAACAACAATTGCATTTCCAACAAGATGGAGCTCCTCCTCACTACGCCGCACCAGTTCGCCAATACCTCAATTTGCAATACCCCGGTCGTTGGATTGCAAGAAGAGGTTCTATGGAGTGGCCTGCCCGATCTCCTGACCTGAACCCTCTAGGCTTCTTGTGGGGACATCTTAAGTCCAAGATGTTTGTGACTCAGCCAGGAAATTTGGACGAACTACGCCAACCAATTGTAAATGAGTGTCGTCAAATAACTCCAATTATGCTGATCCATGTTAGAGACGGTTTTCAGTCAAGATTGTATTATTGTATGGAAGTCAATGGAGGACAATTTGAACATTTGATTTAAACACGCAGATTTAATTTTTTTCATTGTAAGCATGATAACACAATTCAATTTTTTCACGAATGTGATTTTTTTAAGATTGTTTAAGTTTGTCAATAAGGCTCAATAAAAATGAGCTTGTATATTGTACAAATAACCAAAATATTCAAGGTGGCGCATTCGACCAACAGAATTAATTTTTGGCGGAAACGGTTCAGCAAATTTACGTTTTTCATACACCGTTGTGAAGAGGCTTCCAAGACCTTTCAAATGACGTATCACTCAACCTCTCTCCCCTATTCAATTTTGAGGGGTTAAAGCGCTCCCTATTAGGGGGTTGCTCGTTCAAGCCTCAAATATACGTCAAAAGATGTCCCCCAAACAAAATCATTCGACATGTTTCGGGAGATTTTTCCACTCACTATGGGATGAGAAATATACGGGGTGGCTCGTCTGAGATGGAACACCTTGTATATAAATACTCAAATGAATATTTTGAACGTTACATAGCCAAAAGTTGGGTAGCCTGACCTGGTAACTGCTGGGTAAGATGTTATACCTGCTCGATTATGAATTGGTACTTCCTACTTGATGTATGGATCCCTGCTACAATTCTAATAGTTTCCACGAGTGTACATCACAAGTCAATTATCAACTTCTAAATCAGATTTTCCACAGCAGATTCAAGCCAACCTCAGAACTTTGTACCTTGTTGAATTTCTCACAACATAAAAAAAAACCTGAAATCACTAAATGTTCAAACCTCTATTGCTCTATTGTCCTCAGAAGACAGACATGAACAGAATACATTACGATTGTTGAACAAAATTAGAACTAACCCATGTCCTGTCCGATATCACCTGGGAGGGCAAATTAATTCTTGAAGTTAGTGAATAAATCAAATGGGATTACAAAGATATTCACCTATATCACGATAGGGTTTTTTGTTCCCTTTCAATGAAACAACTTTACTTCTGTCCGAAACCAGTCACGTTGAAACTAGGTTTTAATCCTCTAAGGTGAATCTATTACACAAATCTTTTCAATTACTCCACTCCAAATTGGTGATTGATGCCTTTGCTTTCAACGGAAGAATATTCCCAGAATTTGGTTCCAAACATAAGTTTGGTTTCACCTCCCTGTTGAAATAACTTAGAAAGACGACCTTACACTTGGACGATTTGACAAAAAGTACCCCATTTTCTTGGCCTTTTCCGGTGTTTCAATGGCTCACAGAACGACTTCGAAATAGAAGTGGTAACTACAGAATTTGACACTGAATATCCTTGACTCGGAGAATATACGGTCTAGCGTAGCTGACGTCACAGGAGTTAACCGATTGTAGTACAGCGGCCATTTCTAAGCCGTTAAGTGAAATTTACACATTACAGTTTTTTAGTCTTAGTCTTGTGAGTGATCTGAGCTAGTCAAATCACAATATAATCAATAAAAGATACATTTTATCACTTATTTTCTAAAATTTCAATGCAGGTTTAACTTCAAACCCGTTTTTTTCCAAGACAGCTGCTCCCAGCGTCAAATACAATGGAACCTTTTGTATGTAAAAATAAATGGAGAATGAGTCTGTTTAGTAATTACATATAGTGTGACATACAAAAGTTGTGTTTATTTCAATCCAGGTACAACACTGTATGTGGCGCCCACTAACATCAAACAAAAAATTAAGTATTAAATATTTGAGTTTCTCATCGTTAATACTCCCAGTATCCCGAAATTCGTCAAATTGCCATGTTATTGAACAAAAATATAATCGAAAAATTAAATAGAAATTTCTTTTTGGACGCCCTGTATCTCAAGAACACAGCCGTTGCGGACCCATCTTCATAAGAACTTTTCGTCTCAAAATCAGTCAAAGATTCTTTTTTCAAAGTTTGTACGAGTACTTAATACAACACCCTGTAATATGTAATATGTGGTGCCAATTGTTGAATAACCCCTTACTGTATTTTCATTGTAATTGATATAATTAGCTTCACGTTAGAGTGCCAATTTCTTATTATTATTTATTATATTAAGATTCCAATGAATTAATGTTCTATTATGTTTGTAAATTTATTTCCGGCTAGCTCTTTCATTTTGTTTTTGATAATTATGATTTTATTTTTGATCTGATTATGATATGGAATTGAAAACCTTATTCTATCTTAAATCTCTGTAGCTTTATTTACTATGCAACCACTTTTACATACAAACTATTCTTCTATATCTTATTCTACTTATAAACTTCAATAATTTATTATTATTTCTATGAAATTAAATTTTCACTTTACAAATACTTATGATCCTAGTTTCCAGTTACTCACATAATATTCACCATCAACTTATTTTTAATGTCCTTCATTGAACGTTCAATAATATACAAAAATTACAGATAAGAGGAGACTCACTGCTGTTGATGTTTGACGATCTCTGCTGCTTCATTTATTCTTATAACACAGATACACTTTTACTCTGCCTTTAAAACACTATTGGTACAAACTTTTGTTATGTTAAAATCGCAGATGGTACTTGCAAACTGAATTTCCTTCCTTGAGTTTCCTATTTATAGGTCCCTCAAAGAAGTTTTCCCCCGAATAGGATTTAGCCAATCAGGTAATTAACTACATTACAAATTGATCTTTAATCATATTACATTCTTCAATCTCTTATTCTAATTATATATTTAACTTTTAAATAACGTTTTTAATTCCATATCATATTCTTATTTAACTTTTCTATTTTTCAATGTCTCGGTAAACTATAATTTCACCATTCTATTTTATTCTTGAAATGAAATCATGACAATATTTATTCAAAGTTTCTGTGCCTTATTGGTCACTATCTCGTGTGGGTAACTTAAGAGATATAGAATTAAATTTTCTGAATTATGAAGATAATTTAACATAGGATTATAAAGATGAACAAACCTGAAAGATTGAACCATAGACGGAATTCGAATTCACATTACTGGATTCGTAGTCCAGGGTGTTTACCAATTACACCCCTTTGGTCCAGTTAGAATTTTATGTTTTTGTTAATCTACTGAATCGATCTTCTTTTCTCGATCGTTTCATCACTTGTATTTACGCTACATTCATTTGACCATGTTTGACCACAATCTTCACAACGTTATTGAATATTTTATTCAAAATCAAGAATGAGACATCTACTTTTTGATCCACTGTTTGATGATATTAATGAATGTAAAGATTTTTTAGTTACTTTGTGGATGAGGGTGAATATTATCTAATAAATGTGTAGTTCAATTCAAACAAGCTAGAGAGATATGTTTAAGGTAGGGTTACATAACATAACATATGTGATAAAGGTAGATTTTCTCTTTGTAATTGATTGATCATGTTTACCTTAGGAAGGAGTATATATTTATGGGTTGTTCCTGGATGGTGCTGGCTGGGATAGAAGGAATTCCAAACTAGCTGAATCTATCAATAAAGTACTATATACTCTGATTCCTGTTATGCTAGTTTCAGCATCTTTGACGTTGCAACAATCTTCGTCCTTATATATTGTAAGTACAAACTACATTGTCTAAGGTATTTGATTGAAAAGAAGCCCTCTACAGATTTGTCATTATCAAATGTAATGAACGAATTTGTATCAACATGACATTGCATTCCATGATCATAAATCATCATCGTAGCTATATTTACATGCGACATACGGGTCTGCAAATCCGTAATTGAAAAATAGGAGCAATAGTTGAAATTGAGGGTATTCTGACTTATCACTATCACTTTCCATATTACAGACCTCCAGTGCATTAAGTAGATGACGCAATGCTGAATTATGAAAATGTTTAGAATGAACAATACTTTGAGAATTCATCAAAAATCGACATAAACCACCCAATACCATTCCAACATTATTTTAATTCACTTAAACTTAATCACATCTATATAGTTATCATGTGATTGATTCAAGTGAATGAATAGTTGACAGTTGAACTTCGAAACTCTGAAATTGTGAGCTACAGGAAACTTATGGAAATAAACTTCAATAGTTCGTAAAATCAACAATAAATTGTTTTATACAATTAAGTACTGTGATAATTCCTAATCGGGAGATTGAGAACCAGAACTTAATAACAAATTATCCAAATTGAGGTATCTAAAACTGAATCTTGAGAAAGATGCTGTCAAATTTGTCAATGAAGAGTGACTTGGCTTGAACTGAATCATGATGTCACTGGAGATTATGCCATATAGTGATAGTAATCAGGACATTTGCGAGAATTTGTTTCTTATTCTCGATCAATTCAATATAACAATTCACAATTCAATTCTTGAACATTACGACTTCAAATTTATTTCATATCACATGTATATTATCATTACACAATATAAGATACACCCACCTAGACCTATCTGATTTTTCAGCAGGATTTGAACCTTATGTTACCATGGAATAATCACATCAATGAAGTATGCAACGTGTCCACGTCTTCATTTACGTCTCAAACTTTTTGAACAAACATTTTTCTCCAAGATAAACATATTTCTTTGTAGTTTGTGTTTGTAGAATACACTTCCTAGAGGATTCTTATTCATACACTACGAAACCTCAGCTACAATTTTTGCTGGTCTGTTGGGTCTGCTGCTTTTTTCCGTCTCCGATCCTTAATGCATTGTTATTGAAAAGGCTTTCTATTCTATTTTGATTGCCCCACGTTGTGGTGAAAATTGTTATCAAAACTCTCTGCGGAGTTTTGATTGCCCCACGTTGGGCGCCAATTGTTATTAAAAAATTAGTTTCAATGATTTATGTTTTGTTCAATTTCAATTTTATTCCGGCTAGCTTTCTTAATTTGTTTTCAATTTTTACTTTGATTGATTTGAATGATTTGAATGGATTGATATTATTATTATTTCATATCATATTATATGAAATTAAATAAAACCTTATTTAAAATGTTAAAAGTTTTATATTTCAATTTGACCCTGTATTATGTTTACAAAATTATTCAAGTTGACTTCATGTTTCTATGTTGACAATCTTTCTTTGTACTTTGAAATTCTCTATGTTTCAATTATAACCTCAAACTACTTAAAATTAATACATGTTTACAATAACAATCTTACATTCAGAAACAAAGATACAATGAGAATATTGTAAAAAGACTTACTTTTAGATATATCCAATAATATTAGAACGAATGTTGGTAATGTTCTGTAGATTTTATATTTCTTCTTATTTATTTGATTATGCACTTTAACATACTTTGCTTTTACACATTCACAGGTAAACACGTTGATTCTTCTTTATAATTCAGGAACTTTGCTGATAATTTGTTGTTAATTGTTTTATTCTTTTAAGATATAAAACTGGAACTGCTATCGAAGATTGAATATTCTACGATGCCACTTAAATAACTTTGGTTATTTTAACCTTAAACGTTGAGATGAAGACTCATGAACACTATTTGCTTCGTAGGAATAATTAATTGGCTTCGGTTATATAAGCTTGTCAAAGCTACAGAGAAGTTTCAGTTCTCCAATGTTACTAAAAACTGAGGTTAAATTGAGCTGCTTGGAGACACATTCAGTCTCAGATGTATATGCAAACTAACTACCTTCCTTCCATCTTTCCTTTTATAGGGCCCACAAAAGGACGCTAGTTCATTCTCTAATTAGCCAATCCGGTATTTCTTCTTAATATCTAAGATGCTATTCCCATTGTTGAATCTAAAATATCTAATTGTTGTATTGACCAATGAGAATTGAGTATTCTTAAAATTTTTATATTTTGAAGATTTCCAAATTAATTGAAGTTATTGTGCATTCTGCTATACAAATTCATATTACAAACATTTTTTCTCATATTTTGATATATGATAACCTGTGATTAGGTTCCTATTAACTTTATAATTCTGATTATTATGTCTGTTTTGACATTTGTCATTGCTTAAATCTCATACATAATTTAAAATATAAATAACATCTATATAACTTTGTAGAACTGGAATTTCTTAATACTATCTTAAATCTATAACTTATTTTACTAGTTTGTGCTATCTTCTGATAGTCTTTGAATCATTTTAATTATGATTTTCCTCTTTCGTATTACTGTACGTTTATCCACTTTCACTGTTTCTTCTTTACACTTCCTATACACTGTTTTACATTTTGACTTTTTTTTTTTTTAATATAAGGAATGGCATTGAATATAAATTCTTTAGTCACGAAAGTTTGGAATTTTTTTTTTCTCATTCAAGTAACCTCAGTACAAAAGAAAAAAAATAACCTGCCCAAGTAAATATAGCCAGAAGAACCTGGCCACATTTTGTATAGAAATACAAAGGAGGTGGAGGAGGATTTACACTCTTCAAGTCCTGGGCCGATCAGGACTACTGACACAGACTAGGATGGCCGGATAATTGGGGTATGACATATGGTAACAAAATTTATGGGAATCAATTCTAATCTATTCAACCGTCAATTATAAAACGAATCTGAAAACTCTAAATCCTCATGTCTGATTTGGCTAAAAATGAACATAAGCTATTCATTATTTTCTCTTCATTTTTTAAGATCACTTCTGTTAAATGTATGGGAAGAGTACAGCCATAGGTAACAAGTTCCTGAAGCAACCAATTGATGTTTCTTGTATTTGCGCTACATCCAAAAAATATGTGATTGAGATCTCCATATTCACCACACTCACAGAATGGATCGTCAGCCAATCCTATTCGCCATCTATGGGAAGGGAATAATCCATGGTTAAATTTTATTCTAGCTATTGTTGTTATCTCATTGCGATTAAGATAAAGATCTGTGTACCATAATTTTGTTGGAATTGTTGGGCAGTATTTAGAGTAGTTTGTTCGGTTTCCCGTTACGTAGTCCTCCCAGCAATGATTCCAGTTATAATTAAGTTTTACTTTGCACAATGGGTAGAAATCTGTATAATTAATTTCACATATTTCTCCGTCGGTTTGTAGATAATTTTTAGCTATTTTATCAGCGAGCTCATTACCTTTCAATCCACTGTGACCTTTTACCCATACAAACAACACCGAAATATTTTTATCAGCCAGGGTATGCAACTCTTGTAAAATTTCAAAGATGAAGTTGTGTAATTGAAAGTGATTTTTATAATTTCGAATGTAACTAAGGACTGACAACGAATCTGAGTAAATGGTTATTGATTGCCTCGACATTGTTACTTCACACCATTCTTTACACCATTTCAAGGCTTTTAGAATTGCAGCAGCCTCTGCTGAAAAAATGGAACTTTTCTTGTTTAGCTTGAAGGATTTTTTCACTTCGAGGGATGGTACAACAAAAGCGCATGTGACCGATTCTACATTTTTGGATCCATCTGTATATATTTCGGTGGTATTCTGCCACTGTTTAAGTAACAGATTATCTAAGGAGTGACAGCCTGAATATGTAGGTATACACACTTTTGGTTCATAGATCAACTGCTCCAATTCAAAGTTGGTTAGAATATTGTTAGGATACTTAGGGACCTCATTGTCAATTATGAAGGACATTCCTAGTGCTACGTGAGGAGAAGATTTCTTAGCCCAATATTTGTTTGTTAAATCACTAACCATCAGCTGATGAAATTTTTTGAACATTTCGTTATTTTTCACATAAACTTTCATTGTATATTTCTCCGCTAATAGAGTTCTACGAAGGTCTAGGGGGGGGGTCTAAGGCTTCTACCAATAAAGCCTGGGTTGGAGTAGACTTGAGGGCTCCTATAACCAACCGCAGTGCCTTATATTGGATTCTATTTAATTTCATGAGGTGGGTTTTGCTAGCCGATCCATACAAAACACATCCATAATCAAGAATAGATCTAATGTAAGCTTTATAAAAGATTAAGGCTGTTTGATGATCACATCCTCCTGAACGAGATGTTACATATTTCAAAAAATGTAATGCTTTGTTAGCTTTTTCAATGATCTGTGAAATGAACTGACCCCATAATAGTTTTCGATCTAAGATAACACCCAGGTATTTAATCGATTTCAATACTGGTATCGTCATTCCATTCAAAGTCAAACTATCTACGTTAGGAATATGTTTTCTAGAGAAGAAGAATACCGCACTTTTGTCTGCTGAAATTGTCAATCCATTTTGTGAGCACCACCTGTTGAGAACTGTCATGATGTATCGTAAATCTCTGATTGCATCTATGTATTTTTTATTCATGGAATAAAATATTAAATCGTCTGCATATTGAATACGTATGATATATTCTAAAAACAGGGTATGTACATCGAATGTATAGAGGTTAAAAAGAATGGGACTCAGGATAGAGCCTTGTGCTAAGCCAACAAAACAGCTTCTGGGACCTATTAATTTTCCTTTAATTTTGATATATGTGATGCGGCCCAGAAAAATATTAACTAAACATTTAGCTAATATTGGTGGCATATTCAAGTATATTAGTTTTTCGTAGAGTATTTCCAGTTGGACGTTATCATAAGCTTTCTTCATATCAATAAATAATGCATTTGTGATTCGATTATCGCTGAGAGAAAACTGAACATCTGTACATAAATGTGTCACTGCGTCCAGTGTACCATATTGTTTTTTAAAACCATATTGATTCATAGGAAGAATATTATACCGATTTATCCATAATTCTAATCTAAATTCCAATATCCGTTCAAATGTTTTAAGTAAACAGCTTAGTAGCGTAATAGGTCGATATGAACTTTTGGAGATGTTTTGCTGATTTTTGCCGAGTATCATAATTGCACATTTTTTTAGGGAAGCTGGAATATCACCTTCTTCCAGAAATTTGTTGAATGTAATTAATAGTTTTTGTTAACATTCATTTGAGAGGTGATGTATCATCGAATATGAAATATCGTCTATTCCAGGGGCCGTATTATTACTGTTCTTTAAGGACATTTGGAGTTCTGACTGATTGATGGGTCGTATTAGGAAATTATATCTTTCGTCCTCAGTTCTATTTTGAAAGTTAATACTAGGCATAACTATGGGAGGACATAATTCTTCATGTATTTTAACTTGCTATTTCCTCACTAATGTGATTATTTTTATTTTTCTAACTTTCTGCCAAATCTCTGACATGGGTGTGTTTTTATTTAGGTTGGTGCAGAATTTTTTAAAGCTTTCTTTAGATTTTCTTTTAAAAAGGCGTTTCGTGTCAGCCATTACTTTATTGCATTCTATAAAATTTTCTATTGTGGACTGAGTTTTGTATTTACTTATTGCACTTTTTCGTTTAGCAATTGCTGTGTCGCAATCCAAATCCCACCATTGCGGTTTCTGCCTATGCGATGGTGTAAATGGTCGATTTTCTGGAATGCCCTTCTGACATCCATATTGAATTGCATCGATAAATCTGTCAGCCATGACCTCTGAGCTCATGCCCGAATTAAAACTGTTAAGTTTTGTGTCGACTGCTTGACTGAATAAATGCCAATTAGCATCTGCAATTCTCCATTTTCGACAAGGGTATATGATCTTGTCAGGCTTAGGTATGTTTGACAAACCAATTAAGATTGGGTAATGATCTGAGCCTAAATTGTCATTTGTGAGTTCCTAGGAACTCCATCTCAGCAGATTATTCGAGACCAGTGACAAGTCAACAGCGGAGTGTTGTAGACTGTGCCGTGTAGATGAACCGTCATTTAAAAGAACCAAATTATGATTATCTAAGGAATCTATTATATTGTTGCCTTGTGCATCGTTTCGAGAGGATCCTCAGGTGGTGTGGTGACTGTTGAAGTCGCCGCCTATAATTACATTATTACGTGGAAGAGTGGCGAAAAATGTGTCCCATTCTGCTGTTGTAATATTAACATTTGGTGGCTTATATACACTTATAAAAGTGAAATCGGTATTGTAAATAGTGCTGGAAATACCACAGATTTCCAGCAAGGGTATTTTGTGATTGAACGTCATTTCACTTAACTGGATTTTAGAAGATACCAGTATTGCAACACCACCCTTTCCATTATTTCGATCACATCTTAAAACATTATAATTATTAAAAGAAATTTGTATAGAGGGCTTAAACCAAGTTTCTGAGATAATAGCAATATCAACTGAATAATCATTTAGAGCTTTACAGAGACTTAATTTATTAGCGACTACCGATCTAGCATTCCACTGCATAATTTGGAAATTATTTTGTTGTGTCATCTGAATTTTCTGATTCTGAGCTGTGCGTTGCATTTAGAATTGATGTTAAGCTATCCGTAATTTGTAAATCTGATAAATCGGTTGTTTCACAATTTGGTAGTACATTGGTAATTAGGTCTATTATATAGTTTGATACATTTCTTAATAGCTTTTGTTTAAATTCATTAATTTCACGCTCGATCTCATTTGAGCGGTGGGGGTTTGGAAGAACAATACTCCCGAATGATCTAGGATAGGAATTTTCTATAGGAGATGTTGGTGCTTTACGTTTTTTGTTCGGTATAATTATTGGATTAGTTGGAGGCAAACTGAGCTTTTCCACTGTTGTGGGTTTTTTTCTAGGTTGAACTGTAGGTTTTCTTAACAAATTTATATTCGGGTTTGAGTTTGGGCGTAAACCCGGAAATTCTTCATCATTCAATCCACCCAATAGTGCAAATTTGTTATTAACTGCAAGCGTAGATGTTATATTGGCATATGAAGGCATATCACATATTATTTCCGCTTCCTTAAAAGATACATTCTTTTCCGCCATAAGCTTTTTTATGTTCTTTTGTTTTTTATAGAAAGGACAATTTTTGTCAGTTGAGACATGTTCATTTGTCTTGCAATATATACATTTTTGGATAGGAATGGACATTCGTTTTCATGATTTTCTCCACAGTTGCTACATCTTTCTTGACTTCTACATAGTTCACATCCCATTCACTACCGAGGCCAGTCATTAAACAGGAGGTGGGTGAATCAACGGACTCAATGTCAGGCTATCTAACCTAAGTGTTTGTTGTATGGGTTATCCAGGGAACTCTTGAGAATTACGTTCCCAGATTACTATGTAAATTTTGTAAACGAATTTTGAAACTTTGTATTGTATATTAGATTTGTTTCATCAATATCACTCCATTCCATTATTTTCAAGATTTGGGTTCATTAATTTTTTAGTACAATTCAACTTCCTTATATTCACCTTATTTTATATTCATCAATTAGTTATATATTTCCAGTGTGAATTTGAATTTGTATTTTAAATAAGAGTGAACTTCAATCGATCCTGGTATAAATCTTTTATTTAGGGTAACTTAACCTGGCGAATTTGTTTGAATTCTAATTTAAGGAACAATATATTGTTGAGTTATAAGACTTCCTCTCGCTCAAATTAGAATCAAATCATAACCTCCAGACCTTCTTCACTGGAGCTGCCGGCAACCAAGCGATAAAAGGGCACTATTAGTTTATTCACATGTAAGGTGAATTCGAATCTTACATATGGAATGGTAGTGCTACCGATTACGTTATATACAGTGAACCTCCGTTCCTCTGTTTCTGACCTGTCTAGCTAAAATCCTGGTACCTACTAAAGGTCGATCCATTTTGTCATTCACTTCCGAGGAGACTTCTTATTGATAAAAGGAACTGTTGAGTCTTGAAAAACACTGGGAGAACAATATTTAATTTGATATCTAACAAATTATGCCACGACATATAATGGTCATGTCACATCCTGTATGTTGATTTAGAGACCAATCAAGGACCAATACTCTTCTAATTATCTCTAAAACTAATCACTTTATCAGAATTTTATAGGAAGCCAAAATGATCCAAAATAAATGGTTATCTCAAATAAGATACTGGTGCTTGTACTGAAAAATAGGGAAATAGTGGTTACTGGATACCCTAATCTGTATTATTTGACAATTTTGTTTGTTTAATTCTTCCCAAATGTCGTATATCTATGCCTTATACAAAATAGCAGAGTTACAGAACTCAAACAGCAATACTTTACTTAGTGGCTCAAACCTATCCAAACCATCTTTATAAACAGAACCGTCAATTTCATCATCTCTAAGACCAATAGAAATTAAAAATCTACAAATCACACAAGTGAAAACTAAGCTGAGTCGATTCCTGATCTCACCACTTGCTGAGTGAGTATGAGATGACAAATTTACTGTTGATGATTTTTATTAGTATTTATTAGATGATTTAGGCAATTTATCTAATTACTTACGTCATGTACATGTATGTATAACCTGTTATTCTGAACCTAATCATTGTTATTTTGTAATGTGAATTATTATCTTCTGATCAGATATTTTGTTACATTATAATTATTCAAACCTACACCCATATAAGGTACGGATATCGAAAAAAAAATTATACTATTATTTTCATTTTATTATTATTGATTGATGTGATTTTTTACGTTGAAGCACTGTAACAAAGTTGAAATTAATGTCTTATCAAGTATTTGAATTTGAAAAAATCTCTCAATTCCCAAATTTTGACGCATATCGAACATGGGGGTCCAAAATAAAAAATGGCATTATAAAAGTCATTTCACTTTTGCTCAAGGAATCTATGGTTAACGGATGTGTATCTTTTGTATATATATATTGAAAAGTGATTTATGCATAAAGATTGGCTCAAACGAAACTTACAGATCATTAGTCACAGAGTAAAGGTTTTCGGGAATCATGCATATACATACATGACAATCTAATGCGACCCAAATCTGAATATTGTACTAAACATACTGTTATGATTTCATTTTCTACATAAAATAAAATGGTAGAATTTGAATTTACCGAAACAGTAAAAATGGAAAAGGTTAAAAAGTATATATAATATGGAATTAAAAACATTATTTAAAGTTAAATTATGAGTAGTATAAGATATTAAACATTGTATAATAACAGAAATCGAAATATAAAATAGTGTATAGGAAGTGTAAAGAAGAAACAGTGAAAGTGGATAAACGTACAGTAATACGAAAGAGGAAAATCATAATTAAAATGATTCAAAGACTATCAGAAGATAGCACAAACTAGTAAAATAAGTTATAGATTTAAGATAGTACTAAGAAATTCCAGTTCTACAAAGTTATATAGATGTTATTTATATTTTAAATTATGTATGAGGTTTAAGCAATGACAAATGTCAAAACAGACATAATAATCAGAATTATAAAGTTAATAGGAACCTAATCATAGGTTATCATATATCAAAATATGGGAAAAAATTTTGGTAATATGAATTTGAATAGCAGAATGTACAATAACTTCAATTAATTTGAAAAATTCAAAATATAAAAATTTTAAGAATACTCAATTCTCATTGGTCGATACAACAATTAGATATTTTAAAGCTTAACAATGAGAAAGAACTGTCAGATTGAACAATGGGAATATCATTCTAGATATTAAGAAGAAATACCTGATTGGCTAATTAGAGAATGAACTAGCGTCCTTTTGTGGGCCCTATAAAAGGAAAGATGGAAGGAAGCTAGTTAGTTTGCATTCACATCTGAGACTGAATGTGTCTCCAAGCAGCTCAATTTAACCTCATTTTTTAGTAACATCGGAGAGCTGAAACAGTCTCTGTAGCTTCGACAAGTTTATATAACCGAAGCCGATTAATAATTCCTACGAAGCAAATAGTGTTCATGAGTCTTCATCCCAACGTTTAAGGTTAAAATAATCAAAGTTATTCAAGTGGCATCGTAGAATATTCAATCTTCGATAGCAGTTCCAGTTTGTTATAAACACAGTTTTATATCTTAGAAGAATAAAACAATTAACAACAAATTATCAGCAAGTTCCTGAATTATGAAGAAGAATCATCGTGTTTACCTGTGAATGTTCAAAAGCAAAGTATGTTAAAGTGCATAATCAAATAAATAAGAAGAAATATAAAATCTACAGAACTTTACCAACATTCGTTCTAATATTATTGGATATATCTAAAAGTAAGTCTATTTACAATATCCTCATTGTATCGTTGTTTCTGAATGTAAGATAGTTATTGTAAACATGTATTAATTTTGAGTAGGTTTTAATTGGAACATAGAGAATTTTAGAGTACAAAGAACTATTGTCAACATAGAAACATGAAGATAATTTTGTAAACATAATACAGGGTCATTAACAAATTGAAATATGAAACTTTTAACATTTTAAATAAGGTTTTATTCAATTCCATATAATATGATATAAAATAATAATAATATCAATTCATTCAAATCATTCAAATCAATCAAAGTAAAAATTAAAAACAAATAAAGAAAGCTAGCCGGAATAAATTTAAGATTGAACAAAATATAAATCATTGAACCTAATTTATAAATGAAAAAGTGAAGCCTTTTTCAATAACAATTGGCGCCCAACGTGGAGCAATCGAAACTCAGTAGAGAGTTTTAATAACAATTGTCACCACAACATGGGGCAATCAAAATAGAATAGAAAGCCTTTTTAATAACAATACATTGAGGATCGAAGATGGGAAAAAGCAGCAGAACCAACAGACCTGCAAAAATTGTAGCTGAGGTTTCGTAGTGTATGAATAAGAATCCTCTAGGAAGTGTATTCTACAAACACAAACTCCAAAAAAATATGTTTATCTTGGAGAAAAATGTTTGGCCAAAAAGTTTGAGACGTAAGTGAAGACGTGGACACGTTGCATACGCTTGGATCACGGGGGGGTAAAACGATTTCTCACCGGAATCGCAAGCAGTGTTACTAACGCCCATTTACACCGTTTAAGCATAGCTTAAAATTGTCGTAATGTTAACTTTGGACCTTTTAAAAGGTCGTGATAGCCCCAAACTGGGTCGAAAACTGTTTTGAATTGGTTAATTTTCGATAAATCGAATGACGTTCACGTGAGGAGAGCGTAGCTCGCGAGTTAGAAAAGTGCAAATTTACGGTAGATAGAAGGTCTTTACGAGGACTTTCCGCATGCGGTTTTCGCTCCATGTCGTTAGTTTATGAACGGGGCCAACTAAATAGCATAGTCTCGGGCCCCAAAATTTCGTATAAATAGGAAAATTCAATTAAAACAGTTTGAGGTATTCTCAGGTGTCAGTTTCTAGCGTCTGACGTGCGATGTACCAAAGGGAATTTTCCAGCTACTAAAATATACTCAAAGCGGGTAAAAGCTAGCGGCCTATAGCCGAAAACACTTTATTACAACTGGCTCCGGCCGCACGGGGAATGAAACGGCCCCGAATTAACAAGATCGAGGTAAAAAGTATAAACTCTAACTGACGCGTAGCGAACTCCTCGAGGCATATATCAAAATGATTACGTTCGTAGCTAATTACATAGGACGTATTTCGTTCATGCAATTGTGTTTTCATACAATTCCAACCTTCTAATTTCGATAGGCCACGTGAAAATCCCGGAGCCGGAAGCGCTATCGAGATCTGAACGTTAAAACTTCATAGAGACGCCTTTTGGTACTACGCGAAAGTCGACGCGTAGCGGACTCACTTCTCGCATATGAAACAACCTCGAGTTTCCAGACCTGTGTATACGACCGTGGTTCATACATACAGTTAACGTCATAGAACAATATGAGGAATAGAACCCTACACAACTAATCGCTATACGGTAGGTCAAAGAACCGACATATACTATGTGTCACAGATGTTAAAAAAATCGACGAACAATCTCACTCCGTAGGGAATGAACCATCGACATATAGATATGGACTGCGCGTTGCAATGCTGGCTGCGGATACTGTAGGCGAGAGAGAGGGAAAACGAAGAGGCCTAGTTTCCATTATTGTACTCGCAAGAATCGCATGTGCCGGCTCTGGACGTAAACATATCTCTCGCCTACAGTATCCGCTGCTAGCATTGCCACGCGCAGTCCATATCTATATGTCGATGGAATGAACATGTCACAAGTTGTAAGCTTCGCAGACTTCTGATTTAGAATCAATGAATGGGCAGCTGCCATAGATAATCTTTTGAATTTTAGGATTTGCCTCTACAGGTAAGTCAAAATATCCAGTTTCAACTACACACCTCCGTATTTTTCTAGAAATATTGGAAACTGTTCACATCAAATCTTTTCTAATCGATGCATTGGTCGGGTCCAAGATACCCAGCTGAATGGTCATTCCATTCCCCAGACTTTATATGTAGTTGGGAATGTATGAAACCCTTCGTGTACATCATTCCGATCTTGAGCGAGAATCCTTCAAGCTGGAGAGCAGTTCAGGTTGAGCCCAAATATTTTTCGTGGCCCAATATTTTCTTTAAAAAAGACAGATAGCAGTTGTACTAAAAAACATGGAGGTGATATCGAGTAATTTTCTTAGATCGTCCATGTTTTCTTTATGTTTCGTTTTTTATTATTTACAAATACAATTTCAAGGAATTGTCGATAGACATGTCTTAAATAATTGTTATTTTGTTATGAGGACTCGAATTCATTCAATAAGTGATAGAAGATTTCCAATTCAAGAACGAACAATAGCAGGAACATTTTGAGATTATCGTAAGCTGCGTAGACAATCAATGACCAATACTTCCTGAATTATCAAAAGATTTATCGAAATAAATCATAAATTCGAGAAGGTCGGTGAGAAGTCACTGGCGCAGATACTAAAAAATAAGGATTATCGAATTCATATTATTTATGCTTAATGAATATATGGTTAACGTATTGAATTCTTCTCCACGATTCTATATATAAAAAATACAAATACCACTCACCCACTGACCCCCCTTACTCATCACAAAATATCCCAAACTATCGAAAAGATTGACTTCAAACTTGACAGATAAGTTCATTATACGGCGAAACTCAATCCTAAACTGGATGGAAGGTATTCGATATATTTTGACGTTCTTGATAGCTAATATAATCTTCAATTTACATAACAGTTCGATAGATCATTGGAATATTATCACAATAGTTCAGACTATCTATTACGGACAACTCATAATAGATTGATAGTCACATAATGTCCGTGACATACCACCATAACATAGATATCTCTGTCAATTCAAATGAACTTTCACATGGCATAGAGTACAATTTTACGTCTTGCCGCGCCTTTAGCTTCTTCTACTCTTTTCAACTATCAATTGAGTCTTGGAACTTGGGGGATAAAATCTCGGCGGTGGAGTCCCCGAACAACAGCGTGCACAATCAAAGAGAAATATCACTGACTGATTCACACACTCAACACAAAATATCCCAAACTATAAAGCATACCGACTTGAAATTCAGCAGGTGGGTTTCTTATTCGACGTAGGCACACGCTAGGAACGTATTCTCTGGAATTCATTCTCAAAGAGGCTGAAATGAATTCAATTTATTTTGATGTTCTTGACAGCCCATATAATCATATTAAGTTTCCCTGTCGCATATAATCATATTAAGTTTTCCTGTCATCATAGTTCAGAATACCCATGACAGACCACCCATAACCCCATAACACGACATCAGGTAATGTTAATATGACAGACAGCTGATCCATTGACAGTAACATAATGTCCGTGACAGAACACCCCATTTCTTAGATATCCCGGTCAATTCAGATTCTTCTACGGGTGTTCCTGCGAACGATAGCTGGTTTTATTATAACTCCATTCAATTGTAGTTGAATATGTGGTATAGAGATCTTGAACTCCTTGTTGAAGATTCCTTCCTCCATGAAGATTACAGAATTCCTGAGAATTTTATTGATGGCGTGGATAACTTCTATATATAGCGGTCTTAGAAACCTGTTTCAAATCACAGATGTGATAGATTTATTATTATTATTTATTAACTTTTCATGCATTGAATGAATAACGGACACATTTTAGTGTTATGAATAGACAGAGTTAAGATTCCTCTAGATTGAACAGCGACAACACGTCTGTCAGTTCAGGACAGCTGTTTCATTCTTTCATGAATTCATCAACGGAACAAGCAAGACGATGATGTCACTATCCGACCATCTCCACTAGAGGCTTAAACACCCTATTTGGAAATGTAGTGAATCAGGTATCCCAAACGCAAACTTCCTAAAGGTAGAGATCCTAATTAGTCGTTCCCAATTCAACCCATCGATCAAAGATTTCACGGGCTCCAAAGGAATGACGGGAATAGTATTGGATAATTCCGCCAGGTAGTGGTTCGAAACAATGCATTGAATGAATAACAAGCACATTTTTGTATGAGAAGTCAATAGGCAACCTACGAAAATAATTGACACCTACAGTGAAATATCCAAACAAATTCTTAATTTATTTGGATATGCACATTTCTCTTGTGCAAAGCACTTTCATTAAACATACCTGTTTCTCCCATTAGTCCAATAGATCTAATGCATAATATTGTTCTACCTAATGAACATTTTTCCTCTTCATGCGTCTCTTATATTGAAGTCAGGGACACAATATTATCTTTAAAAACCACAAAAGCAATAGACGCTCTTGGTTTAAACATTTCAATAATTAAAAAAAACGTTGACTTACTAGTTTCATCTCTGACAAGACTCTTTAACAGGTGTTTGAAAGAAGGTATTTTTAGCCTTAAGCTAGCTCTAGTGTTACCTTTACATAAAAAAGGTGATACTTCTACCTTGAGTAACTATAGGCCAATTTCTATTCTCCGGTTTTTAGTAAAATTCTAGAAAAACTTATGTGCAATCAGATACTCAATTATTTTGAAACAAACAAATTATTCAGCGAGAATCAGTTTGTATTTCGCAAAAAACGATTCACTATCGATGCTATCCGCAAATTTGTTGATTTTACCCTAGAGGTTTTTGAAAGTAGCGAGTTCAATATGTCTATTTTCATGGACTTGAGCAAGGCTTCCGATTGCCTCTCTATGGAAATCTTACTAGCAAAACTAGAAAGATACAAATTTTCACAAAAAAGTATTCGTCTCATAAAGTCTTATTTAACTGACCGAAAAATAGTCGTAAATTTCCAGGGCGCTATGTCGGAAAGTGGAGATCTCACGATCCCACAGGGCTCCATTGTGGGACCTTTACTGTTTTTGATCTACATAAATTATTTGCCCAATTTTTTATCGGATATTGAAAGCTTTTTATACATTGTTGACTCCAACTTTTCTATAATAGGTAAAATTCTAGGGGAAGTCTTAGATGCAACAAAGCAGGCGCAGTCGAGAGCCTTGGTTTGGTTCACTGCAAATAGACTCAGTGTTAACATAGAGAAGACGCAAACACTCTTATTAACACTAAGAAATCATGAAACAATTGGAGGCAATTGTTCCAGTGTAAAATTTTTAGGAGTTCATATAAATAATACTCTTACATGGAATACTCATGTAGACGAACTAGCAAAAAAAAATTGCAAAAAATATTTATGCCTTGCGCAGTCTCTCGGGCACTGTTTCAAATAATGTTTTGCTCACTGCCTACTACGGATTATGTGAATCTCTAATATCCTATGCTATTATAGTGTGGGGAAACTCAGCAGCTGCCAGAGAAAAAATCTTTGGATTACAAAGAAGAACGATACGTATTGTGGCCGGTATTAAGTATCGAGATGATTGTAGGCATGCCTTTATGAATCTTCATGTTTTAACGTTTCCCTGTTTGTACATTTTTTCATGTCTTTGCTATGCTCTTACGTTAACTCTCCAATGTGATGTACATGAGCATGATACAAGAAATAAACACGACATTAGGAAAGATTTTGGTCGAATTACAAAGACTCTCAGCGCTCATGAGAACAATGCTTTTTCTTATTTTAATAAACTTCCTCCAGAGGTTAGAAATTACTCTCCAAATAAGTTTAAAACTGTTGTCAAGACCTTTCTGGTATCATCAGCTTTTTATTCATCAGATGAATTTTTCTTATCAAGTAACTTAAATACTTTATCTTAAAATTCTTAAACGTTTTTGTCCTACCTGTAGGAGTAACGTTCTGTCAAACTAATTTTACTCTTTTTATCCTTGTTATTGTGACTATTTTTTTATATTTTATTTACAATTGTTAAATGTGTAAACATTATTAACATGAATAAAGATGCTTGATTCTTGATTCTTGATTCTTGATTCGTTTGAGAAATGAACGTCAAAATAATCAAAAATTCAAAAATATGAAAATGATTAAAATGAGTCTCGAAATAGTTTGCTCACAAAATCAACAACAGAACGATTGGAGTCATCACATGTAAATGAGAAGATGGAAATCTTATCAGTCGAGCAGTTATAGTAGCGTATAATTAACAACAATGCAAATGATAATGTTAGTGATGAGAGATGAAAACCGGTTACTTGTATAGAGATGACTGAGGCCTCTGTTGAGGAAAGTATAAATTTGACTAACCGGTTCCCTATATAGAGAGGGTTTATTAACTCTGTCCAACATTGTTGCGCATCATGACAGTAATTAATTCATGTCTGAGGAGAAACAATCAAAAGTTAGAAAATATACAGCTACACTGACATTACGATAACAGGGGTTCTATATGTAGTAGTGTGGACAGCAAGAAATCACATGATACGGTTTCCTACATTAAACGGAAATGTATTTCGTTGCTTGCAACCGGCGATCATAGTTCACGAACTATGATGATGATAACGTCACCACCATTTGAGAAATAAAATATCAAAACAACTGTTTGAGATTTTGACAAGTGGTGTCTGAAAAAGTTAATTTACAACTTTTCAGAAAAAATCCAATATGGCGTGGGCAAACGAGATAAAACTGCCTGACCTTTTGACAAGTGTTTGACAATTATCAAACAAGTGTTTGACAAGTTTCTGACTGGTGCTCAACAAAGCTCTGACATTTGACAGTTATTTGACAGTTGAGTGTCTGTTGTTTTTAACAAGCGTCCAACATTTGAACAAGTCACGGACTAGTGTTCGACAAGAGTCCGACAAGTATACACTGGAAGTGATGAATTCAAAAAAGTACGTACCACGAGGGTCGAGTTGTCCGAAGAAACCGAAAGTGAGTGATATAGTCCACACTTCATCATACCAGAAGTGGAGACCTTTTTGAATGTTCGTAATCTACGTAATGTCCCCAACAATAATATTTTAGTTATATAGTGATCGGCTCTACCGATCTTCCGGGAAAAGGGTTTGAATTTTCAAAGTATATCATTACGTGTATGGAATAAAATAGCTTAACTCGTAAAAGGTAAATTTTCAACTCCAAAAAAATCCGATATGGCGACAACAAATGAGAAAAACCTCCAATTATAGCCCAATATAATCAATACAACAGAATATAATAATTTATTCATGCTAAATATCAAGTATTGGCTCACATTCGTCAAGATGAAAGAGATTAAAATAAAATTCAAAATATGATAGACATAGAAGAATAAAAACTTGATACTATTAAATCAGAACTGAAAATCTAAAAATTCCTCAAGAGTATAAAAACAATGTTCAGGAATAAAAATTTCAATAACCCTTGAAAAATTGTGAGTGGGAGCTCTCTAATAATAATGGTAGCTTATTGAAAACAATTGAACCCCAGTAACTAACGCTATTTCTGTTACGTTTTATGCTACAATAGTCAATATTTTTGAGCTTAGTTACATTCTCCCCTTAGTTCGATGAAAAATGGAGGGATTCAATCTTTCCATCTATAATTCTCATCGATAATTATACAAAAACAACTTAATACAAAATTAAGATATCCTATCAAGAAATTTGAAATATAAAAAACGTTTCCTTCTCCTGGGGATGGCTTCTTCGGAAAAAATTTTTTTTGCAATATTCTTGTAGACAATTACACCATTGGCAGCGTGTACATTTGGACTTCGGCGGTATCACAATCGCCGGTGTATAGCCTATTATTAGCTTGCCACTTGCGACGTCAGAGGGGGCCGGTAACTGAGACGATGATCGATTCTTTGGGTTGGTACGGGTTTTCTTCGACTTGAAAATGCTAGGGCAGTCGCAATTTCTTGCCATGATACCCACTTTTCCGCATCTTGAACAGATTAATCGCAATGTTTGTTTGCAATTACCCGCCTGTGTCGTGGATAGCCATCGCCGACATAGATCCCACATCCGAAAAGGTAAGTGAATCGGTTCTGAGTATTCTTGTTTGATTGGAGAAACTGTATTATCCGGAGGGACTGCGTTCCTTTCGAATTCGAATGCATCTTGCTTGATTGGAGAAACTATATTGTTCGGAAGGGCTGCGTCCGGTTCGGATACTAATGCTTTGTGACGTACCTTGTAATAATCTGAAAAGCTGGTATTTGGGAGCAAGTTATTGAACTTATTTCTGATGTTATTACCCACAAGCCAGGTAAACCAAATTCAGCTCAGATATTACTAGGTTATGTATTTTTATTGTTCCCTCAAGTCAAAGCCCTATGGGATCCTATGAGGCTACGGAGAGTGAAAACCTTATTGTAACTATTGCTATGATAGCTACTCTTTTATGCAACTCGAGGGTTGCGGAGGTAGAAGAATGCAGGGTACACTGCGAGAAGTGCCCTGACGTTGGTAGTATGGTTTAAAATTAGCTGCCACCAGTCCCCTTTTACAGATGTTTTAGAGAATAGTTCAGGGAACGAAACTAGACTCGAAGGAGTTCCTCTCCAGTAGCACTTGGTATAAATAGTTTAGTAGCGGGGCCCTTCCTGGCCGATTTATACACTAGGCTAGTATGACAGCTTCACGTTGCTAACTATGATCAGAATAACAATCACAACAGGATTGTTCTCTTCCACTATAACGCTATCTAAGGGATGGTGTATCAATGAAGAACAGTGAGAACAGTATAAGTTGTATATTGGTGAAAAGTTAATTGTATACAAAATAAAACAATAAAGATTACACGGATGTATATATAAGTATAAATACTAAGTCCCATACATATAAACTTAAAGGGAAAAATATGTCATATAACCAACAAGAACAAACAATGAATTTAAATTAAACCAAATTTAAGTTTGATACTAGATATCTGAATAGTTTATAAAAACAATATATAATAAATTGCATAAAACTTTATCGAGGCCGATCAATCAGTGAATTATTGAATTGCCTGATTGTAACGATGCCAGGGAGTTGTTTCTTTGGGGGCTAACCTTAATTCTGAAATGGATCTACCACTCTGATGGAGTAACTATTGTTATAAAGTGAACCAGAGGGACCACTGATAGTAAGATTGAGATCCCAGAAGGGTGACTCTCTAAATAATTCCCCCGTTGTTTTTATCCACAGCTACCTGGTTCGTTATGTATCGGTAGATCGAGTGATTTATACAACAAAATAATCAATATAATGAAACCCTAGTTTTCCCGATGAACTCAAACACTTTCTCTCAAATTCGCCGCTGATGACTAACTCTCCCTGTCCTTAAAGATCAGGGTCTCAATAGGGGTTTTAAGAACCCTTCAAATACTAAATAAAATACCCCTATTCCAACTCTTAAATAATGAGCTTTCCCCAAATGATTATATCTTTGACTCTACAATTATGGTAACTCTGATTCCAATTATACCTATCCTAAGTAGGTCCCCTAAGTACACTATAAAATATGAGAAATTCGCAGATGGATCGATACACTTCTAGTAAGTCAAACTACCCTATTAATGCTTACATTTACCGGGGTGATGACCTCAGAATTTTTGGCTTGAACACAGACTAAACAGCTTTCTCTAAAGACTTACCCTGACTTAGTACTTAATCCTTAATCCATAGGGTAACTTAGACACTTGAGCTTACACTTCACGGCTTACACAAAATGTATTACGCGGCGTCTTTTTGTTAATTTTATAAATTACACCACGAAGCTAGTTCTCTCTCGCACCCAGATCAAAATTATCTAAACGTTAAAGGCAACAAATTCTCCAAAATATCAAATTACTATAGACTTCTATCATCACGTTACTAATGACGTTCTCCACAATTTCTTTTATAGGTTATTATAGATTCTAGTTACCAAATAATGTTCCCTAAATAGCAAATGTTATTAAAGTAAAATGTAAGTTCTCTTGAACTGGTACTTGAAATGATTTAAGGTGCATGAAAATAAACTTTAAGAATGACACAAATTGATTTGAATGACTTAATTTACTTTGAGTAATAACGAAAGAGTAATATAGTTGCAAAAATTAGAAATCTTGTAACTTGTAATACAACAAAAACAATCAATTGACTAAGTTAAAAATATCAATTAAAAGAATTAAAGGATCTGACTTTGAGAGAGAGACTGAGCTATATGTACAATGAACTAGCTTACCCAACAAGGCACGAAATAAAAGAACTAACTGCTTCTTGCAAATGAGTTTTCATTTTTATATTTGGAATCCCTCTCGAAATGGCTGCCCTTCCTACTAAACTAAAATTCAAACGGACCAATGAGTTTAGTTGTACCATCTGTACTTTGCTCTAACACACAAATCTGTATTTAAAGTTGCCTGTTTTTCCACATCGAGGGGCGGTGAGTGCCCACAAAGTAAACTCTGCGTCTGTTGCAGATTCAGCTGTTTTCTGTTGTTACTTGGGAATAAGTGCAATTCAACAAGAATTGCCCTCCGAAGGCTCTAATTCTTAAAAATCACGTACAACTTGTAAAAGGTATTAGATGGCGTATCTCTGGCGCCAGACAGGAATTCCATTATTTCAATCTGAATAAAACTCTAATTGTTGAATATAGAATGTATATGTATAGTCTGTTCCTGTCAGGAATTTAGAAATTTTAGATTTTGAAATGCCCGTAAGGACGGAACTACACTCTACGGAATGATTTGAGTTGTACTCTCCTGTGTCAAGTATTCCTGGTTTACTTAGAGTGGCTTAATTTTCGGGAGTTTTCTCATGCTTACGCTACTTTGATTCAATCGTAAAAAATAATAATCCCCCGGATTATTACAACCTGGTTACTTTTTGGCGATAATTACTTAGGACGGCTTCAGTACTCTTTCAAGTCTATCAGATCTGTATCCAATTGACTTATGTTTTGAATTCACAGGCGCATGATTTTTATCAAGGTTTACTCCTCGTTGAGGGCTTCTGGTAGGGCCCTCACCCGAAAGCGTATCACAGTGCTACCTATAGATAGCCTCCTCCAGGAGTAGTGAAACGGATGTGAAACGGCAGCCCATCTATGTTGGGCGCCAGTGAAACGGACCCGCTTGGGTCGGTATATATTGACCCAACTAGCTCAATTTGAAATAGTTAATCTCAGGGCTCGTAGTGAAACGTGCCTTGTGATTCTAGACTGATGAATTGTTTGAGCGCCAATTGCTTACTGAACAACTATAAAAATAAATGAATTCACAGCCTAGAATACAAGCACCACGAGATGGTTTATTAGTTGATGGAAATTAGAAAAACAATAAAAGTTCAACTTAACAATTTGATTTATTCCAGATGGAATTTTGTAATTAACAAAAATAAAATTACAGTTTATATAATGTATTAATTTATAAATAAAATGAATTTTGAAGTAACAATTACAAAATTAATCAATTTGTATAAGAAGAATTTTGAGTAAATAGTTATGAAATTAACTCAATTTCTTAATTGTAAAAAATGGATAGTTAAATAATAAAGAGACCACGAATGGCTCTAAAAAAATTAGCGAAATACAATTTTGGTGAACAACAAAATCAGAAAATGAAATAGTGGTCACTCAACAAGAAAATGTTACCCTCCTTGGAACTCGTAGGAACTGGAAGCTGGTCCTGTCAGGATAGTCTCTAAACCGCCTTGGAGTGAAGGGGTGAGGAACCTCAGACGTTCAAACCCTGTAATGTCAAAGAACGAACAGTACCTGACTTGAGATCAAAGGACAAGTAACACCGTCGGCCGGAATAACCAAATGATTCCACCTCCGATAATGTTATCTTTCCCAATATGTAAAACACTATTACAAAATTGATATCTTGAAGAGATATCAATTTAGACAAAAATGTAATTTAATCTGCAAGAATTATATAATTACAAGAATTACTTAAATTTAAACAATAAATAATATGTGACTGAATTAACGATACAAAAAATGAAATGGAAAGAAAAATAATCAAATTGTGACTGAAAGGAAATAACTAAAACGTTGAATTTGCTAGTTAGCACAAATCTAGAAACTGGAATTGATTTGCGTCAAATTGATGTATTACTCTTCTCTGAAAGCACGTGAATGCAACAGTCCTGATAGTTAAAATTTCAATAAGCAATAATTGAATAATACCTTGTGTTAATTCCAAATACTATTTATAGCACGATGCAATCGAAGACAGCTCTGAATACTACGTATCAGATTACAAAATGGCGACTCTTGCGAATCACAAAAAATAGCATGTGCCAATGCGGAATTAAACTTACAAGGACTACAGAAATATTATCATGAGAACCTGCCTACGTTCCGATAGATTATTCTCTTACAAGAGTTACAACAATCAATGCTGTGATGGAAATGATATTCTTTGAAATATGCTATCCGCAAAATGATCGGGCTTGCCCCCCTAGGCAAATCGAGATAAAAAAAAAAACCACCGAAATATTATCACAATCAGGCTTTGCACATCCAGACTTTAAATAACAATTCTAAATCAAATTAAATAGCCTGATGTGAAGATATTTCGGAAGCAAAATCAAGAGAATGTATTGTATGACAATGAATTACGAATTCTCGACTTACCTAGACAAAGGAACAAACCACAATGAGTCCTCTTCGACTTCCGTTCTACTACCTCCCACTTCGCGATATATAGTGACATCTCATATCAGGAATGGTAGTATCAATAATCTCTGTTTTATTGACCGGCAGATATCTTTAAATAGCCAAAAGAAATCTAATCTGTTTATTACCAAGTTCCATACAATCCCGTAACGCAAACCGTTACATTCCCCCTCTACCACGAGAAAAATTTTTGAAGTGAAGCTTCAAAAAATGTTTAAGAGAATACCAAAAAAAAACGGTCTTGACGTAGAGACTGGTTGACCAACTCCAGAATCACGATACTAAAAAGGAGTTTTGTGGTCCTTACATAAATATTGGTTGACTAGTTCCGATATTACGATACCCAAAAGGTAATTTAAAAAATTAAAATGAAAATTAAAATGTTGTACACATTTTAAAAATGAATTATTCACACTCATTAGTGAACATTTCTAAAAGAAATACTAAAAGGAACCAACAACAAAAAATATAATGTAATGCAATGGCTAACAGCCCTTAAACTGATTCTAAACATCCTCTGCAGGAAAACAAAATTAACGAAAATATACTGCAAACTATCCCAAATGGATTAATCAACAAATTCTAGTTATCCTATAAAGATGTAATCCAAAGGAATAAAAATTGACAAAAAAAAATAATCTATAATGTACCAGCTCAAAAAAAATCTCAGTAAGAAGGTACTAATGCATAAATCTGTAATTTCATGAAAATTACAATATTAACCCCAATCCTAACATACGGGATACAAAAAACATTAGCCTTCTACAGATTCAAAAAGCAAAAAAAATATAGAGAAGCTGGTACATAAGTGAACCTAGTTCACAACCGTGAATAGATGTTTTCACAAAGTTATCCCACGCATAAAAGTAGGACCAATTTAAAGTCCCCTACTCTCCGGACTACAATAGTGAATGTAAATCATACAACACTAAACAAGAGGTAATTAAAAATTAGAAGTGAAGCTTCATAATTTTTCAAAAGAGCAAAAAAAAAATTCAAAGAAAACTGGTTTAACCAGAAATCTTACAAATCCTATCATTTCAAATGTAGGAACTGACACAAAAGATAACAAAGAAAAATGCTCATATGTGCTAAGCTATAAAAATATATTAATAATAATCATCACAATCATTTGGTCTATGAAAAAGGTAAGATAATAATCAAAAAAACTAAAAAAATTGAATCAACTATAGTAGATGTACCCCCAAGATATGCTATTACCTATAACCTATAAAAAATAACCGAGTTTTTTCACTTTTTACAACCTATGAGCCTGTAGACTCCAAATTAATGTTGTAACATTGGAAAAATTCAACTCGTTATTATAATGAGTTTAATTCATGAAGACTCTAGGGAAGGGGACTTTAAATCCAATTTATATTCCCTACTTTCAAAATAACTCATAGTCACCCCCAATTTCAGCAACAAATGGACCCTATGATCCCAAATTAAAAATTGCCTACTCTAGGATTGACTCAAAAATTGGAGCTTATTTCTGAAAATATGCGTTTTCCAGACAATAACTCCCTATAAATCAGTCTACTCTTGAGTGTTGCAACACTAAGAGGATAGACCTACCAAAAATAGCATACCAGGGTCAATTTCCAAACCTGTCATAACATGGACCAGCAGATCCCAAATTAACTTATGCAATTATTGAAAATTCAAACCCAAATCAGAAGTAAATACTTCCAAATTCAAAATCTATAAATGGGTAACAAAAACTATAGCTTTAACTATACTAAAGATAAACTATAAGGTTTTGAAGAGTGAACTCGTCAAACTTCCAAATTCAACTACATTTTAAGGGTGATCAACCCTAAAATGAGTGTTACGAAAAAACAAAATACAAAGAATCTAAACAACAGTTACTGAAATGGAAAAAAAAATTTGATACCTATACGATGAAAATTCAAATGTAAAATAGCACGACAAATCAAAATGTAAATTTAAAAAATATAAATAATGATACTTAACGATATCCGAACAGAAGAGAGACCGATGCAGATCAGAGCAACAGAGGATCCCCCGCAGATCACCAATAATTTGCAGCTTCCTTAACAGTATTCATCTACTGTGGCAATTAAGGGTCGCGTCCTTCCCAAAACTGACAGTCATAAATGCGAACATCAAAATCCGCCGCAACATTAGCAACCTGCTAGGACCTTATTCCTCATCTCTGTAACTGCCATCCCTTTGCACAGTCGTCATTTCCAATATAAAGTTCTTAATGAACAATTTCCAAATTTTGATTTTCGTTATTTGCTATAAAGGAAAAAGAATGTATCAAAATTGGGTTCCAGAAACTGTTTAAATAGAAATTAGGGGAGTATCCCTTACTGAAAAACTGAAAACGACCCAAATGATTTGACTAACAATTCACCATAGTGAAAAAAAAATTAATAGCACATATGAAAACATGACTCTACATTGTTTAAAACAATGAACTATAGAAACAAATAAAACAGCAATACCTATAACATAGGATTAAATGCTGAAACCTAACAGCTGAAAACAGCTGATCGCATAATTCAAGAAAATCTCAACATCACTGGATAAAAAGTAATAATAAGTGACTAATACACCTATTAACAGGTGAAAAATATGAAAATTTCAAATGCCAATTCAAATAAATATATCAAAGTAACACTAAAAAAATAATAAAATGACAAATTTTTCACCTCTAATATATATTTTTCCAAACAACCATCAACTATGTTCAAGACCACGTTAAAGAATAGGGCGCCAGTGAAACGGATGTGAAACGGCAGCCCATCTATGTTGGGCGCCAGTGAAACGGACCCGCTTGGGTCGGTATATATTGACTCAACTAGCTCAATTTGAAATAGTTAATCTCAGGGCTCGTAGTGAAACGTGCCTTGTGATTCTAGACTGGTGAATTGTTTGAGCGCCAATTGCTTACTGAACAACTATAAAAATAAATGAATTCACAGCCTAGAATACAAGCACCACGAGATGGTTTATTAGTTGATGGAAATTAGAAAAACCATAAAAGTTCAACTTAACAATTTGATTTATTCCAGATGGAATTTTGTAATTAACAAAAATAAAATTACAGTTTATATAATGCATTAATTCATAAATAAAATGAATTTTGAAGTAACAATTACAAAATTAATCAATTTGTATAAAAAGAATTTTGAGTAAATAGTTATGAAATTAACTCAATTTCTTAATTGTAAAAAATGGATAGTTAAATAATAAAGAGACCACGAATGACTCTAAAAAAATTTAGCGAAATACAATTTTGGTGGACAACAAAATCAGAAAATAAAATAGTGGTCACTCAACAAGAAAATGTTACCCTCCTTGGAACTCGTAGGAACTGGAAGCTGGTCCTGTCAGGATAGTCTCTAAACCGTCTTGGAGTGAAGGGGTGAGGAACCTCAGACGTTCAAACCCTGTAATGTCAAAGAACGAACAGTACCTGACTTGAGATCAAAGGACAAGTAAGACCGTCGGTCGGAATAACCAAATGATTCCACCTCCGATAATGTTATCTTCCCCAATATGTAAAACACTATTACAAAATTGATATCTTGAAGAGATATCAATTTAGACAAAAATATAATTTAATCTGCAAGAATTATATAATTACAAGAATTACTTAAATTTAAACAATAAATAATATGTGACTGAATTAACGATACAAAAAATGAAATAGAAAGAAAAATAATCAAATTGTGACTGAAAGGAAATAACTAAAACGTTGAATTTGCTAGTTAGCACAAATCTAGAAACTGGAATTGATTTGCGTCAAATTGATGTATTACTCTTCTCTGAAAGCACGTGAACGCAACAGTCCTGATAATTAAAATTTCAATAAGCAATAATTGAATAATACCTTGTGTTAATTCCAAATACTATTTATAGCACGATGCAATCGAAGACAGCTCTGAATACTACGTATCAGATTACAAAATGGCGACTCTTGCGAATCACAAAAAATAGCATGTGCCAATGCGGAATTAAACTTACAAGGACTACAGAAATATTATCATGAGAACCTGCCTACGTTCCGATAGATTATTCTCTTACAAGAGTTACAACAATCAATGCTGTGATGGAAATGATATTCTTTGAAATATGCTATCCGCAAAATGATCGGGCTTGCCCCCCTAGGCAAATCGAGATAAAAAAAAAACACCGAAATATTATCACAATCAGGCTTTGCACATCCAGACGTTAAATAACAATTCTAAATCAAATTAAATAGCCTGATGTGATGATATTTCGGAAGCAAAATCAAGAGAATGTATTGTATGACAATGAATTACGAATTCTCGACTTACCTAGACAAAGGAACAAACCACAATGAGTCCTCTTCGACTTCCGTTCTACTACCTCCCACTTCTCGATATATAGTGACATCTCATATCAGGAATGGTAGTATCAATAATCTGTTTTATTGACCGGCAGATATCTTTAAATAGCCAAAAGAAATCTAATCTGTTTATTACCAAGTTCTACAATCCTGTAACGCAAACCGTTACAAGTCTCAGTGAAGTGAGTAGCCAGGGGTCAATGAGGCAGACTGAATGATATCAGAATTGTAGGCTTTAATTGCAATTAATACTTGGTTACTTCCTGACTCCTTAAATGATCTTGCAGAAAGTAATGTTAGACAAACACGGAACTTCCCAATAATAAGTTTATTTATTGCTCTAACATCGATAAATATTTGACTCTCTATATGATAATAATTTATACCAATCCGGGGGAAGCACAAGGAAGTTCAGAAATAATAATCGCATCATTATTATTATAATTCAGCATGTGGTATTCGATCGAGTAACACGTGTCTAGTGTGTTATACAGCTATATTAAAAATTAATTTATGCAGTTTTCCCAATAAGTGTAATTTAAATTAGAATATCATGTCGACTGCTTGCCAACTACTATCAACATTAAGAATAATAATAATAATCAAAAAATGGTAATTACTAAAGCATTTACATGTGATGTGGAAGAAGTCCTGTGTAAGGTGTTTAATAAGCCGGAATTTATAAAACAACTGGCGGATGAAGTAAGCAAAATAGTACTGCACGAAATGGAAAATTCATTGAAAGACACAAACAACAAGGTAATAAAACTGGAAAATGATATTATTGCATTACAACATAAAAACCAAGACTTGCAACAGAAACTTGATAAAAAAGTCGATAACATTGAACAAGATTTATATTCGCAACGTTTACGGATTTATGGTATTGATGAAAAACAGTCTGTTGATAAAGAAGCAGATATGGTGAAGCTATTAAATGAAAGGTTGAATATTAACCTAAGTTCTTCAGATGTAAACAATTGCCGTAGAATTGGAAAACCAATACATTATAAAAATAGACCGGTACTGGTGTATTTTAATAATTATAACAGCAAGGCCAGCGTGTTGTCCAATCGGAAGAAACTGAAAGGTGAGAAAATAGCAATAACGGAGGAACTAACAAAGCAAAGATATGAAAAATACAAAAAAGCGAAACAAATTTATGAACCAAAAAATGTCTGGATTTGGCATGGGAACATTTACTACATGGAACAAGGTGAGCGGAAGAGGTTGTTGTAAACAATCCCATATCATATGTATAGAAATAAGGACTACGATATTATAAAGTTAGATGTTTGAAATTTTTTTAGCTTCAAAAATATTCACAATGATTCAGCATAATTCTAATAACTAAACAAAATGGAAATAATTCGTATGCTATTTTGTGAATATTAAATGTGAATCTAGTTTAGGCATTATTATATAGAATCTTCAATTAAATAATTATTGGATATTTCCTGAATTCATATACTTCTCACTTTTTGTTTTTATTCTTGTGAATAACTGAACTACAACTTGTAAACAATAAAATATAAAACAACATACATAAGTGAATAAATTTGAGATTTTGTGAATATTAAATTGCAATTAATCAATAAGCATTGATTGTCTTTATCAAAAATTCTATTAAATATTTCCTTTGTTGTTTTTCGAAAATATTGATATTGTATATTGATTGTGTTTTTCTTTTTCATGATTTTTACAATGAAACTAGCCGGAATAACACATATTTTATGTACATTTAATTCTGTGTAAGCTCACACGTTTTCACTCAAAACATTTGAATCACACACACACACACACACACATACACATACACATACACATACACATACACATACACATACACATACACATACACATACACATACACATACACATACACATACACATACACATACACATACACATACACATACACATACACATACACATACACATACACATACACATACACATACACATACACATACACATACACATACACATACACATACACATACACTTACACGTACACGTACACGTACACGTACACGTACACGTACACGTACACGTACACGTACACGTACACGTAAACGTACACGTACACGTACACGTACACGTACACGTACACGTACACGTACACGTACACGTACACGTACACGTACACGTACACGTACACGTACACGTACACGTACACGTACACGTACACGTACACGTACACGTACACGTACACGTACACGTACACGTACACGTACACGTACACGTACACGTACACGTACACATACACATACACATACACATACACATACACATACACATACACATACACATACACATACACATACACATACACATACACATACACATACACATACACATACACATACACATACACATACACATACACATACACATACACATACACATACACATACACATACACATACAAAACTCCTCCGAACTTAGAACAAGTATAAAAAACCCAGACGGTATAAATCTTAACATTTTACACTTAAATATTCGTAGTATAAACAAAAATTACGAAGAGTTCATAATATTTTTGGAAGATATTGGTACTGCTAACATAGATATAATTGTATTATCAGAAACATGGCAAATTAGTGATACAAATGATTTTAAAATTGAAAATTTTGATATTAACTACAATAATTCTTGCTTCAATCAAAATGATGGCCTAATAATTTACATAAAATCATCGTACAAACACAAGACAAATACCATACAATTATCAGAAATTGCATTAACAGAAATAAATCTCAACATAGGTACAGTGAATGTCAAAATTGCAGCAGTTTATCGACTACCATCCACAAACTTAAATACTTTTTTGAATGATCTTAGTAATTTCTACGAGAACTATAATTTTGGAAATTCTATAAATCTATTTCTAGGTGACATCAACATAAACACTTTGGAATACAACAATCTTCATGTCCGAAATTATTTAAATATGCTAAGTAGCTACTCATTTATATCTTGTTTTAATAAACCAACAAGAATCACCCAAACTAGTTCAACATTAATAGATCACATGTTCATAAATGGTTGCAATAGAATTAACAATCAGATTAAATTAAAACCAATTATTTTAGAATCGAACATAACTGATCATTACCCAATCTTTCTAAACATTAATATACTCGGAGAGGTTAATAAAAATAAAAATCTGACTTCAAACAACCGGAAAATATTTAATACAGAAGCTCTAATTAATGATATTAAACTGGAAAATTGGATTGAAGTCATGAACGAAAATAACTCAATAAGGGCATACGAGACACTCTGAAGTAAAAAGAGCAAAACATAACGAAAAATTTATTAAACCATGGATAACAACTGGACTTATGAACGCAATTAAAAAAAGAGATGCAATGAGAAAACTTCTGACTTTAGCACACACCACATAGTTGGAAAATAAGTATAAACTCTACCGAAACTATCTAAATACGCTCATCAAACTCACAAAAAACAAATATTTTGAAAATAAAATACATGCTTGCGGCAAGGACACGAAAAAATTATGGAATGTAATCAACGAAGCAACTAATAATAATTGCTACAACACGAGAACTCACATAAATATAGAAGACGAAAACCACGCTCAAGTAACTAACGACAAGCAAATATCAAACAAATTTAATGAACATTTCACAGAAATTGGTAATGAATTAGCTAGAAATATTAAAAAATCTGAAATAAAACTAAAGCCCTGTAAGATTGCAAATTAAAACTTTTACCTAACATCAGTGAATGAAAATGAAGTCATTCAAATTATATCTTCCTTAAAAAATAAATGTTCAACAGGTCCAGATAAAATACCACAATATATAATAAAAGTAACAAAAAAATATTTAAGTGCACCGATTGCACATATTATAAATTTGATATTCACTACCTCTAGTGTACCTAACGATTTCAAGAGTTCAACAGTAATACCCTTACATAAAGGAGGTGACAAAACTATCAAACATAACTATCGTCCAATATCCTTAATTAATAGCATAGCAAAAATTTTTGAAAAATGTTTACGAATCAGTTTGGTTTTCAGGAGGGAATAAGTACTGAACTAGCTGTGTCAGAAGTAGTTAACACAGTAATCTCAGGTATGAATGAGAAGAAAAAGTGTTTAGCTATATTTTTGGATTTAGCAAAGGCATTCGATACTGTGTCTCACAAAAAACTACTCGAAAAGCTCGAAAATATAGGAATAAGAGGCGATATCTTAGAGCTTTTCAAAGATTATCTATCAAACAGATTTCAGCGCACACTAGTGAACGAGACTCTTAGTGATCCACTCCAACTAAACCGAGGCATTCCCCAAGGTACGGTCTTAGGACCAACCCTATTCAATATTTACATAAACGACCTATGCAATATAAGTAAATACGCCAGAATTATTTGCTACGCTGATGACACGGTGCTTTTGCTGAGTTCGGAAACATGGTGCGATGCCTTTCATAAGGCCAGTACGGAATTGAGTATCCTCAAAAGTTGGCTAGACACTAATGATCTTTCATTGAATAATACGAAAACCAGCTTTATAACGTTTTCTCCCACAATTATCGATATCCCTAATAATGATAAAATAATCATACATAATCAAGATGCATGCTTTGCAACAGGGAATTGTAATTGTAAGACTACAGTAAACAGAACAGACAGTATACGTTACCTTGGGGTGGAATTGGACCAACATTTAAAGTGGCAAAACCATATTAATAACATGATAGTAAGAATGAGAAAATTGATTTATAAATTAAATCAACTAAAAAACATCCTCGACAATAACAATAAAAAATTAGTATATAAAGCTCTTGTGGAATCTATGATAAAATATTGTATAATAATTTGGGGAGGTGCATATGAAACTGCTATTCATCCTTTAGAGATATGTCAAAAATTACTTTTAAAAATTCTGTACAAGAAAAAAAAACTATATTCAACCTGTATAAATGAGACCAACATTTTGAACACAAGATATTTATATTACCATGCAGTTACTAACTTCATTCATAAAAGTAGAAACCGTTTACTAAATCATAGGTATGAGACTCGAGCTCAAGTAAACAGAAGATTAATGAACATAAAACCATCTTCTTCTCTAATTAAAAGATCTCTATTGTTCCTGGGTCCTAAAATATATAACCGAATACACACACACACACACACAAACACACACAAACACACACAAACACACACAAACACACACAAACACACACAAACACACACAAACACACACAAACACACACAAACACACACAAACACACACACAAACACACACACACACACACACACACACACACACACACACACACACACACACACACACACACACACACACACACACACACACACACACACACACACACACACACACACACACACACACACACACACACACACACACACACACACACACACACACACACACACACACACACACACACACACACACACACACACACACACACACACACACACACACACACACACACACACACACACACACACACACACACACACACACACACACACACACACACACACACACACACACACACACACACACACACACACACACACACACACACACACACACACACACACACACACACACACACACACACACACACACACACACACACACACACACACACACACACACACACACACACACACACACACACACACACACACACACACACACACACACACACACACACACACACACACACACACACACACACACACACACACACACACACACACACACACACACACACACACACACACACACACACACACACACACACACACACACACACACACACACACACACACACACACACACACACACACACACACACACACACACACACACACACACACACACACACACACACACACACACACACACACACACACACACACACACACACACACACACACACACACACACACACACACACACACACACACACACACACACACACACACACACACACACACACACACACACACACACACACACACACACACACACACACACACACACACACACACACACACACACACACACACACACACACACACACACACACACACACACACACACACACACACACACACACACACACACACACACACACACACACACACACACACACACACACACACACACACACACACACACACACACACACACACACACACACACACACACACACACACACACACACACACACACACACACACACACACACACACACACACACACACACACACACACACACACACACACACACACACACACACACACACACACACACACACACACACACACACACACACACACACACACACACACACACACACACACACACACACACACACACACACACACACACACACACACACACACACACACACACACACACACACACACACACACACACACACACACACACACACACACACACACACACACACACACACACACACACACACACACACACACACACACACACACACACACACACACACACACACACACACACACACACACACACACACACACACACACACACACACACACACACACACACACACACACACACACACACACACACACACACACACACACACACACACACACACACACACACACACACACACACACACACACACACACACACACACACACACACACACACACACACACACACACACACACACACACACACACACACACACACACACACACACACACACACACACACACACACACACACACACACACACACACACACACACACACACACACACACACACACACACACACACACACACACACACACACACACACACACACACACACACACACACACACACACACACACACACACACACACACACACACACACACACACACACACACACACACACACACACACACACACACACACACACACACACACACACACACACACACACACACACACACACACACACACACACACACACACACACACACACACACACACACACACACACACACACACACACACACACACACACACACACACACACACACACACACACACACACACACACACACACACACACACACACACACACACACACACACACACACACACACACACACACACACACACACACACACACACACACACACACACACACACACACACACACACACACACACACACACACACACACACACACACACACACACACACACACACACACACACACACACACACACACACACACACACACACACACACACACACACACACACACACACACACACACACACACACACACACACACACACACACACACACACACACACACACACACACACACACACACACACACACACACACACACACACACACACACACACACACACACACACACACACACACACACACACACACACACACACACACACACACACACACACACACACACACACACACACACACACACACACACACACACACACACACACACACACACACACACACACACACACACACACACACACACACACACACACACACACACACACACACACACACACACACACACACACACACACACACACACACACACACACACACACACACACACACACACACACACACACACACACACACACACACACACACACACACACACACACACACACACACACACACACACACACACACACACACACACACACACACACACACACACACACACACACACACACACACACACACACACACACACACACACACACACACACACACACACACACACACACACACACACACACACACACACACACACACACACACACACACACACACACACACACACACACACACACACACACACACACACACACACACACACACACACACACACACACACACACACACACACACACACACACACACACACACACACACACACACACACACACACACACACACACACACACACACACACACACACACACACACACACACACACACACACACACACACACACACACACACACACACACACACACACACACACACACACACACACACACACACACACACACACACACACACACACACACACACACACACACACACACACACACACACACACACACACACACACACACACACACACACACACACACACACACACACACACACACACACACACACACACACACACACACACACACACACACACACACACACACACACACACACACACACACACACACACACACATCTACACATTACACACTCACACACACTCACACACATAATTAAAATATACAATTACATACGCACTTTGTGGATATATACATAATGACGTGATAAATGTTCTAATGAATTTATGAATGTAGAAACCCTTTTTTATTTATTTTATTATATTATGAATAATTTGTTTAAAATTTTTTGATTTTTAGTTGAGTCATTCTCAGCACATATAAGCTTTGCTTACGTGCATTTATAACTATAAATAGAATGTTTAATGTATGCTCTTTTCTGAGAATAAATATTATTATTATTATTATTATTATTATTATAAAGAAGGCGGTCTCATCAGGCTATTTCCTTATTATAGCTCAATCAGTCAAATTACCTAATACTTCAATGGTAACTGGCGGAACACTTACTTTTGGTGGCACGAATGATTGTTTATGGTCTTTTCGGAAAATTTACTGTGGCTGTCTGACTGGCTCTTCCACTCGCGCTGTCTCACTGACTCCAATCATTGTCTCACTGACTATCTTCAGTTGTCTAGCTCACTGACTATAATAATTCAATGCTTGCGAAGCGTTCTTTCATACCTATCAAGTGCTGGTCAAGTCTCCTGCACCAGCTCCAGCCTAGCCCTTTTTTGCTCATTTCGTGTTCATGATGCTCCACCAGCTCCTCGATTCTGTGCTGTGTTTTTCATGATTACATCTGTTTCGTTACCTTATATTGACACGAAATATGCATGGTTCTGAATGAAATCAAATATTCGCGGTTTATGAATCGAAATGTATGCAAATCTGATACATAAATCACACGGATGTTTATGCCCGGTACTATCTATATTCCTATAAAACAATATAATCCTCCAGAATTATGAATTCTTAATACTAATATTAACGAAATTCAAAATTTATCACCAATCTACAGGTTCCCAGTTAAATAATTATTCAAGATTTAAGAGCTTCGTTACATTCCCCCTTCGCTTGGTGAAAAATGCAAGGAAGCAATCCTTCCATTTTTATTTCTCATCGAGATTTGTATAAAAAAAAAATTATACAAAATTAAGATATCCTATCATGAAATTTGGAACATAAAAATATCTTCCTTCTCCTGGGAATAGTGGCTCTTGAAATCAGGAACGGATACAATCTCCTTCGTCAGACTTGAATTTCTTCGAAAACGGAGCTGACATTTCCGAATAGAAACGAAAATCATCTTCTTCATAACGAAAAAAAACTTCTTCTTAAAATGAAAATGTCCTTAAAACAAAATTTGAACTTCTGATACGGAACTAAAACATTTTCTTCGAATCCAATGGGAACTAGATGAAATTCTATAATTCAAACACTTCCATCATGGAACGGCTTGTGCTTCTATTCTTTGTCCATCTTTAGGGTAGAGACAGTGGCAATTTCAGATGGAATCAAACGGTTGTAGGTCTCTGATCTGTACTCGTCTTACCTCCTTGACATCTTCATCTTTCAAGTCATAAATGACAGGAGAAATTACGTTGATCACAGTGAACGGTCCTGTATATTTCGGAGCTAACTTGACTGCAAAATGACGGACACTAGGATACAAATAGTGCCCAGTTTTCATAACTTTATCCTCTCATTTACAAAGCCAATCTCAACGACGGAGAATATAATAATGGCTTTGTTGGGTATCAACTCGAGATAGCTCAATACGCACCGATTGAAAAGTTTCCCGCAATTTGTCTAATTTAGTACGATGGGCTAACAGTTGTTCAGGAATTGGATCAGTGGAATTATTCGCGTCAGTATCCACAGGATCGATAAGAAAACTAGCTATTGAATTCGAAACTTCTAGCCAAAATTAAGAAAAGCAGGTGAAAAACCGGTGAATTGATGCTGGGCAGAATTGAGGGCAAATACGGAATCGGGCAAGAATCTTTCCTATTTACAGTAATCTCCAATGCTGAATTGTGCGATCATCATTTTCAATGTACGGTCGGTTCTCTCCCGGGATTACATTGTGGCGTGTAAGTAGGAGTCTGGCTGTGTTTAATTTCAAACTTCATCAACAGAGTTTTGAAAATCTTGCTTTCATATTGTGTTCAATTGTCACTGACGACGGTTTCCGAACAACCAAAACGTGTTATAATCTCTTTGCAGAATCTGTCCTACATGACTAATATGAATTTGTTTCCCTTGGATGATATTGGTAACGGTCCTACCAAATCGGTGCTTATAGTTTTCCAAGGAAACTGATTCAAGTCGGCTGCATCAATCTGATGGTTTGCTTTGAGACACCTTATACTCTTTGCACTGCATATATCCACGCACGTACTCCGCAATTTCACAGAACATCCCCGGCCAATAACACTTGTGGGCAATTCGCGCGATGGTCTTAGCTTGTAACGATCCGACTTTTGAATGGATCGTCACATATCATTATTCATGATAGAACTCTATAATAATTCGAATATATACCCTTGAACTTCCTCCCAATTAAAGAACTGTATCTTAAATGATATAGTTAACTGTATTTAATTAATACGGAGCGGATTCAACGAATACTATATTGCTACCCCCACATCCGAGTTATTAATTAGGAAGAGAGAATCTTAATGAAACCGGTTGTGGATGAAAACTGAGCATCTTAAGTGTGACTGTGAATACAAGGTAGGTCTCAATCAAAGTTATTCATTGAATTGTTTCTAGAGTAGCATTGAATCTTTTGATTTCATTCACAATCAGGCTTACTCTGATATATACAGAACTTTGATTGTTTCCTGCTCTTGCAACAGGCACCAAGATTTCTTTATTATAGAACATTGTAATTTTATCTATTTTAACCTGATATCATTTATTCAATTGGCCAAATCACTTGATTCCATCATTTTCTGAATGCACGTGGGTTTATTATATCGTATATGTATTTGCATTGAACTCCTCACAATACGAACAACTTAGCGTTATTCGAATTGAAAAGGTATGGAACATATAGAGGCTGGGCCAGAACTAACCACTCAATAGCCATAATTCCACGAGCCCTGTTTCAATATACCTTCGATTATATAGATAACCTGGGACATGTTGAACTACCCCGTAAATCGTACTAAAGAGGCCTAATAATACGAAATCCACCCACGCGGTTTTAGGAATCATTGAACCATAAATCATATTTTATTTTCAAATTCAATTCATCATTTCAAACCTTGTTCAAATTCATTTCATTATAATCGTATTAAATTCTGAATAATTGTCACCTATTTAATATTTTTTCGGCTATAAATCTGGATATATTATTTTGTTTACTATTACCAAATCTCAGCACTTGCGGTATCAGATATCTATACTTTTCTCATAAAACACAGCGCGTCCATGCAGTTATTGGATGATATATACGTATAGCTTCTCTGCTCCAAAAGAAAATAATAAAAAATAGGTTTATTATCAATTATTCTTAGAAAAAATGTTGTATACATTTACAAAAAACCAAACCAAAAATGAAAATGTACATACATAGTGTACTAATACGTGTAAGGGTATTAAAATAATATATCAACAAATTTTTTAGATTTCGCCTTCTTCGGATTCATCGCCATTGAACTCTCTTTCGTTATCGCTGCAATTGATGTCGATCTGTGAAGTATCTTCGACATCATCATAAAACGTATAATTAGTATAGTAATATATTAAAAGGCATAGATGATAATTATATAAAAATGTATAACACGCGAGAGAAAAATGTTAACGCAAATCGGATTATTGATTATAAAAATGTTTACATGCTATACAGAATTGTTATAAATAGTATTAAGTTTTATTTTTAAATTAAAATTATATAGATAGACTAGAAAGGAGATAATCAAAAATTTAGATAGAAATAATGAAAAAAAAAGTGAAATATGATAGGAATATATCAGTATTATTCTAACCAGTAGTAGTAGTAGCAGTACTTTTTTGGTCATCATCGATAGTTATATCTCCAAGAGAAGATGGTATCTGCTCACCCTCGAACCATTTGAAACGAAATTTTCTCTCCTTCTCTTCTTTGTCAAAATCAGTCGGATGTAATGTCGTTGGAACCCGAAAATGAGCGTGTGCCCAAATATTTGCTATATACGTTGTCCGCAGCAAATGTTGGTCCAACTCAATTTTGTAGGGAGTTAGAGCTGATCCGTCCATATTATTCATTCTTCGATTAACGGAATATGTCATCGTTTCGTAAAATATTATAGTTCTTCAAAAATTTGTAACTCGTGCTTCCTTGACTTGACTCTGTTGATTTTGTTGAATCCATACATACGACATATAATTCTTCTATAATATCAAACGTACTCTGCAACTCCTCGTCAAGTGCGTTGTTTAGTTTGATAGAATTATTGATGTATATTTCTGAGTTGTGTAAAATTTTATATAGCCGGCTTTTTCCTTTTTCGAAAAATGACCGGTTATAGTCGCAACCCGTCTGGACTAGAAAAGATGGGATCGTTGATTATTATCGACTCCAGCTTCCATTGAAACTTCAGCATTACCATTCCATTATCAGAGCATCTTATAGTGACATGCGGGACGCGCATATCGATGCGCAGCATCTTTCACCACATCAGCAGGGTACTTTTTCCCCAACAAATATAAGACTGAATGGTTTTTTCGTTATTGACTGAACTATTAGTTTACCAAATTCCAGGTTTTGCGGTATCAGCTTACTCAGCACACTATTTTCACTACTTTACGTGAAAGCTTGGGCATAATTCCCCTATCTACATTTGGCTGGATACGTTTTTTCATTCCTTTATAATCAACATGTTGACAAAGTTTCAGCTTTTGCTGTATTAGTTGTGTGTGGTAGGCTGCCGCAGCTACACCCCCTGAAATTGCGCAAGCTGGTGGTTCATTCACTCACTAGTAATACCAAATGAAGCTTAGGAAAAATTTTAAGCTTTTGTGAAATGACTAACTCTAAACGGTCGCTGGCTGCCGGACTATTATGATTACATCTGTTTCGTTATCTTATGTTGACATGGAATAGGCACGGTTCTGAATGAAATCAAATATAAGCGGCTTATGAATTGAAATGTATGCAAATCTGATTCTTAAATTACACGGATGTCTATGACCGGTACTATCTATATTCCCATAAAACAATATAATTATTCAAAATTATGAATTCTAAACACTAACATAAACGAAATCTGAAATTTATGACCAATTTACGTGTTTCCCATTGAATAATTATCCAAGATTTTAGAGATTCGTTACAGCATCTTGCTTGATTATCAAAACATAATAAAATGAGTATCAAAAAATGCAGAGAGAATAAGGAATAGACTAACATAAAAAAAAAGCTGAAATAAAGTCAGAATTATTGCATCATAATTAGAGAGACGTAAAAAAAATTGAGCATACAGTATCGGAAACAGTTCTTCTGGGGTATAGACAGAAATCTACACGAGCAACAAGAAACGCAATGATATGGTAATACCACATAAACAAGAGAGACGCATTGCTGTGCGCCCTCCTCTTACCCCACCCGACGCGTACACAGCGACTCGCACATTCTCCCGTCTGGTGTGGTATGATACTGACGTCCTACGTTCTGAGCTGACCGCCCTGGAATTGTAATGCTCTCTCAACTATTCTTTATGCTCTCATGAAGCCTCCATACCCAAGATAAATACTTTCCGATACTGTATATAATATTAACTAAACTCTAATGAGTTTATTAATTAATTATGAATTTTGTATTCTACTTTTAATTTAATTTTTATTTTAATTTCATTCCGGCTAGCTTTTTATTTTGTTTCGATTTGAATGTTTTGAATTTATATTTTATATGTTTGATTTGTTTTGATTGATTGGAATAAAAATGATCTTTTTATATTATATGGAATTAAACACAATATTTCGTTTGAATGTTAAAAGTTTCTATATTTAAATATTAATGACTCTATGTTATATCTCAGGTTACAGATTTTATATTTTATGTTCTCAAATTTCTATGTTTAACTTCAAAACTACTTATTATTAATTTTTGTTTACAAACGACAATGTTCCACTCAGATATACAACGATACAATGAGGATATTATAAATAAACTTACTTTAGTTATCCAATAATATGAGAACTAATGTTGGCAATGTTATTGAGTTTATGTTTTCTTGGTTATTTCAATATTCACTTCAAACAGTACTCTGTTATTATTACACCACACAGGTAAACTACGTTGAACTTCTTTATAATACAGGAACTGTTGATAATAACTTGTTAACTTGTTTTATTCTTTTGAGATACAAAACTTCTTCAATAATATACTGGAACGCTATCGAAGACTGAATATTCTACGATGCTACTTATTAACTGTGGTTATTATAACCTTAAACTTTGTTCGAATACTCAGGAACACTACTTGAGTGGTAGGAATAATTTACTTGCTTCGGTTACTTTAACTTGTCGAAGCTACAGAGACTACTTGAGTTCTCCGATGTTACCAAAAACTATGGTTATGGAAATATACTTGAGCTGCAGAAGATGCTTTGGATCTTAGATGTAAATGCAAACTGTCTGGTTCACCTTCCTGTTTCCTTTTTATAGGACCCACAAAGGCACGCCAATTTATGTCATTTCTGACCAATGAAGTATTTTCTTTGCTTATCAAGGATGCTTCGGTCATTGTTGTAATCTGACATAACTTTTAATTGTTGACCTATTTGAAGTTTCTAAATTGTCTCGACCAATCAGAATAGAGTATTCTATAAATTTTGAATTATTGAAGATTTTCAAATTATTTAAATTGATCATGCCTTCTACTATTTGAATTGATATTGCCTACATTTTCCCACATATTTTGGTATAAGATAACCTATGATTAGGTTCATATTAACTTGATTATTTCAATATTTATGTCAATTTTGTCATTTGCTAAATCTTAAATCTAATACATAATATAAAATATAAATAGCATTTCTATAACATTATATTATATAACTCAAATTTCCTAATTCTATCTTAAATCTATAACATATTTTAATAGTTGGTGCTATTTTATGATAGTCTTGGAATCATTTCAATTATGATTTCCTCTTTCGTATCACTGTACGTTTATCCTCTTTCACTGTTTTCTTGTTTACACTTCTTATTCTATATTACATTCTGGTTTATCTTGTTATACATTGTTTAATACCTCATACTACCTATTATTTAACTTTTAATAATGTTTTTAATTCCATATTTTATATATTTTATTAATCTTTTCTGATTTCAATGTTCGGTAAGTTCAAATTTTATCATTTTATGTAGTTTAGGAAATAAAATCATAACGATACATTGAGACTCGGTCGTGGCTGCTGCGAGCTCCGACGATATCGCAGCAGTCACGCCAGAAAACCCAAAAGTCGGTTAACCGAAGCTACTCCTCCCCACTAGTCGGTAAGTAGCTTCAAGTCCCCAAATCGTGTGCACTAAGTAGTCTCATTGAACCCAGAATGACTGCCTTCTGCATCCGCTCTATCAAGATCTGCACTGAGTTCTTTCAGGCCGGAATGATCTTCAAGTTCGAACGCAGCGAAGACCGAATTCACCGATGATCAGAACAACTAATACTACCTTGTGGCCTGGGTGTAGCGTGCGGAGCTCGAACAGGAGATCTTTATACTTGGCCCATTTTTTCTCTTCTTTCAAGACTATGTTCTTCTCTGCCGGAGCAGAGAATTCGGTGACATACGTAGTCTTGCTTTGTTTATCGAGGAGTACAACGTCAGGTCTATTTGCTTGTATGGACCTGAGGGTCGGAAACGGGTAATTTCAGAAGATCTGACATTTCTCGTTTCCGACAACGGACTCAATATCTCCAGGCATGTAAGGCAGCACCGGCTCTTGGTCTATTCCGTGAGAGTGCCTTGAATGGTAATTCAGCACCTGTAGGGCTTCATTATGGCGATGGGTGTACGCTAAAGCCGCTTTTGCCGGACATGCCGACAGAAGGTGGAAAAGCGTCTCAGGCGCCTTTCGATAGACCCTGCAGCTGGTATCGTGAACCTGCACACCCATAACGTTGCGGCGATAGACCAAGGTGTCGATTACGCCATCTTGGCAAGCTGCGCTGAATCCCTGGGTCTCGGATGTCAGCCCGGCTGACCTTAGGTAGCCGAAGGTCAGCCTGGTTGACAAGCCGAGCGTTTCGATGTTCCGGTAGAATACTGTTAATACTCAGTGAGAAGAGATCAGATTCAAAGTATTTTTTATTACCAATTCTGACAGACAGTCAATATGAATATTTAATTATAGAAGAACGTAAGTCATAGAGATGGATTACATGATCAAACGAAATACATCAACACTCTCACTTAATTCATATTCATGACAAACCCAACTCGAATACTGTAAAACTCTGAGCTGGTAATTTGGGAGCAATATAATGAACTTATTTATGATGTTATTACACACAAGCCAGGCATACCAAATCCTGCTCAAGATATTACTAGGTTATGTTTGTTTACTGTTCCCTCAGGTCAGAGCCTTATGGGATCATATGTTGCTACGGAGAGTGGAATCCTTATTGTAACTATGCTAGGATAGCCACCCTTTTACGCAACTCGAGGGTTGCGGAGAGTGTATATTACAGGGTTACACTACGAGGAGTGCCCTGTGAGTTGGTAGAATGGGTTGAATTTAGCTGCCACCAGTTCCCTTTAGAGGTGTTTTAGAGAATAGTCCAGGGAACGAAACTAATCTCGAAGGAGTTCCTCTCCAGTAGCACTTGGTATAAAATTATTTAGTAGCGGGCCTTTCTTGGCCGACGTATATACTATGCTAGTATGACAGTTTCTCGTTGCTGAAGATGTTCGGAATGACAATCACGACAGGATTATTCTATTCCACTATAACGTTATTTAAGGGATGGTGTATCAATGAAGAACAATACAAACAGTATAATTTGTATATTGAGGAAAAAGTTAATCGTTTACAAAAACAATAATAATAACACAAATATATATACGCACTAAGTTCCATACGTAAAATGAAAAAAAATATGACAAATAGTCAACAAGAAAACAAAACAAAATTCAAATTAAACGAAATTAATTTGATGCTAGTTATCTGAATGGTTTAAAAAAAACAATATACATATAATGAATTTGATAAATCTTTATCGAGACCAATCAATCAGAGAATTATTGATTTGGCTGATGTAACGAAGCTTACTTTCTTTGGGGGCTTACCTCATTTTTGAATGTACTGAGGGATAAGTAACTAAAGGTTGTGAAGTGACCCAGAGGGGCCACTGGTGGTAAAGTTGAGGTTCCGGAAGAGTGATTCTCTAACTAACTAGCCCTGTTGCCTTATCCACAACTACCTGGTTCGCTATGTATATGTAGATCTAGTAAATTGATGCAACAAATTAAACAATATAATGAAACCCTAGTTTCCAAGATGAGCTCAAACACCTTCTCTTAAATTCGCCGCTTCTGGCTAACTCTCCCTGTCCTTAAGGATCAGGGTCTCAATGGGGGTTTTAAGAACCCTTCAAATTCTAAATAAAATACCCTTATTGCAACTTTTAAATAATGATCTTTCCCAATAGTCCCCCAAAATAATTAGGTACTTGACTCTACACCTACAATAACCCTAATTTCATTTATACCTATCTTGAGTAGGTCACCTATATGCACTACAAAATATGAGAAATTCGGCCGATGGATCAATACACTGCCATTAAATCAAAATACTCTATTAATGGTTACGGTCCTCTATAAACCAACACAAAAACGAGAAAAGGGGGGTGCTGACCTCAGAATTTTTGGCTTGAATACAGACTAAATACCTTGTTCTATAGACTCACCCTGACTCAGTATTTAATCCTTAATCCACAAAGTAAACCAGTAACACCTGAGTTTACACTTCACGCACGGCCTCCACAAAATGTATTACGCGGCGTCTTTTTGTTAAGTTATAAATTACACCCCGGAGCTAGTTCTCTCTCGCACCCAGATCAAATTGTCTAATCGTTAAAGGAAATAAATTCTCCAAAATATCAAATTACTTTAGATTTCTATCCTCAATTTACCAATGACGTTCTCCACAATTTCTTTTACAGGTTATTTTAGATTCTAGTTACCAAACAATATTCACTAAATAGCAAATGATATTAAAGTAAAATGTAAGTTCTCTTGAAACTGATAATTAGAATGATTTTAGGTGAATGAAAGTAAACTTTAAGAATGATGAAAATTGATTCGAATGAATTAATTTACTTTGAGTAATAAACAAAAAAAATATAGTTGTAAAAATAGAAATCTTGTAACTTGTAATACAAAAAAAAACAATCAAATGACTAAGTTAAAAATATCAATTAAAAGAATTAATGAATCTGGCTTTGAGAGAGACGGAGCTATATGTACAAGGAAGTGAGCTTACCCAGCAAGATACGACACAGGAACTGCCCTTTTTCCTAAGAGTTTTGATTTTTATAATTCGGATCCCCTCCGAAATTGGTTTCCTTACCAGACTAAAATAAAATTCAAACGGACCAATGAAGTTTGTTGTACCACGTTGTACTTTGCCCTAACACACAAATCTGTATTTAAAGTTGCCTGTTTTCCACATCGAGGGGCAGTGAGTGACCACAAAAAATAATTCTACTGACGCTGCTCAATCAGCGGTTCTAGCTGTTGCTTGTGAACAAGTACAATCCTACAGATTTATACTTTGAATGCTCTTATTCTCAAAAATCACGTACGACTTGTAAAAGGTATCGGATGGCGAATTCCTGTCGCCAGACTGGAATTCCATTATTTCAATCTGAATAAAACTCTAATTGTTGAATCTAGGATGTCTATGTATAGTCTGCTCCTGTCAGGAATTTAGAATTTTAGATTTTGAAATGCCCGTAAGGACGGAACTACACGCTAGGGAATGATTTGAGTTGTAATCTCATGTGTCTAGTATTCCTGGTTTACTTAGAGTAACTTAATTTTCGGGAGTTTTCTCCTGCTTACGCTACTTTGATTCAATCGTGAAAAATAATAATCCCCCGGATTATTACAATACAAAATCTTCAAATAAATGTGAAGAAAGTCCTTTAGTAAAAAAGTCAGCAATTTGTTCTTCGATGGAATATATTCCAACATGATTTGGCCAGAATCTAGTGCTTCTCGAATGGAATTAAAATCAAATGGAACTGACCTTCGCTTTTATACGTATTAAGTGTGAGCGAAAAGGAAGAAAGCGCCTCTAATGGCAGAAATCGTTAAGTTTTTTCTGTATTTTTATAACTTCTGGAAAAACGTTACGTTTTCTGCCATTGGGGTCGCTTTCTTCATTTTCACTTACACTCAGAACAAATAGAGTATAAACAGCTGTTCTGTCATCAAGACGTCATGATATGCGCGCGGAATTTGAAACCGTTTCCTCGATACGAACAATTTTCATTAAAAAAAATCATAATCAGTTGGTATTGGATCTCAATTATTTTTACAGTAGCAACCATAGAATTCCCTCAAAAATGTATTAAATCAAAGAATAAGTAGAAATAATATTGCGTTATTCAACAAAAATTTAGAATAAAAATGGGAAACAAATCAATACGATTTTATTAACTCCTAAAATTTAGCCAATTTCTCAGCTGAAAATTTGTTAAGTTTGATTTGTGAATATATAGGATTGATAGGAAATTTTCCGTAGAATACCATCCCGGTGTTGATGGTTCTATTTCTATCTGTTTTTTTTTATCTGTGTCCAGTACGCAAAACATGCAATAAAACAATATAAAATTACATTAAATTTGATTTAAATTATTTTTTCTGATGTTTTTTTGCATTTTTGCGCATTTGAGATCAGTGTTTGATCATAGTACACAGACTATTTTAATCTACGGGAAATTTCCGATCGCATATAATATCGAATTTTTCTAAATTTCTCATTTTTCATGGCAGGATTCTAGAAAAACAGAAACAAGAATCTTTTTGCATGTTATTTAAATGGAAGATAAATTCCTCTTGAGGCAAGCGGTTTCGCAACGGGGCAAGCTGAAATATTCTTTTTTGGTATATTTTCATGTCAAAAAATCAGAATCTCAACAGAGAGTGATGATTTCTTAACGCAAAAAAAATAGCTTCAGGTTCCTGAATCGTGTGACCCGAGTATTCTCATTGAACCCAGAATGACTGCTTTCTGCATCCGTCTATCAAAATCTGTGCCGAGTTCTTACAGGCCGGAATGATCGTCAAGTTCGAACGCAGCGAAGACCGAATTCCGCCCACAACACCGATAATCAGAGCCACTAATTCCACCTTGTGGGCTGAAAATAGCGTGCGGAGCTCGAACAGGAGATCTTGATATTTTGTCCATTTTTCCTCCTCTTTCAAGACTATGTTCTCTGCCGGGGCAAAGAATTCGATGACATACATAGTCTTGCTCAGTTTATCGAGGAGAACAACGTCAAGTCTATTTGCTTGCATGAACCTGACAGTCGGAAATGTGTAATTCCAGTAGATCTGGCATTTTTCGTTTCCGACAACGGATTCAAATATCTTCCTTAGATAAAATAAAATAAAAACTCCCTTTTTTCGTATTAAACTATTATCGAAACGTCAAAGAATAGAGCTTTTATTCTATTTTCAGTCTATCTAGGAATCAAACTGATAATTATCGATACATCACTCGTATCACATACAACCGATCCAATGTTTTCTGCAGTTTAAATTGTATTTTAAAGAACATAAGTCGGCTGCAGACGAATTTCATTAATCTAAGTCATCTATCCTTTTCTAAATTACATGGAAACACTAATTAACATAACAATTTTTGACTAAGATATAAATAAAATATCGAAACATCAAAAAGAAATAATCTGCATACTGTTATTTATATACAAGAGTCCACTGGTTTTACTTTCTTGCAGAGAGCTCTATCGTTTCTATACAGGGAACCGGTAGAAATTAGGTCATACACTTACTATCTCAACACGGAGCTCTGTCATCTCCGGTTTCTATCTCTTACCACTATCATTATCATGTACATTGTTATTTATACACTACTAGTTCTTTCAAATGGAAAAAGCACAACTATGTTAATTCTTTCCTTTTCCAGTGTCCAACTTACAAACGAGCACGCAGGACTGGCTTGAATTATATTACAACTTATAATCTACCAGCGAGTCCACCAGTATATCATTGGATCCTGAGAGGAACGGCACTGCTTTGCGACGTACAATAATTAATTTTTAATATAGTTATTAAATTTTATAGATGTTTTATGCCTAATATATATTTCTTACAAGTAACATGAACTGTTTTTTGAATGCATAAGAATTGAATATTACGGAAAAATTATTTATGTCACCATTTTGAGGCTCAACATTACGTCGTAAAGTAGGAATTCAAGGATGAGAATTAGTGTAACTATAAAAATTTTTTTCTGAAAACATTCCTTCTGGAGAATATGTCACTTTATTTGGTGACTGGCCTTCTCCCTTTTTAGATTTAATAGTATTAGAATTGATTCTAATAGTAATCAATGACGACTTATATTGTTATGATGAATGATGAATGCGGATTAATATACATTTTTAATGTCTTAATATAGGAACTGTAGAATTCAACATACAATGAATATAATCATAGATAGAGAAAATATCACCAATATCAACAAGAATAACAACTAACATCACAAAGGGCATGAACAAAGATGCTAAGAGTTGACAGTGGTCTCGACTTCCTGTAACTCACCAGAACTCTAAGGCAACTATGTACTCGTCGCTCATAGTCAAAAATCTATAATACAACAATTGATGTGTCTTCTATTGTTCCGAATAGAATGCGATCCAATATGCACATTGCATCATTTTGAAATCATTTCACTACTCACTATCAATAGATCAATTTACTGTCTACATTGATAAACTAAGGCAGATGTCCTAACATGAGAATGGCGAATAATTATAACAAAATCATAACCACCATTGAAGTCATGATGTAATTCTCACAAGTTCACATGGAACAACCTTTCATTGAACATGTTCACCAAAAGAGTGAACATATAAAATATTAATACACTTTGAAAAGGGTCGGTATTCGATCAAATATTTGGGCATATTTATAGATTGCCATCTATGTGACGGATAAATTTAAGCCACTTTCAAATATCTCAAACCTATTTTAGATGTCCAGGGGTTAAAAATATTATACTCGTCTCTGGTTTGCACTCATATCATGTGGTATAATTGACTGGGGGTGTGTGAGTCATATTCATCTGAAAAAATTGGAAATTGTTTAAAAAAGAATACTAAAAATTATCATTAATAAGAAATGGACATACCCTTCGTATTACCTCTATGGAGATGCTGAAACAATAGATATCAGACAAATTTTCCATGTAACTCTGGCCTCACAAGAGGAGAAAATATAAATCATTCTCTTTCCAATAGAAATATAGTTTCCTTTTTGTTGTTGTATTTATATTGTTATTATTGTTGGTCATGAATATGTTATATTTCACCTTTGCATCATATTGTATCATACTTTTTCATAGTTGAATTGCGAAATCAGTAATGTAAAATAACATTCAAGCATTATATGTAATGCTCAACTGGATCTTATCTTTATTTGAAATATTGTGAATATTTTTCAACTCAACATAGAATCTCACTATAATACATCCGATCCTAAGAACCGGACAGAAAGGAATTTGGGGGTGATTTTATAAAATTTTAAGTAAATTACTGAGATGACAAATGGCCAGCAATATTTAAAAATCTACTGGAACAAATTCACGCCGAAAAATGGAAGCACAGATTGTTCGAATAATTGGTTAAAACTACAAGGTTGATTAACATGCGAAAAATATCAAATCAGCGAACCAATAAAAGAGTGGTGAACAAAATTTTTTCCCTAAAAACCGGAAACTTGTACGTAATAACAGTAGTATCAGTGGTTGAACTTCTGCATAAATCATAAGACATAAGGAGAAGCAAGATGATGCGTCTCACAAATGCTTAAAAAGTTATAAGAATTGGAATAGCGTTAGTAGAACTTATAGAGAGGATGAAGCTATTCAACAATAACTTGGTGAACGATCAAGTTCAACGACGTGGATACCTAGAAGTCATCAACAATAAGAAAAATTAAAATAGCTGTATTTTGCGATATGTAGAGTCTTAAGAAAGGTGAGTGTAATTTATTAGCTTGTCTCGTATTATAGTTGTGAAAATCAGTATGTATCAAGTATAATTGTTCACTGAGTTTTATTATTGGATCAATTGATGAATATACAGTAATGGAAAAGTCAAAATTTCGAACATGATATTGATTTAAGACAATTAGAAAAAATTAATTTATGAAAATACTCATTTATCTCTATCTATTGAGTAGCTTCTGCCATGGAATAGAAAGACATGATTTTGAGTAGCGGTTTTTGCAATGGACCTCACATGATTATTCCATGCTGTTGGTGGTGATCCCGAACATGAATATGGAATACTCCATGGGAATAGCTGTACTTGACATCATCATATTAGGTATTGTGGGATCGGTCTTCCTAGAAAAGACCCAAGCTTGAGTTTTGGTTGCATTAAACTCTACTAGATTATCAGATTTCTATTTCAAAATCATTGCCAGATGTCCAATACTTGCGTCAACCTGTCTCTGTCTCGCTCCTCTGGCTTCATTGGATGGTATAGGGGCTCTAGATGAGAAAGCGGTATGAAATGTACCATGATCTGCAAAACTGTGGACGGAACAGGTGGTGTTTTCCAGCAGATCGTAGATATGGAGCAGAAACAAAGTTGGTGCCAGGACATATCCCTGTGGAACACCAGCGTTGATAGCCATTGTATTGGAAGATACAGCATCTGGGAGGAAGCTCGATAGTAGGCGACAAAGTTGAGGAGGTAAATCATATGACACAAGTTTTCCAAGAAAGCTTTGGTGCCAGACTCGGCCTAATGCTACAGCTAGAGTTTTCCCATGTTTTTCAATAGATTTCTGTCATACTTGTGTTACGTAGGCAAGCAGGTGTCCTGTTGATCTCTGCTGACAAGAGCCATATTTCCGGTTATTCACGAGCTCTCTAGATATAAGATGAGCTCGATGTTGATTACTTTCTCCATCACTTCAAAGATCACAGAATGGGGTTCATAATTATTAGGAAGGATCTTCATTCCTTTTTTTGGAATTGATGAAATAAATCTAGCTGTCTTCCAGCTGGGAGGAAAGACACAAATGTTGTATGAAACGCTTTACAACCTGCAGAAAACCGGTATTAATTCAGGCGTACATTTTTCGAGAACAACTGGTGGAATTTCGTCTGACCTCATAGAAACCTTTTGGTATTGAGATCTAGCAGAATGTCCCTAATTGGTTGTTTACGGAAGACAATTTCAGGCATATGACTAATACAACAAGGCTCTCTCTCCCTATGAAACTCCATAAAATTTTACGTAAGGAATTTATATGTTTATTCACAGTGTGTTGAAATTTGATCCCTATCATTGATTAGCCAGAACAAACGTGTAAATATTATTGACACTTACCCTTTTATTTCACAAGGCACTTAAAATTTAATACACTGAAAGGTAAGTGGAAGGATAAACGCTAATTTTAACCAGATAAACTCGTATCAACAACAACAATAAAATGTAATAACAGAAATATAGATCAAATTAATAATAATGAAACAATGATTATGACAATTGATAATATGGAACAATAATGTGAATAAGTTCATAACTAATAAGAATAAAAAATAACATCAAAATCTAAACTCCAATGAAACAAACCTAGATCATCTGAATTAACTAAAAGGCCGAAATGAAACTAAGAATATTAAATTGATTTTTCAACCAGAATGAACCTCAGGGATCGAAACTAAATGAACTGATTTGAATGTATTATTGAACTTGGACTTGAATAAAAACTGAGAACAACAAGCGTTGATTGGAAATCTAAAATAACTCTGATTTAACAAGAGCCACCTTACTTACCAAAAACACTCTGGAGAAACTAATAAGTTAAATTAATTGGTATTTACGATATTTGTATTGCGTCCTTCTTTTCAAAAACGAATGTACAATTAGGAGAAGGATCCCCAAATTATTTAACCAATAAGCAGTAAGATAGATAATAATTCTTACCCTCTTTTGTGGCCTCTAACTGATTATTTCAACTATTATCAAGACTATATTCAATTACAACTCTGATCGTTTAAGTTCCATAGTAGGATCACAATGGGTCTGGAAAAAGCCCGCTACCTAAGTATCTCCAGATGGTAAACATTAACATTCATCATAGCTTAGCATACGTTTTCCTTCCTTTTTTGGTTATTCATCTTGATAGGTTCATGATTTCCTTTAGAACAAGAAATTGTTGTGAATTTATTGAAACCATCTTTACCATGCCAGCTGTTGCGTCCCCACGTACTTTTAAATGCATTTAAATCATATTATCAATTCATTCAATAATTTTCTTCTTCTACCTCAATAAATGAGCATTTCAGATAACGTATTGAAATCATTCATTTCCGCTTAAAATAAATCTATAGATCCTTCGCTACTCGCGTTGTGCGGTAATGTGAATTAAGAACTTATCGATCACGTGCACCCACTCTGTCAAATGTCTATTGCCCAGTATTCGTTTAATGGTTAACAGAGGAACCACTTGTGCTAATTTTACAACCGCTACTCCGCCTTTAATTTTACAACCGCTACCTCGCCATTAACTTACAACCGCTACTACTTATTTTCAACTTTTGAATCTAAACTTGAGTGAATTGACGACCACAGCAATCAACCAGAAGAAACCGGCCGGTTGATCACGCTGTCCCTGAGGATCAAGGATTCTTCCTGCCGTACTTCAGTAGGAGTAACTAACTACACTGTGATTTAGCTGTGCGCATCTTATGTTAGGTAGGATCTTGAGATTTAGTTCGCATTTTAATTCAACCGGGATAATTATTACAGTCCACTTTACTCTTTTGAAACTAATTCAATTCTGAGTTATTCCCGCGCGAAACACCAGCTATGGTATCGATTTGATGTTACGAAGGTGATTCTCCTTGAGGCGGGTGTGAATTGTCCTATATTCATTTTTAAAATTCCTTCACTTTCTTGTTACTTTGCTTTTAGATATTTTAATTTTACATGAAATTTCAATTTTCATTTCATTCCGATTTGATGATACGAAGGTGATTCTCCTTGAGGCGGGTGTGAATTGTCCTATATTCATTTTAAAAATTCCTTCACTTTCTTGTTACTTTGCTTTTAGATATTTTAATTTTACATGAAATTTCAATTTTCTAAGAATGATTTTGCTTTGAATATTGGAAAAGGCCTGTACTAAACTCTTATTACATTACCCCCTTGCTGGAGGGAATCATATGGGTCACGATACTAACTGTGGGGGTTTTTACGCCCCCTGCCTTCCCGTCGTGAGACTCTAGACATGTTCATAGGACCCTCTCCTACTTAGCAGCACGCCACTGCCCGACAGAGACCAACGCCTCACTTGGAGAGGAGACGGTCTCTCCCCCTGTCTACTCGTGTTAGTGTTATTATTATAACATCTCCCGTTTGACGAGTCGCCGTCGACCTCTTATCATCGGTCTTCCACATATCGTTGCCTCGGTCGCGAATCGATTTCCCAGAGGCCTGGCATATGAAGCACCGACACCGGACTTCATGAGTAGAGCCATGTGGTGCAGCATTCTACCCCCGCAGAGGCAGCTTCTGTTCACCCCCTGCGGAGTTACTTTAGTCGGATCCACTTTAGGCGGACCCAAAGTGGAGCTACTTGCTAGACTCATATAGTGCCCCTTCTGGGCTATGGTCAATTCCACCTCCTCGTGTTACCTGTTTCACCAGGAACGTTCGACGAGTCACCGTTCGGCTTCGTTCAAATAGCCTACCACATTGTCTACCAAGCTCGTGAATCCATTTCGACCAGAGATCTGGGATTGGAAGGCACGATATCATGGTTTTAGTGGTGAACTGCATGTGGTACACAGTTCACCGGATCTTATGCATCGACAACGTTAGTTTCTCCCCGTAGGGTTACTTATCTCGAGAACCACGAAGAGGTGTTGCTTGCTGAATCTACTCCCGACTTAACGCCGGACCAAATAGTTCTCTCTCGAGCAATCATATGGGTCAGAACGGAAACAAATCATTCGCTAAAGCAATAACAGATACCTGTGAAAAAATATTAAAAATTTCGTTTTCTTCATCATTTTCCCCCTCGAACGTGGATCCCTTTATAGATTGCTTGTAGATGAAGTTGTGGGAATTTGGGCAAACAGCTGTTTGTCGGTATGTACTTCTTCTATTCCGATTGCTACCTGGTCCTCTTCATTAAATAAAGAATAAACAAAATCTATAATGGATCATCATATATAAATAACATAAAAGGTAATATAGACAATATTTATTATAACATTATTATACATTCCGGAGACCTCAGAGAAAATTAAGAAATGTTTGAAAAAGTATGATATAAATGTTTCGCATAAACCTAATAACTGTGTTGGGAAATATTTCCCAAATCTAAAACCTTTAATACCTAAAGATGAACAAACCCAAACGGTATACAAATTAATTTGTTAAGATTGCGATGGTACTTATTCTGGAATTTCTGAACAATATTTACAAAAAAGAATGTATGGCCATAAGTAGAGCACAAGAAACGAAAACTTAGAAAATTCCACCGCCCTTACTGCTTTGATTACAACCATCAATTCGATTATAAAAATTTTAATATTCTAACCAAGGAAACCAATAATTATGAAAGATCTATTCTGGAGATGAGTCACATAAGACGTGACTCCAAATTTGAAAGTCGTAGGACAGATATTCAGACTTTGAGTCAATTAAAACTTCTCACATGCGTATTTATGATGCTAAAAGTATATTTTAGGTAGAATGTCAAAAGTATATTTTCAATAAGGTCTGACAAAACTTTTTTTATTACCTTATAATTCTTAACATCTGGTTCAAAAGTAGAAACTTGAATGTAATGTTCTGGTCTTCAGTCGTTCATAGACTTTGTTGACATAATTCGTATTTTATGAGAATACTATTAAGCAGTGGATTCTTGATATATTATACTTATAACATTGATGTGTTAGAATTTCGATTATTCGTGTTTCTGTTCGTTTCGGCGACGTGGGCATTTTCGATTGAAATTGGTGCGATTTGGACCCTTTGTGCTAATACAAATAGTTTTAAGTAATCCCGTTATGTTCGTGAGACCGAAACATGCGTAAAGAGTAAAATAATGAACATATGTGTAAGTGTGACCTATTTCCCAAGAATGTATATATTACCAAAACCCTTATGTGATTCTGTTAGAACTATATATTGTCGTTTGTTATTATTGAATAGGACAACTCCAAAGATCCTCCCTTAAACCTTATAAGTCTGCCATCTTAAATGGGAGTAGCCAAGCTTACGAGGAATTTGCAGAAGCAATTTCTGAGATGGAGAAGATTTTGATTAACATACTAAAAAGAATTGTAATAAGAGGAAAGAGGCGAAGCTGGTCAGTTCAAGGAAGAACTTTGGATGAAATCAATTTGAATTTCGAAGGAGATTCAATGATACAATCAAAGGATGATCTTGAACGGACTGGAGATTGTTGACAGAAGATAATTCATCTACTCCGAAAGAATCAACCGTTTCTGAAAAAATCATTGGTGATTGAGGAATAACAAGATTTCTCCGCTGCATCTCAGAATTCGGAAAGCAAAGCACCGGGAAACACATCTTTTGACATGAGTAAGAAGGAGTATGCAGCTCAATAAATATCATTTTATAACGTTCAGTACAGAATGTTAGGTGTGCTGAGAAATACCTGATACAATTTTCATTCTAGTTTTGTTTAAAACATTCCAAAATAGGGAATAGTAATATCTAATTCTCAATTATGAAAACTCTTGGATATACATTATCAGGCAAATCGAACTTGGAATGATAGAATCGACCCTCATTTGGGGAAATCACCTGAATTCTCAATTTTCAATCAAATGGGAACTCATAATTCTTAAACCTCAATCTTGACGTTCCCCGAGTTTTGGACTGAAAAATTACGAAGTCATCCACCATTTCGTAGATACCTTTACATTTTTTAGAATGTTGTGTTTACAATACATGACTCAGCGAACGTGATCTTTACCTTCAAAAATACATGGGTACTCACTCTGAGGTAAATGGAAGAAAGAATCACAAAATCTTCCGCCATCTTGAATCACCAATTTTCTTAGGCAAAATCGTCTATTCCTTGAAAGTCCCCGGAAGTACATTTTCTAACGAATCGAATGAGATATTACAAAATCTTCAGTACATCTTAAAGAAACTAACTTAACTTTCCGAATTCGACTCAAAATTCATGATCCGGAACCTTGAAAACTGATTAAGGAATATCTGAAATTTCGCTATTTTGAAGGTATCATCTTTAAAGGAATAATTTCTCGTATTATCATATCAACCTCTCTTTCCGAGAAAGAGTGCAGTTCTAAGAGAACCCACTCCTTCCTACACCGCTGATGATGTATTCTTAAAAACCTCCAGATTATATCCGCCTACCTATGTGCAGTTATCTTTATAAGAGCGCGCTTGAACAGCTCGTCCCTGTAACATTACCATTTATCTTCAGCGATTGACGCGGTACCCTCACACAATCAAAAAAAATAAACCCTATTAACCTACATATAACTTGACAATACATACAAGTGAGATAATCAACAACCTCAGTCATAATTTCCATGATAAAATCTCATTTTAGACATCAGTCTCACACACATATCGAAAATAAAATAGAGAATGCATGGAAATGACAACCTCAAGATAGTTCTTGCTCAAATATTGGATCAACCCATAAGGCTGTTCTCCTCACGACCAAAGGTCGCCTCCTATTGTCGCTATCTCAAATACCTTTACACTTGCGAAAGAAAACATGGCTCATGAGTGCACATACCTCGTACATGTGCAACCATTATCAAAACCCGACAACGATAATAACATAAAAAAAATTATACGATAATTAAAATGCTTTTCTTTAAGCGACACCGAAGCTTCCGAGAACGACTTACTAACCCGGCACTCAATATTCGTGGAGGCTGATCCTGAATCTACTGGAATGGGAAGGATATAACGAATCCCCTGATGTCGATGGAGCTGCTCCAGAATCTATTTGGACAAATTCGACGGGTGGAACCGGAGCGGACGGGATAACATCATTCCTCGGTTGGTGGTGATGACGATATATGAAAAAGGTTGTGAGGGTGTTCCATACGCAAGCCTGCAATGATAGCCCAAATACAAATAATTGATTGAGGCTCCATTCATCCAAGCCGACTCCAAAAGTGCTAAGTTGGACGTTGCGAAAATTCCCGGTAACCCATTCCTCGCCGTCAGCACTGCTACATTACATAAGGTAAGTTGGCTTCTCCCCTTTATGTCATCTGGCGCCCACACGGATTTCATATCTCGTTACACTAATTCTCCCATCACTGCTTGTCTCTAATGTATATGTTCCATCAGGACAGTACGCCACTGGAATTCCCCTTCGACTGAGCTTGGAGAACTAATTCCTGTTTCGACGGATCCAATCCTATATTCCATTGATAATAATCACCCTATCCTGATCTAACATCCGTGTCGTTGTCCCTTCTATATGACAAAAAAAAATTTGGTTGGCTACCACTTGCAGTGTTCAATTACAGGGCACTATTCTGAAAATGTCCAGAAATGTATTCCCGAAAATAAAAAAAATAGAAGCTCAAAAATTATTGCAACCATAAATCGTTCCATGATGGTAATCAACTCAAGAGCTTCGCGATAAAATCGCAACTCAATTGAAATTTCGACATCCCAATGAAATATCATCATAAACGAAAACTACTCTCGCGAATAATCATTTTCTCAATTCAATAATAAAACAGACGGCCATACAAGGTTACATCATGAGATACATTCAACCAGATCACCAACCCTTCTTTTGCGTTAGCTGTTAGTCGTTAATGAGGGCATGGTTAACCCAATTAAAGACAGGGGGCATTGATACACAAATGAACCCAAGAGCAATCTCTAGATGGAATTAGAAGTCAGTGCTCAAGGACACTGTCTTAACTCAAAATCGCATCCTCCGTTCCACATCCTGGGGGTGGAACGTCTCTTTCGTTCTGGATTGGCATCCTCTTGTCCTTTCCTACCTCCCCCCAGCATCTTCGCTCTTGTTCTGACTCGCAGGTCAGCGATTTATATACATATCCTACATATTCTGCGTTTTCGATTCTTCGGCTTTCACTTCCTCAATTTTACTGATATCATCCAACGTTATCTACACCTGTTCGGCTCATTCATACTCAGGCCGGTGTTCTGTCATTCGCACTCCACACTTACTCAAATCATCATCCTGGTCTTAATGACAATTCTGCGTACTGCTCTTGTGCAGGCAGCATATCTGCCCAAATCACTGATGAGTCTTATCAAACAAACAAAATCCTGTACCTGCGCTTGATACTACGTCGTATCGGCCCAAATTCTTGGTCCCAACTACCCCTACTGGCGAATCCTACCTGCCAGACTCACAATTGGCCTACCTGACCTTCATGTCTATCCTGGACCTAAAACTCACTTTCTAATAAAAATACACTTCCAGTGACTTCCTGGCCCATCCACTTCGAGTGTATATTTGTCTTACTATCAGTCTCATATCAGACTCTCAACTAGCAAATCTGGCCTCTCTGTCTTTACTGGATACTCTTGTGCTGACAGCCCTCTTGGGCATGATATTTACTGAACTCGGGTGTTGCGGACCTTCCTCAACAGCATCCTACGTTAATTCGATTTGCGCCAATACTTCTTTGAAGATATATTCTCTACAACCAGTTTTGAGATGCTGGCTATAGTGATCTTCCACACGGCCTGCCATCGCCAGGATTCGCGTTGGTCGAAGTATGCTGACATCTGGATATCGATACGCTGAGGCAATTTTCCGTTTTCGTGATCGCTGTGATCAGGAGCTGTGACAGTCCCAATACAATGACCCTCCCCCCCATTCCCACTACAGGGTACATCTACCAAGCAAACCTGGTCAATAGGAATATCCGGTTTCTATTTTAACTAGAGACAGAGTACGCCTATTGGTCCACTCGCTCCTTTTTGGGTGGATCTTACCTCTCAGCCATGGATTCGGCTACCATCCAATTCTGCCACTGGTTGCCCGAGAATGGTACGATGGCGGGTTCTATATTCTTACATTCCACTTTCTGCATTTGGTAAGTTATTATATCGAAAATATCTTGCGTAATACGAGACTATTAAAATAACTACACTTATAGAGGCTGTACATTTGAGGTTCGGTGACTTATTACAGGCGAGCAAAAGTTTACCAACATCTCAATTCAATTTGAGTTCCTATGATTCCATATGAATTATCTCTAGTTGGTGAACATCATGCTAATTCATTTTGGGGAACCCCCAAAAAAAACAGTCGAATACTTTAGTATTGTAACGGGTTGCGTTACGAGTTTTCTTTTAAAGAAATCTGTAAAGAACAGATTAGATTTATTTTCGACTAGGAAACTTGTCTTATAAATCTCAGAGACATCTTTACGTTCATTAGCATCGATTACTGAATTTAGTCTCCGCATGCCCCATAGCGCAGAGTGGGGTACGTATGATAACGGGAGTCGAAGAGAATTCATTGTCGTGTAAACCTTAAACTGGGTAAGTCGAGATTTTATAATTCGTTGATTTTGCATTCAATTTCTTAATTTTTGCTATTGAAATATAATTCACATCAGGCACCATATAATTTGATTTGGTTTTGTAATTAGATTACAGGATGTTCAGGTCCTGAATGTGATTATATTTCACTAGAACTTGTAACGAACAGGTCGTTACGTGATTATATAGAACTATTTATTAAATGGATTAGATTTCTTTTCGTTAGTAATCATGCAACTGATTAATTAAAGACATCTGCTAGTCAATGATATCGATTTCTGAAACTACATCTCATGTCATGAGATGTCACTAAATATCGCGGAGTGGGAATGTAGGATAGCGGAAATCGAAGAGACCTCATTGTGTTGTTAATCTTTGATAGGGTAAGTCGAGTATTTCATATTCTTTGAATACATTCTTAATTTTTTTGAACTTCTGAAATATGATGCACACCGGGCTACAGATAATTTGATTTAGTTTGTTATTCAACGCCTGGATGTAAAGTACCCGCGTGTGGTTATATTTCAGAGGAATTTCTCGACTTGCTCTAATAAATAACACAATCAAATTTGCATCTAGCATGAACCCAGGTTTATCTTTTCAATCACTACCGGGATTGTTTTAGTCACTGTCTAGAATTACTCTGACGAGTCGTGAGCAGCTGTTGCAGTCAATATTTAAATTTCACCTTTACTTTAACCTGTAAATTGAGCACATGTTAGTTGCGCGATCCTGAAGATCGCCATTTTGTTAACCTGGTACTTGATACATAGGATGGTCTTATTAGACCCACGTGCCGTAAAGGTTGTTAATGGTGAATTCACCTAATTACTGCTTATTAGGTATAAGTATATATTTTTGACACTGTCACGCCGTTAGGGAGTGATCACAGTTTACAGTATCAATCCACGTGTATAATTCTTTTCAAGCAAACCAGAATATTATGCTAACTAGCAAATTTTCAACAGTTCAAATAATATTTTTTCCAGATATAAATTTAATCATTATTGTTTAAGTCACATGTAACTTTTTGCTAATTTTAAAAATCAAGTGTAATTGTTTATTTCCTTCAGATTAAATTAAAATTTTGTCTAAATTGATGTCTCGTCAAGATATCCATTTTGTACTAGTGTTTTCGCAATTTGGGAAAGATAACATTATCGGTTGTGGAATCATTTGGTTATTCCAACCGACGGTGTTGCTTGTCCTTTTGATCTCAAGTCAGGTACTGTTCGTTCTTTGAATTTACAGGGTTTGAACGTCTGAGGTTCCTCACCCCTTCACTCCCAGGCGGTATAGTGACTTTCCTGACAGGACCGACTTCCAGTTCCTACGAGTTCCAAGGAGGGTAACATTTTCTTGTTTGAATGACCATAATTTCATTCTCTGATTTTGTTGTTTATCCGAAGTTGTATTCCACTAATTTTTTATAGAACTATTCGAGGTATTCTGTAAGTCCTCTTGTTGGAAAATTAGTTCTTTTAAATTTAATAATTGAGTTAATTTATTAATTGTTTTATATTAATTCACTTTATGTTACAAACCAATTTAATTTAATAATCGTTTACTCAAATTTCATTTATGTTACGATTTGATTTAATTTTCTAATTGTTTCTACGAATTCAATACTATTTTTATTCCCAATTGGAATTCTAAAAATTTGTAATTTATATTATGTTATAATTCAAATTCTGTGGAATATACGAATTGTTAAGTTGAACTTGTATTGTTTTCTGAATTTCCATCAACTGTTTAACCACCTCGTAGTGCTTGTATTCTTGACTGTGAATTCATTCAGTTTTATAGTTTTTTTTTCAAGCAGTCGGCGCTCGGGCAATTCACAGTCTTGAAACACAAGGCACGTTTCACTACGAGCCCTGAGAATAATCGATTTAAATTGAGCTAGCTGGGCCAATTAAGACCGACCCAAGCGGGTCCGTTTCACTGGCGCCCAATCTTCAACGTGGTCTAGAACACAGTTGATAGTTATTGAGAGAATTATATATTAGAAGTGAAAAATTGGTCATTTTATTATTTTTTTTGTGACTTTGAGAATTTGCTTGAAATTGTCATATTTTTACCTATAGTTAGGGTATGTTAAGATTCTGGGATCATGCGATCAGCTGTTTCAGCTTTTAGGTTCAGCATTGAAGCCTATGTTATAGGTATTGCTTTTTTGTTTGTTTCTATAGTTCATTGTTTTAAACAATGTGTAGAGTCATGTTTCATATGTGCTATTTTTTTTTTCACTATAGTGAATAGGTTAGTCAAATCATTTGGGTCAATTTTCAGTTTTTCAGTATGGGATACTTCCCTAATTTTTGTTTAAACAGTTCTGGACCTCAATTTTGATACATTTTTTTTTCCTTTTTTAGCAAATGTCGAAAATCAAAATTAGGAAATATTTCATTAAGAACTTTATATTGGAAATGAAGACTATGCAAAGGGATGGCAGTTACAGAGATGAGGAACAGGGTCCTAGCAGGTTGCTAATGTTGCGGTGGATTTTGATGTTCGCATTTATGACTGTCAGTTTTGGGAAGGACGCGACCCTTAATTGCCACAGTAGATGAATACTGTTAAGGAAGCTGCAATTATTGGTGATCTGCGGGGGATCCTCTGTTGCTCTGATCTGCATCGGTCTCTCTTCTGTTCGGATATCGTTAAGTATCATTATTTATATTTTTTAAATTTACATTTTGATTTGTCGTGCTATTTTACATTTCAATTTTCATCGTATAGGTATCAAAATTTTTTTTCCATTTCAGTAACTGTTGCTTAGATTCTTTATATTTTGTTTTTTAGTAACACTCATTTTAGGGTTGATCACCCTTAAAATGTAGTTCAATTAGGAAGTTTGACGAGTTCACTCTTCAAAACCTTATAGTTTATCTTTTGTATAGTTCAAGCTATAGTTTTTTTTTTGGATTACCCATTTATAGGTTTTGAATTTAGAAGTGTTACTTCTAAATTGGGTATGCTATTTTTGGTAGGTCTATCTTCTTAGTGTTGCGACACTCAGGAGTAGGCTGATTTATAGGGAGTTATTGTCTGGGAAACGTATAATTTCAGAAATAAGCTCCAAATTATAGAGTCAATCCTAGAGTAGGCAATTTTTAATTTGGGATCATAGGATCCAGTTGTTGCTGAAATTGGGGGTGACTATGAGTTTTTTGTGAAAGTAGGGAATATAAATTGGATTTAAGATCCCCTTCCCTAGAGTTTTCATGAATTAAACTCATTATAATAACGAGTTGAATTTTTCCAGTGTTACAACTTTAATTTGGAGTCTGATGGCTCATGAGTTGTAAAAAGTGAAAGAACTCGGTTATTTTTATAGATTATAGGTAATAGCATATCTTTGGGGTACATCTACTATAGCTGATTCAATTTCTAGTTTTTTTTCCAATTATTATCTTACCTTTTTGATTACCAAATGATTGTGATGATTCTCATTTATATTTTTATAGTTTAGCACATATGAGCATATTTTTTTTTCTGTGATCTTTGTGTCAGTGCCTACATTTTAAAAAATGATAGGTTTTGTAAGATTTCTGGTTAAACCAGTTTTCTTTGAATTTTTTTGGATCTTTTGGAAAATTATGAAGCTTCACTTCAAATTTATAGTAAATTCTTGTTCAGTGTTGTATTCCATTCACTTTTTAGTCCGGAAAGTAGGGAACTTTTAATTGGACCTATTTTTTTTCGTGGGATAATTTAAGTGAAAACATCTATTCACTTTTGTGAACTAAGTTCACTTATGTGCCAGTCCCTTAATTATTTTCTTTCTAGAATCTGTAGAAGGCTAATGTTTGTGTCCCGAATTTTAAATTTGGATTATAGATATAGCTTTGTAATTTAAGTGAAATTACAAATATTTCATTAGTTCCTTCTTTCTGAGATTTTTTTTTGAGCTGGTACATTATATTTCTTTATTTTTTTGTCAATTTTTGTTCCTATGGATTAAATCTTTATAGTATGTCTATCTAGAATTTGTGGATTAATCTATTTGGGATAGTTTACCGTATATTTTTTTTAATTTTTTCCTGCAGAGGATATATAGAATCACTTTTAGGGCGGTTAGCCACTACATTGCATTATATTATATTTTTGTTGTTGATTTTATTTAGTTTTTCTTTTGATGATGTTCACTAAAATGAGAACAATTCATTATTATAAATGTATAGAACATTTTAATTTTCATTTTAAATTTTTAGATTAACTTTTGAGTACCGTAATATTGGGATTGGTCATCCAATATTTATGTAAGGACCATAAAACTCCTTTTGAGTATCGTGATTCTGGAGTTGGTCAACCAGTCTCTACGTCAAGACCGATTTTTTTGTATTCTCTTAAAAATTTTTGAAGCTTCACTTCAAAATTTTTCTCGTGGTAGAGGGGGAATGTAACGAACAGGTCGTTACGTGATTACATAGAACTATTTATTAAATGGATTAGATTTCTTTTCGTTAGTAATCATGCAACTGATTAATTAAAGACATCTGCTAGTCAATGATATCGATTTCTGAAACTACATCTCATGTCATGAGATGTCACTAAATATCGCGGAGTGGGAATGTAGGATAGCGGAAATCGAAGAGACCCCATTGTGTTGTTAATCTTTGATGGGGTAAGTCGAGTATTTCATATTCTTTGCATACATTCTTAATTTTTTTGAACTTCTGAAATATGATGCACACCGGGCTACAGATAATTTGATTTAGTTTGTTATTCAACGCCTGGATTTAAAGTACCCGCGTGTGGTTATATTTCAGAGGAATTTCTCGACTTGCTCTAATAAATAACACAATCAAATTTGCATCTAGCATGAACCCAGGTTTATCTTTTCAATCACTACCGGGATTGTTCTAGTCACTGTCTAGAATTACTCTGACGAGTCGTGAGCAGCTGTTGCAGTCAATATTTAAATTTCACCTTTACTTTAACCTGTAAATTGAGCACATGTTAGTTGCGCGATCCTGAAGATCGCCATTTTGTTAACCTAGTACTTGATACATAGGGTGGTCTTATTAGACCCACGTGCCGTAAAGGTTGTTAATGGTGAATTCACCTAATTACTGCTTATTAGGTATAAGTATATATTTTTGACACTGTCACGCCGTTAGGGAGTGATCACAGTTTACAGTATCAATCCACGTGTATAATTCTTTTCAAGCAAACCAGAATTTTATGCTAACTAGCAAATTTTCAACAGTTCACATGTAACTTTTTGCTAATTTTAAAAATCAAGTGTAATTGTTTATTTCCTTCAGAATAAATTAAAATTTTGTCTAAATTGATATCTCGTCAAGATATCCATTTTGTACTAGTGTTTTCGCAATTTGGGAAAGATAACATTATCGGTTGTGGAATCATTTGGTTATTCCAACCGACGGTGTTGCTTGTCCTTTTGATCTCAAGTCAGGTACTGTTCGTTCTTTGAATTTACAGGGTTTGAACATCTGAGGTTCCTCACCCCTTCACTCCCAAGCGGTATAGTGACTTTCCTGACAGGACCGACTTCCAGTTCCTACGAGTTCCAAGGAGGGTAACATTTTCTTGTTTGAATGACCATAATTTCATTCTCTGATTTTGTTGTTTATCCGAAGTTGTATTCCACTAATTTTTTATAGAACTATATTCGAGGTATTCTGTAAGTCCTCTTATTGGAAAATTAGTTCTTTTAAATTTAATAATTGAGTTAATTTATTAATTGTTTTATATTAATTCACTTTATGTTACAAACCAATTTAATTTAATAATCGTTTACTCAAATTTCATTTATGTTACGATTTGATTTAATTTCTAATTGTTTCTACGAATTCAATACTATTTTTATTCCCAATTGGAATTCTAAAAATTTGTAATTTATATTATGTTATAATTCAAATTCTGTGGAATATACGAATTGTTAAGTTGAACTTGTATTGTTTCCTGAATTTCCATCAACTGTTTAACCACCTCGTAGTGCTTGTATTCTTGACTGTGAATTCATTCAGTTTTATAGTTTTTTTTTCAAGCAGTTGGCGCTCGGGCAATTCACAGTCTTGAAACACAAGGCACGTTTCACTACGAGCCCTGAGAATAATCGATTTAAATTGAGCTAGCTGGGCCAAATAAAACCGACCCAAGCGGGTCCGTTTCAAATTGTAGCTCGACTTTCCCAGTGGTTCACGCAATCAATTTGTATTTAGCAACAATCAGAGATAATCATCTCCATCATTGCGTTAATTGTTGTAATTTTTGGATGTAGACAATCTAGCGGGACGTAGGCAGATTACAGTATTAATATTTCTTTATTTCCTTTGTGTTTAATCCCCTAAAAGCACATGGCAGTGTGAGTGATTTATTTTTAAATCGCCATTTTGTAGGTCTGATACAAGAGTATACAGAACTGTCTTTGTACTAAAACGTGCTGTAATATGGTTTGGGGATTATCATAAAATAGATGTCCAATTACTGCTTATATATATATATATATATATATATATATATATATAGGGTGTCCTCGAACTGCGTGGCTAAAATAAAACCGAAGATTCTTTGATTCGGAAAAAATTTGATGAGCCTTTTTACTTTTGCCTCAAGTGTCTTGTTTAGCCGGTAGAGGGCTTCAAAGTTGCAAAAATAATTTTGTTTTTTCGGTATAACTTGAGAACGCGATGGAGGACTTTTACAATATTTGTCAGGTGTGTTACTGTCAATAATAGCCGTTTTTGAGAGCGGAGCATAGAGCATTAGAAACCATAGAAATGGCTCAAACTTGAAGATGTAACGGGAAAAGTGTCCAGAACTTTTTTGTGGTCAATGTAATTCACTCTATATTTTTTACGTACATAGCTTATCTAATTTGAAAACTTTTCTTACTCTTAGAAAATTTTGATAAAATCAACGGATTAGCTTGAAAAAAATAATTTTCGATCTCTGCAATTTTGGCTTACTAATTTTACTTGATTAAAATACCTTAGTTGCCTTTGCTTTTCTAATGTCATTTTGGCATTTGGAGAATTTATTCTCAAAACTGTCAGTTTTTACTTTGCTTTCCGTAAAAATTTTATAGAATTATGGCTCAAAATTTCACTAACACTGAAATGGTTTATATCTCGGTAAAACACGAATAATAAAAACAATAGAAATGGGGAAACGATGTGATTATTTAGGAAAAACAAATGCTAAATTAAAAGAAACAACAACACTTTTTGGGAAATCGCTACGGCATCAATTGTTCGAAATGTTGCCCATTTTCCTGAATACACAAATTAATTCGTTTCAAGAAATTGGATTGAACTCTGGCTAGTACTTCAGGATCATTCTTCAATAAATCCGCTTCATGATTAATTCGTTGCAACAATTCCTCTCGTATGTTTACTGGAGCTGCATAAGCTTTCGACTTCAAAGCGCCCCATAGAAAGAAGTCGCAGGGCGTCAAATCAGGGGAGCGGGCCGGCCAGTTCACTGGTGCATCGTGTCCTCTACCTATCCAGCGATCTGGATATTCCGCATTCAAATGTCGCCCCACAGCTAATGTGAAATGAGGAGGTGCACCATCATGGACAAACCAGGCCACGACGAATGTGTAAGGGCAAGTCTTCCAACAGTTCAAGTAGCCTTTGTTCCAAAAAGTTCTAGTAATTCTCCCCATTCAATCGATCGGGTATAGCGGTAGGGCCAATAATAAAGTTATCCACAATTCCAACCCAAACATTGATTTTAGTTTGATTCTGGAAATATGTAACTTCCGTTTCATGAGGATTTTCATCAGCATAGAAATGTTCATTATGGAGGTTAAAAAGACCACATCTCGTGAAAGTATCTTCGTCCGCGAACAGAATTCTTCTACAAAAATTGGGGTTTGCGTTTTGTCTTTTGACAATAAGCCGACAGAAATCTAGCCGATGACCTGGATCCATGGGCAATAAGTCTTGAACTGTTTTAATATGATAGAGATACAACAGTTCTTCTTCCAGTACATTATGAACTAATGATTTTGAGGCTCCAATACGAAGTCCCAAACGTAGTGTGCTTATCCCAGGTTCAGTTTCAACCACTTCCAGTATCGCTTCTTCGAGCTCTAACGTCCTTCTTGTCCGTCTGCGTCCAGTTTCTCTGCGATTTGCTTCAAATTCGCCAGGTTTGCCGATATCTTTCCTTCTCCGGCCATTGCAACGACAAAGTCCATAAATCAATAACATATCAACCATTTCAGTGTTAGTGAAATTTTGAGCCATAATTTTATAAAATTTTTACGGAAAGCAAAGTAAAAACTGACAGTTTTGAGAATAAATTCTTCAAATGCCAAAATGACATTAGAAAAGCAAAGGCAACTAAGGTATTTTAATCAAGTAAAATTAGTAAGCCAAAATTGCAGAGACTCGAAAATTAATTTTTTCAAGCTAATCTGTTGATTTTATCAAAATTTTCTAAGAGTAAGAAAAGTTTTCAAATTAGATTAGCTATCTACATAAGAAATATCAAGTGAATTCCATTGACCATAAAAAAGTTCTGGACACTTTTCCCGTTACATCCTCAAGTTTGAGCCATTTCTATGGTCTCTAAGGCTCTGTGCTCCACTCTCAAAAATGGCCATCATTGACAGTAACTCACCCGCTAAATATTGTAAGTTCTTCATCACGTTCTCAAGTTATACCGAAAAAACAAAATTATTTTTGCAATTTTGAAGCCCTCTACCGGGTAAACAAGACACTTGAGGCAAAAGTAAAAAGGCTCATCAACTTTTTTTCGAATCAAGGAATCTTCGGTTTTATTTTGGCTACGCAGTTCGAGGACACCCTGTATATATATATATATATATACTGATAAAATCCCATGCCTGTTGAATAGAGGGAGGGTAGTCGTTGCTGACTAGATAGGAATAAAACTAATAATAGTAGGATTGCGTAGCAAGTAAAAGAGAACTCTTTGAAGGTTATCCAAGCTTTCGGAAATATTTATTTCCATCCTCAGGGAAAAACTTTGATGAGGTTGATTACAGAGATGTTAACATTCTGATGGAAGACGTTCACAGCGATGAGGATGATGAGTAATAAATTATATTTGTGATTCATTTGAATTGAAGATTAGTATACTTTATAAGATTAATATATTCCAATTAAGACAGATATTGCAACAACCACGCGGTTTTAGAAGTGACTTCTAAAACCGCGTGGTTGTTGCAATATCTGTCTTAATTGGAATATATTAATCTTATAAAGTATACTAATCTTCAATTCAAATGAATCACAAATATAATTTATTACTCATCATCCTCATCGCTGTGAACGTCTTCCATCAGAATGTTAACATCTCTGTAATCAACCTCATCAAAGTTTTTCCCTGAGGATGAAAATAAATATTTCCGAAAGCTTGGATAACCTTTAAAGAGTTCTCTTTTACTTGCTACGCAATCCTACTATTATTAGTTTTATATATATATATATATATATATATATTGATGCACGGTATGTTGTCGCCTCCGGTACATGGAAGAGGCGACCTCGCCTACGGGTCTTCTAATTGAGATACATTGATATAAAATTTATATATGGGGTGTTGAAATGATAACCAATTCGGATTTCTTGAGAGGGGAAATGATTTCCAAATTTTCGAAGGGTCATATATGAGCAGCACAGAGTGTATCATGTGGCCTACGAAAATTGTATATATGCGTACACCTTGTGGTCGTTGCTGCCTCCGAAGGTGTTGCCACATCACCGGAGGTCATATAGACACCTCCATACCTGCGTGCTGGGTCTTTAATATATGTACACACAGTTCACCTCATATTCTCCTCAACGACTGATGCGCTTTTGAATTCAGCAAAATTAATTAATTCATATTGGTCGGTATCTATGAACATGTGATTCTCTTTCCGACTTATTTACAGGAATTACTCTGAAAGCTTATAGGGAATTCACCCTCACTTAGATACTTATTATAAATTAAGGAGAAAGGATGAGCTAAATTGTGATTATAGTGTCTTTCAAAATAGTCTGGTATTCCATTAGGAATTAAGCTTGGGATGAGAAATGGTATTAATTATATCAGTATAAGAAATGTGAACTGAGGATAAATTATTGAGAGGAATCAAAGCGAGTAGCTTTTATAGGGAGATTGTTCAATTTCTTTTCAAAGTATATATTCTGAAAGGAAGAAGGGTTTTATAATATATTATCGAAATACGTACAACTCATAATAGGCTTTGTTAGTTTTTTCTTAATTGCAAAATTCTTTTGATTCATTTATAAAATTATTTTCAGATTCGTGGATACATATTTTTTTATCGTTCATCAAATAGGTCTACACCGTTTCCCTTAACTCAAAGGACAAATTATAGTCTTCTATATATATATTCTTTCGAAAATTAGTTTTTGTATACTTTTAGTAATTCGTTTGCACAATGAGCATTTTAGGGACCAAATGTCAATGATTCCATTGATAATATCATGAAACTGTGTCATCTACATTCATTTATTTTAAAATACCCCTATCTACTTAATAATAATACTGCTATACTGATAATTCGGGTAGGTATAAATGTTCTAAATAGGATTCGATTTCAGAATTTAGCGGAAAGTGAGTTACGGATAATATTAAGTGAGACTTCTGAAGTTGTATTTTAACACTTTGTTGTTTCCTAACACAATTAGTTCTTTAGATATTGATGATTTTTATAACTGCGATAGACACATCACCTCCACGTTGTTTAGTTCACTAGTTCTAGTGACAATGTGATACTGTTATGATCTTTACGGTATACAGTTGTACATATCATCAAAAAGTTCAAGTGTAGAAAATTATTTGTTCAAACTCGTTTCACATAGTATTATTATTGGATAAGTGAAACTAATTACCTAATCATAGAAGTTAGTTGTGTAAGCCTAGGACATTTTGATAGAAAAAAAGTTGATTATTTGATAAACTCACAACGCAAGGTTGCATTTTTGTTATTTGGAAAGTTGAAAATTCGTCTCAATCGTGGACGTCGTTTCCTGAAGCTTATAAACTCACGTACAACTACTCCTCGAGAACAGCCCTCTGGTACCAGTAGAGATTGAAGAATATCTTCACTTTCGCCCATTTTAAAGGAACATGTATCTTCGGTATCAGTCAGCTTAATGAATGTAATATCGTTGATATCGAATTCTTTTTTTACATAATTAGATTCACGATCAACAGTCTCAAAGTTCTGGGTTTAGTCTTCTGAAAAAACCTCACCAGGTTAAGAGTTTCACAATTTCGCTGATCTTAATAATTGCAAGTTATGCATTATTGTGAAATTGAACTGAACAACATCGATACGAGTACCAAATGTCGATAAAGTTTGATCGAGCTTCATGAAATAGGATCAAAGTTATTTAGATTATCAACTTTCTTTGCATTCTCTTTTTATGTTATAAAAGAAGAAGACTCTGTCTCCTGGTTCATAAACTGCACCCTCACATTCTTCAAATTTCAACTACCAACCCTGGAATTTAATGTTTTTTCTTCTGTTTGTCTTGATGACTTTGAATTTAATTAGACACCGCACCAGCTTGTAGCCGTTGTTGAAGGTAATTCCTTCCTACAAATGATTATAGGTCATTCAGGGTAACTTTGGAAATAGTTTTTGCAGGACAGCAACGAGTTTATGGTGGATTATAATGTAGATAAATGCGCCGATTTCAAAACTGAATAATTTTTTCCAAATCTGCGAGCTTCAATTTTTAAACAGTAACTTATTGCAAAATGTTCCCAATACTTGCTATTATCAAGAAACGGTGAGTCGTAAATAAGAAATCTAGATCCAAATCAAACATATTTATAATACACATTTCTTAAGATCACTTACGACCTTTCATTTGTTATTAACAAATTATGGTTTTTATTCATTAATTTTCTAAGAACTGATAGTTATACAGGGTGTACCAGGTCTTAGTAGCAGAACTTCAACAGTTGATAGAAAATTTGATTTTGAGAAAAATAGTTCCTATCAACTTATATACACAGACGCTCAATTTTTGAGATACAGGGTACAGATATTTTATAAAATATGTCTTAATTTTGTTTGTATCTCCGAAGATAATCTCTTGATTATCATTTCATTGAGATATCTTTATCTAAATGAAATTCAGTACCATAGATGTGTAGAAAGGTTACCACTTTTGCACATAATTTCAGACCATTAATATTTCCAGTGGCGTAGATATAGGTATTTAATAACAATAAATTGGCCCGAAAAGTGTTATCATCCTGTATAGGTTACTTTTTAGTAACAAATTGCAGTATTTAACTCTAAACAAATAAGGTCTCTTGCTATTTCTTTGTACCTGGCACCGTTTCACGACAAATTTGATTTTTGTGATTAATACCACCTCCATGAAAATCTGATGAAAATTGGAAAAAGGTTTTCGTTGAAGTTAGAATATCTATTATACGACGTTGTGAATGAACCATGTATACGAGAAAATGGGAATCATTTCGATCAATTTCTTAAAAATTAACACACAAAATTTGGAACATGGTGTCGTGTTAACTCTTGTAGGTGAACTTACTATTAATTAAAGTACATTGTAGTTATCTGGCTTGAACATTTTTGGAAATAAAAATTTGTTATTCGGCCTTTCTTTGTAATATATCTCTGTACAGATTAGAAATGACAGCTTATTTTATTATTGTCACTCAACGACGCTCTTTAATTTAAGGTTCCTCTATTTCACCGATTGTCATGGTCGTGGTAGCTAATCACAAAAATTAAATTAGCCGTGAAATGGTGCCAGGTACAAAGGAATGTCAGAAGACCTTATTTGTCTTGACAAGGTGATAACACTTTTGGGGTCTATTTATTGTTATTGAATACCTATATCTAGGCCACTGGGAGCAATACCGGTCTTGAATTATGTGCAAATATGGTGACTTTTCTATGCATCCACGACACCAAATTTCATTCAGACATCTTAATTATCTTCGGAGATACTAGCAAAATTAAGAAATTTTCTATAAAGTTCAACTACCAACCTCAAAAATTAAGCGTCTGTGCATATATGTTTATAGGAACTTTTTTCTCAAAATCGAATTTTCTATCGACTGTTGAAGTTCTGCTACTAAAACCTGGGAGATCCTGTATATAAATTCTCATGAGATAAGTCACATTAACACATACTTATTATTTTCGTCCTTACGTAAGTTTCGGCCTCATGACCATCATCAGAAGACATCTTATTTGTATGCTATTCTCCAAATATCTCCAGACTTCTCCGATAACTGTTATTCAAATTACCGTAAAATTGGAGCATTTTTTTTTTATGTTGAGATTGTACAAAAAATGACAAGCATCTTCTGATGATGATACTGAGACCCAAACGTACGTGAAGGCTAGAATAATGAGCATATGTGTCAGTGTGACCTGTACCCGCGAATTTATTGTAAATCATACCTGATATTGGCTGACACATGTTGGATATATCAAAGCATTAGTAGTCTTTCCATTATTGGGATATATTACATATTAAGCTATTAATCAACAATAGGAAAATAACTACCAAATAACTAGCCTTTGAAGAGGTTTTTTGACTCAAAACCTCATGCAGTGCCTGGATACGGATACTACCTAACATTCCTATATGCGACTGTCCTTAAATTATTTATTTAAAGTGATTATTTTAACTGTTCAAAAAAAGGGCTCGAAAACAATTAAAATATCTCCATAGTGGAATGTCACATCAACATGCGATCTTCAGCATTTGATATATTAACACGCTAAACAAAAATTAGTAGACCTGAATCCGATAACCGGAAGCTGAAATATCCTAATTTTATTTCATTGTTCCGGTTTTGTGTCTCAATTGTTGATTTAAAACTTTGTTAGAGCAATTGTAGACTTAAATTAAAGGTGATACGTTATTCTAAATACAAAAAAAGTCCCATAAGATCCGTTGAATATCTAATATGTTCGCGTCACTTAAAAAAAGACCACATTATCACTGCAAGAAGAAAAATAGCGTATACTCGTATATACGAGAACGCATACGCGGTGCGAATAATAGAACCAAAATTGGAACGGAAGTGCTAGACTTTTTCCTAAGCTCCATTAATCAAAATCAAAATCGGTAAGTGCAGCTACATTTCTTCTGAGTCTGTCGTAGTGAGAGAGGTGATAATATGAACCGATGTTAATAAGTCGCTATTCATTACTTGGACCTTATAATCTCTAAACACTTCATTTGTAACAGGTCTTTAATAACTAGCCCACAGTGGTACCTTTTCAAATTGTATGTGCACTTTGCGTTCATATGCATCTCCCCGCCCGACCAAGTTTAGTCAGATACACGAGAGATGTAGTAACCCTTGCTCAAAAATCTTGAAAGAAGAGTTAAATTTGTTATCAGAACCGTAAATTTTGGGAAAATGGGATTCACGCTTTTTCTATTGATTTCTGAGAAATATTTAAAAAAATCGCATGTTCCAAAATGTACTGACGACAACTTCAACCCTCCTGTCAACAACATTGAGTAGGGGATCACTGCATGTGTCGAGCAATATTTTTAAGTGACGAAATTTCGGTCGAGGGGATTGCATATGAACGTAGAGTGGATAGTTCTGAGTTAAGTCATCTGCAAAGACCTCACTAGGCAAAGAGTTTCACAATTTGGTTGTTCTCAATAATTGCAAATTATGCGTTATTGTACAATTGCATTCCTGAACAACATTAATACTGCTATTATACGTTAATAAAGTTTGATCGAGCATTATAAAATAGAATCAAAGTTATTTATGTGATCAACATTTTTTCCATTGTCTTTTAATGTTACAGAAGGAGAATACTATATCTCCTGGTACACTACCTACACCCTCACATTCTTCGAATTTCGACAACCAGCCCTGGAATTTTTTTTCTAATTGTCTGATTCCAATCAGGCACCAGCTTTTAGTTGTTTTTCAAGGTAATTCTTAACAACTCGCCTTCTGAGATCGTGTTCAATGTTCCTCCTACAAAGGAGTATGGGTGTCATTCGGGGTAACTTTTAAAATAGTTTTTGCACGACCGCAGCGAGATTATGGTGGATTATAATATAGAAAAATACGCTGATTATAAAACTCAATATTTTTTGCAAAAATGCGAACTTCAGTGTTTAAATGGTGTTTTATTTGCGAAATGTTTCCTATTCTTGTTATTATCTAGGAACGGTGAGTCTTAAATAAGAAATCTCGAATAGAATTAGAGGTATTTATAATACACGTCTTTCAAGATCACTTACTACCTCTAATTGCTTATTAACAAATTAATGTTTTAACTAACAATTTTTTTTCTAAGAAGCAAACAGTTAATTTTATACGATAGTAGCTGAAACATGTTGGGATATATCAAATTAATTGTACTTTTTCATTGTTTGGCTATTCTGCACATTAAGCTATTAATTAACAATTGAAAAAAACATAAGTAGCAAATCACTAGCCTTTGAAGAGGTTTTTTGATTCAAAACCTCCTGCAGTACCTAGGTAAGGATAATAACTATCAGTTCTGTATGGTCCTGCACAAAAATTATGTATTTACTTAATTGCTTTAGGAGCAATTGTTGACTTAAATCAAAAGCAATACGCTAATCTAATTACAAAAAAATTCCTATAAAATACCTTGAATATTTTATGTTTGCATCGTTTGAAAAAGACCAGATTATCGCCGCCAGAAGAAAAATATCTTACACTCGTATATACGGGAACGCATAACGCGGTGCGAGCGATAGATCCAAAATTCGAAAGGCAGTGCTAGAGGGGGGATTGCATATGGGCGCAGAGTGAACATATAATTTCTGTGAAAAACGTACCACTGTAAGCTCATGAAATGCACGTGGTGAATAGAGACTTGTCAAAATCTGTTCATATTATTATATATCTATGGTTTCGGCGTTTACTTCAGAAGTTGGAGAATAAAACTCAAATTTTACACAAAACTTTTAATATTTAATTTCATATTATTATTCCCCTCCTTTCCTACTATAAACTCAAGAGAAATGTACCTGCCCATACCGTTCTTAATAAATGGCGTTTAGTAAAATAAACCTTCACTTCTGCCGCTAGAATTTTGAATATGTCGCTCACACCGCTCATGCGCTTCCATACGCTACTGTCCGTCAGCCGATGATAAACTGACCTTTTTGAAAGTGACGCAAACATATAAAATATCTAACGGATTTTGTAAAACTTTTGTCGTAGTGAGGTTAACAACGTATTACCTTCAATTCGACTCAAGTTTTGCTCCACAAAATTTAAATGAACAATTGTGAGAAAACCGAAGCAACACAGGAAAAATAGATATTTCAGCTTCCGACTATAGCATTTGGGTCTCCTTAGGCATGAAGTTTTCATTTTGCGCCAATATATTGATTCGAAGACCACTTGTTAATACAACATTTTACTACAGAGATATTCTTTTTGTTCATGTAGCCTTTTTTAATTAATTGAACGAATGCTTTGAATTGATAATTTCTGTGTAGAACGATATATATTGATAGGTACTATCCATATTTAGCCATTGCAGGGGGTTTTGAGTGAAAAAACCTTTCCAAAGACCAGTTTCTTTGAATTGTTAGTTACTAGCTTAATATGCAATATATCCGAAGAATAACTTCTGTGATGAGAACTCAATATTTTTCAGCTATTATGTGAAAATAGTTATAACTTTCTGGAAAAGAAATTGTTAATCAAAGCATTAATTCGTTAATGACAAATTAACGGTTGAAGATAAAAGGTTGTAATTGATCTCAGAAGACCCGCTTTTTAAATACCTTCGAATCAAATCAGATTGTTCAATTTACAACATAGCGTTAATTGATAATGACAGAAACAATTTTTTTTTGTAATTTGTCATTGTTTAAACAATGAAGTTCGCAGATTTGGGAAAAATATTGAGAGCTCCATTGATTATATGAAATAATAACTATTTTGTTTTTATACCACTTCTATTAATGATAACGTGAAAACGTAACTATAGTTTCAACACCGAAGTGCCATTATCAAACAATTGAAAAATTATGGAGAAATAAATGAAACAGTTCAAGTATAAATAGAGTAGAGTAAAGTAGGGTTGAGATTAAGGGATCAACGGGAATTCCAAAAACAGGTAGATCCTATGAAAGGACAGTATTACATAGTAAACTTAGCAACCATTTGTGAATTAGTGTGATTATTATAATTTAATATTATAAGAATTATTTGAAGAGCGGTTTGAAAGACAGTACAGTATTACATAGTGAACGAGATACCAATTTGGGAATAAGTGTGATTATAATTTAATATTCTAAGAATTATTTTAAGAGCGGTTTGAGAGACACATAATAAGATCACTTTGATATAGGACTAAGTGATCATTTAGGATATTTTTATTAGAGTTTTTGACACCTTTATAAATTTCTATCGATTCTGATGTATTCAATTTGAAACCTCTGATTTGGTTATGTAGAATGCTTAGGCTATCTGAATTAGGGAAATTATGACCAGTTTGCAATAACTGATTAGCAAAGGTTGAGTCAGTTTCGTTGAGTCCAAACGAGCGAAAATGTTCTTCGTATCTTAATTTGAAATTACTACAAGTTCTACCTATATAAAAGTCATCACAGTCTGGGCAAATCATGTTGTAAACTCCAGGTTTTCTATATTTATTGGTTTTGTCTTTAGCGTTGTATATAAGATGGCAAAGTTCATTCAATCATCCCTAAACAAGATTATGAGGATAAAATGTCAGTATTCATCCAAGCGGAATTAAACGAAATACGTAAATACCCAACTAATCTTTTTCAATTAAAAACAAAACAATTCCTACAAAACGGTGAAATTTTATTTGACAGTGGTTTCGAAAAATATAAACTCATTAATAGCAGTCCTTGCTCTCCTAAGCTACACGGACTTATTAAAAATCATAAAGAAAATGCCCCCGTACGACCTGCAGTGTCTCACATCAATAGTCCGAAAAGGGACCTTGCAATCAAATTAAATCAGAAATTCAAGAAATTCACTAATTTTGAACCTAAATTTACTGTTAAAAATTCTCTCGAATTGTCCGAATTAGTCAAAACACACCATATACCAACCAATGGTTTTTTAGTTTCCTTTGTTGTTTCAAACATGTTTTCAAATATTCCAACTTCAGAAAGTAGGTCTCTAATCAGAAGCATGATCTGGAGGACAAAATTATGAACTGCACATTAGCAAAAAGACATATTCAATTTTGGTATAGATACGTAGATGATGTACTTGCTTTCTTCAAAGGAACATCCAGACAATTAAATTCCTTTCTTTCATTTATTAACCAACTTCACCCAAAAATTTAATTCACATTGGAAACAGAAAAAGATAGAACATTAAACTTTTTGGATTTAACACTAATACGTGACCACAATAAAATAGACTTCAATATCTACAGGAAACCCACTTGTACAGACATTACTATTCCGAACTCATCGTTTAGCCCTCGTACCCATAAATTAGCAGCATATCACTCAATGATCCATAGAGCATTTTCGATACCATTGTCAATAGAACACCTCACTATTGAGTTGAACACGATAAAACAAATAGCCATCGATGATGGTTTTCCGGTAGATCAAATAATGAAACTAATATATCGCAAACAACAACAATTAACTTTCTATTGAATTTATCCGCGTATAAAACACATAGATGTCACCACTAAATTCATTTCTTTGACATATTTTGGTACAGTGAACGAACATATTGTTAACATTTCATCAAGCCATAATTTTAAAATCAGTTTCAAACCTCAAAATGAACTTTCCCATCTTTTATACAATGCCAAAGACAAAACCAATAAATATAGAAAACCTGGAGTTTATAAGATGATTTGCCCTAACTGTGATGACTTTTATATAGGTAGAACTTGTCGTAATTTCAAATTAGGATTCGAAGAACATTTTCGTTCGTTTAGACTCAACAAACCTGACTCAACCTTTGCTAATCATTTTTTACAAACTGGTCATAGTTTCCCTAACTTAGATAGCCTAAGCATTTCACATAACCAAACCAGAGGTTTTAAATTGAATACATTAGAATCGATAGAAATTTATAAAGGTGTCAAGAACTGTAATAAAAATATCCTCAATGAACCTATATCGAAGTGATCTTTTCATGTGTCTTTCAAACCACTCTTAAAATAATTCTTAGAATATTAAATTATGATCACACTATTTCACAAATTGTAACCTTGTTTACTATGTAATACTGTACTGTCTTTCAAACCGCTCTTCAAATAATTCTTAGAATATTAAATTATAATCACACTGATTCACAAATTGTTGCTATGTTTACTACATAATACTGTGCTTTCCTAGGATGTACCTATTTTTGGAATTTTTGTTGATCCCTTAATCTCAACAATACTCAACTCTACTCTATCCATACTTGAACTGTTTCATTTATTTCTTCATAATTTTCTAATTGTTTGATGATGGCACTTCGGTGTTGAAACTATAGTAACGTTTCCACGTTATCATCAATAAAAGTGGTATAAAAACAAAATAGTTATTTTTTCATATAATCAAAATGATAAATTACCATAAAGTAACGGCTTCCACCATCGATTTTTTGAGAGCTGTATTATGAAAAGAGCATTCTTTACATTATGAATTTCGCTGTGGTCTTTTAGAAACGAAAAAACTCAAATTTTGATTCTTCCCCTACTACTCCAAGTAGGTAAGTGCCGAGAAAGCACACCCAAACCATAATTTTGTATCCGGAAGACCTATTCCTGTGAATTTTCCCATTTTTAACATTATGATTCGACTATGCACGAACATATTCACTGTTATGTTCGATTGTTACAATCAAAGCGCAACTAGCATAAGCCGAATGTCCACAGTGACGATACATCCAGTTCTCACTACGCCAACGAAGATGTCGGCGAAATGTAAAGACTCGCTCGGATGAGATAACTTCACATAATGCTATCTTTGAATAATATCAGCCTTCAATGGAAAGCACTACAAATTAAAATATCAAGGATTTACCACATTAAGAATTGAATTATTTCAAAATACTAGATATGTGTTGAATATTTAGGTACATTCTAATTTATAAACGAATGAAAATTATGAAGAACATTCAGAGGTTATATTACCATAAATATTCCTTGAATATTGTGATACTATATACAGTCATAACATTTGTTGGCTTGTAAATGTTAAATGATTGTTGGTACTGACTGCATATTTTTAGAACATCTTAGTTTTTGATGACATCGTTATATGTGACTGCACTCATTTTATAATTCCGCGAGCTTCACATACTCATAGAAATAATACGAACATTACATCTTTCCCGACGTTGCCATTTAGCGGAGGCGGCAGCGTAACGTATGTGATGCAAAAATAAGATTTATATAATCGGAGGCGACAACGTGCCCTCCCCATAAGTTTCGTTCATCACCAGCGCCAGCGGTATATACCGGAACTAAAAATTTCTTTTGTGAGTATAGAGACTACTTTGTGGCCTCCGACAAAAATTTCGGTTTAGGGCTCTGGAAAGCCTACTGAGGCCAGAGGCAATGAAAACATGCGAGAACGTTGTCGCCTCCGAATTCGGAGGTGACAACGTCATATATGAGGTGTCAACGTACCCCCAGTATCTACTTTGGAGGCTACAACGTACCCTTTATGAATATATATATATATATATATATATATATATATATATATATATATATATATATATATATATATATATATATATATGTTTCTTCTTAGGTTCTCGCGGACGTAATGTGTAGAACTGGATTCTCGGGTATTGATCCGCGTTGTGTGGTTTCGGTCCTCAGAAGGACCAATTTCACGACGTTTCGGCAAAGTCGCATTTGCCATCTTCAGGTGATTCGACCGTAGAGTCTGGAAAATCTAGGCGAACTGACGCTTACTTGGAGGGACAGGTATTTATATCCCCCGTTATGTTTGACCTTTGGACTTTCGAACTATTTCACGCTTGGTTGATTTCTACGTGTTTGGCTCCGAGTGACACGTTTGGATGACGTCATTGCGACGCTGGAATCAGCCGGAAAGTTTCCGTGACCTGTTGCACGTGCACTGGATATCATGTTCTCTCTTGTTTTTGGTTTTATCTTCCGACTTTCTAAAGCGGGTTTCCATGTTGCTGGTAATCTTAGTCCGTCATCTCGTTTGTTAAGACTATGTGGACGTTTCTCGATCTCTATTGCCTCCCTGGTTATTCTGGTGTAGAAGTGTTCAATGTTGGCTAGAGTCTTTGTGCCGCTAAAGTTGATCATATGGCCAGTACTTCTTACATGTTCAGCTAGTGAAGACGTGGTTTCGTTTTTCGACACAGCGTTTGCATGTTCAGTCTTTCGCACATCAATGCGTCTGTTGGTCTGCCCGATGTATGTCTTTGACAAAATCTGCAAAATACTGAGCCGTCATGATATCAAAACAACCTTCACAACAGATAGGAAAATCAAAAATGTTCTTCGGAATCCAAAAGACAGAATTCCTCTAGAATGCCAAGGAGTGTACGAGGTGCCATGTGGTAATTGTGAAAAGACATACATCGGGCAGACCAACAGACGCATTGATGTGCGAAAGACTGAACATGCAAACGCTGTGTCGAAAAACGAAACCACGTCTTCACTAGCTGAACATGTAAGAAGTACTGGCCATATGATCAACTTTAGCGGCACAAAGACTCTAGCCAACATTGAACACTTCTACACCAGAATAACCAGGGAGGCAATAGAGATCGAGAAACGTCCACATAGTCTTAACAAACGAGATGACGGACTAAGATTACCAGCAACATGGAAACCCGCTTTAGAAAGTCGGAAGATAAAACCAAAAACAAGAGAGAACATGATATCCAGTGCACGTGCAACAGGTCACGGAAACTTTCCGGCTGATTCCAGCGTCGCAATGACGTCATCCAAACGTGTCACTCGGAGCCAAACACGTAGAAATCAACCAAGCGTGAAATAGTTCGAAAGTCCAAAGGTCAAACATAACGGGGGATATAAATACCTGTCCCTCCAAGTAAGCGTCAGTTCGCCTAGATTTTCCAGACTCTACGGTCGAATCACCTGAAGATGGCAAATGCGACTTTGCCGAAACGTCGTGAAATTGGTCCTTCTGAGGACCGAAACCACACAACGCGGATCAATACCCGAGAATCCAGTTCTACATATATATATATATATATATACATATATAGAACTGGATTCTCGGGTATTGATCCGCGTTGTGTGGTTTCGATCCTCAAAAGGACCAATTTCACGACGTTTCGGCAAAGTCGCATTTGCCATCTTCAGGTGATTCGACCGTAGAATCTGGAAAATCTAGGCGAACTAGATTTTCCAGACTCTACGGTCGAATCACCTGAAGATGGCAAATGCGACTCTGCCGAAACGTCGTGAAATTGGTCCTTTTGAGGATCGAAACCACACAACGCGGATCAATACCCGAGAATCCAGTTCTACACATTACGTCCGCGAGAACCTAAGAAGAAACATATATATATATATATATATATATATATATATATATATATATATATATATATATATATATATATATGTTTCTTCTTAGGTTCTCGCGGACGTAATGTGTAGAACTGGATTCTCGGGTATTGATCCGCGTTGTGTGGTTTCGGTCCTCAAAAGGACCAATTTCACGACGTTTCGGCAAAGTCGCATTTGCCATCTTCAGGTGATTCGACCGTAGAGTCTGGAAAATCTAGGCGAACAGTTTATCAAAATTTTGATAAAGGCAATAAACGTTGTCGAAACGTCAAAACAGAATTTTTATTTCATTATCAGTATATATACGAACCAATATACCAAGAAAACATACAAATATTACAAATGGTTCAAGAATATCAACAAAAGAATATATATATATATATATATATGTTTCTTCTTAGGTTCTCGCGGACGTAATGTGTAGAACTGGATTCTCGGTGAAATGGTGAAATTGGTCCTTTTGAGGACCGAAACCACACAACGCGGATCAATACCCGAGAATCCAGTTCTACATATATATATATATATTAAGACTGCCACGCTCGTTCAGTGTTGGTACAAAATTACAATATCAATTATTATGTGCATTTCAATTCAAATAATTCAGATTTGTGCTAATTGACAAATTCCAACATTTCAGTTATTACTCTTTCAGTTTCAATTTAATTGATATTTTTATAGTCACATTTTAATCATTTGCTAATTTATGTATCACTTGTAGTAACGTTATCCTTCTGATCAATTTAGATTATTCTTAACTCGATATCTCTCCAAGATCTCATTATTGTAATACAGTGTTTTACAATTTGGAGAGATAACATAATCAGTTGTGAATCGCATGGTTGTTCCGATTGATTGTGTCGCTCCTTTGAACTTAGGGCGGCTACTGTTCGTATTTTGAATTTACAGGGTAAAAACATCAGAGGCGTCTCTCTTCTTTTTCCCAAGACGGTTTAGTGAATCTCCTGGCCGGACCGATTTCCAGTTCCAACAAGTTCCGAGGAGGGTAACATTTTTAGTTTGAATAGCCATCTTTTCACCTCTCTGATTAGTGTTGTCCAACTGAATTTGTTTTTCACCAATTTATTTTGAACCCATTTAGGGGTTCACGTTTAATTCTATAATTGTTCATTTCAAATTCAATTTTAATTTATGTTACAAATTGATTTAATTCTATGATTGCTCATTACAAAATTCAGTTTTAATTTATATTACCAATTGATTTAATTGTTCATTTCAAAATTCAATTATGAATTATGTTACATATTGGATCATTATAAAAATTGTAATTTATTTTTATATAACTCAAATTCCTCCAGGAATAAATCAAATTGTTAAGTTGGACTTGTCTTGTTTTGCTGAATATCCATCAACTATAACCATCTTGTAGTGCCTGTGTATTGTTGACTGTGAATTCATTCATTTCTATAGTTATTTCTAAGCAGTTGGCGCTCAGGAAATTCACAAGTCTAGAATCACAGGGCACGTTTCACTACGAGACCTGAGATTAATTACATAAATTTGAGCTAGTTGGGCCAATTAAAAACCGACCAAAGCGGTCTGTTTCGCATCCGTTTCAGTATGGAATATATTAATGACGGCACACGCCATATGAATCTCATCAGCCTGTTAGTTCATTGGCCTCGTACAATCTCATGGCGCGTTGGATCGCCTGACCTGATTATACTCGGACTCTGAATTTGTATTCAAAAGGACACTACGTGTCCACGCAGGAAGAGCTTGGTGTGTCATCACGGCTCTATACTCTCTTTCGCAGTGCTGCGGCAGATAAATGACAACCTTTCTCTCCATCAGTGTTTCCTTACTTGCCCTCTTTTGCTAGATGTTTCTCACTTCGTACTTGAAATTATATTGATCCTCAATATAATTCGTATCAGCTGAATACTATACGCAAATCTTTTAACACGAAACTCGTACTCCAGTCCTGACAACAGCTACATCAGCAAAAAAAATTTAGCTGAAACAATCCGCAATGACACAATTATTCTCCTGATCCTTGAACAGCTCATTCTGATGTTTTCGTCTGAATCGTTAGTTCAGTTCAATACACAACAACAAATATTCCCTTCGAAGCAAGAACACCACCAAGCAAAACTAAACCATCTGTCTTTGACTTCAACTGGGAATGGTTATTTATTTCACAATTGCAGAGTATCGATATTACAATTCAGATTTACTACGTGTATAAGCTGATTGATGGGATTTTTTTCGTGCGTGAATACTTGAGATGTTCTTGTATGCAACTGATTGCGCGTATGTGAGCCGACGCCAATTTCCCAAGTAAATTAAACAACGCCATTTATTATCCTATATCACCTTTCTGCTTTGTTTGCTTAACTGTAGCTGTAACTATTTTTTTACGCTTGAATAATACAACTTATTTTCATAACTTCTTTTCCTCTATTACGGCATTGTTCAATTATACTCTAATTGATATAATAAAATAGAACACTTCCACTTTGTTTATCATCACTTATATTATAGAAACAAATCCTGATACTAATGTGTTTGAAGATGACATGCTAGTGTCGAAACTATAGTCACCATTTGTTTCTATGATATATGTGACAAAAATAAAGTAAAAGTGTTTTATTTTATTATATCAATATGATAAATTATCATAAAGTAACGGCTTTTAAAATTGAATTTTTCTACACTTTAATCATTTTCTTAAGCTTTTATAATTAATCTAATTTTCATACCTCATTCTTCGTTTATTACGGCGTGAATCCTTTTTTATAGAATTTGGTGTGTGGATCCCCAAATTTCTGGATTTTCACAGTCAATTTACAATATCAGTGAGCTGCCATCACTTTTAACAGTATCGAGCGTATATTTTACAAATCTGAAATACTGTTTGACTGAAGTTATCAACTCTCAGCTGTTCCAATGGGAAACCAGCCGTTCTATGCTCTTACTCCTAAACAAGTAACACAACTACTGCAAGTTTTAACTCCACTTTTCAAACTCCTGATTTCTGATATATATATATATATATATATATATACATATATATATATATATATATATATATATATATATATATATATATATATGTATAAACAAGTTTCTTTGCCTAATTGGCCACTATCGTGTATGTAACTTAAGAGATATAGAATTAAATTTTCTGAATTATGAAGATAACTTAGATAATTTAACATAGGATTATAAAGATGAATAAACGTAAAAGACTGAACCATAGGCGGGATTCGAACCCACATTTCTGGATTTCTAGTCCAGGGTGTTTACCAATTACACCACTTCGGTCCTATTAGATTGTTATATTTTTGTAAATATAAACCTCTGAAAGGATAGTAGATCATTGATGAACACAATGCGATTCGATGCCCTACCATAGATCACGCACATTCATCTAAAGTTCAGTCGTTTTTTGAAGTAAGGATTGTAGGTTAGTACTGCTATGGTAGGGCATCGAATCGCATTGTGTTCATCAATGATCTACTATCCTTTCAGAGGTTTATATTTACAAAAATATAAAAATCTAATAGGACCGAAGTGGTGTAATTGGTGAACACCCTGGACTAGAAATCCAGAAATGTGGGTTCGAATCCCGCCTATGGTTCAGTCTTTTACGTTTATTCATCTTTATAATCCTATGTTAAATTATCTAAGTTATCTTCATAATTCAGAAAATTTAATTCTATATCTCTTAAGTTACATACACGATAGTGGCCAATTAGGCAAAGAAACTTTAAACTTGTTTATAATTAACCAGAACAATTCTCAGTCAGTTCTATTGAAATATATAAGAACCAGGATGCTGTCATTTGAATAAGAACTGTCAAGTAACTGCCAACCATAGCAGTACTAACCTACAATCCTTACTTCAAAAAACGACTGAACTTTAGATGAATGTGCGTGAATAGTTGATCTATGGTAGGGCATCGAATCGCATTGTGTTCATCAATGATCTACTATCCTTTCAGAGGTTTATATTTACAAAAATATAAAAATCTAATAGGACCGAAGTGGTGTAATTGGTAAACACCCTGGACTAGAAATCCAGAAATGTGGGTTCGAATCCCGCCTATGGTTCAGTCTTTTACGTTTATTCATCTTTATAATCCTATGTTAAATTATCTAAGTTATCTTCATAATTCAGAAAATTTAATTCTATATCTCTTAAGTTATATATGTATATATATATATATATATATATTCTTTTGTTGATATTCTTGAACCATTTGTAATATTTGTATGTTTTCTTGGTATATTGGTTCGTATATATACTGATAATGAAATAAAAATTCTGTTTTTAAAACAGAATTTTTATTTCATTATCAGTATATATACGAACCAATATACCAAGAAAACATACAAATATATATATATATATATATATATATATATATATATATATATATATATATATATATATATATATATATATATATATATATATTCAAGCGTACATTCTGAAGGTCGTATCCGCTGTCAGGTGATTAGGAATCACCAGTTAAACTCGTTAATCAATTAAATGATGAATATATATTGATAAAGGTTAACAAAATTTGGTATACAACAACACAACAATACGATTATAAAGTTAGACCAGAATCGGGTTGTGACAATAATAGCAAATGACTGGTCGATTTCAGGTTAATCCCAAGTGAGAACCTGGAAGACAGTTATCAATGTTGCTATTTCTACCCCTTTCACCATCGAGCGAGTACTTGCTCAGGTTGTCCTAGGAGGGTTGGAATCAATGAGAGTGCTAATGAGCATAAGGTCGGAACAGTGATCGATTTCGCGCTCGACCACGCCTATGATTGGAAGATAATATTTTGACTTAAAAAAGGAATCTCTCTCTTTCTCTCTCTCTCTCTCTCTCTCTCTCTCTCTCTCTCTCTCTCTCTCTCTCTCTCTCTCTCTCTCTCTCTCTCTCTCTCTCTCTCTCTCTCTCTCTGGTAACCTGGGGCAAGCCTAACGACCTGATAATCTATCCTTTCCCCTAAATGATCTTCGCTAAGCGGAATTAAAATTGAAGACTCAACCTAGCCTGTATGGCTAGAAATAACATATATTAACAAAATAAAATTGCCGGTCGGAGCGTAATCTGAAGGTTAAATAAACACTTTATATTATATCGCCGACTCAGAGAAGTGAATATAACAATAGTTCTCTGGCAATCGAAATGCACTTACCCTAATATCACATTTTCCTCTCTAGTCCCTTGCAGAGCTAGAATTTCACACACTCGAGTTCTACGTCTGATTAAATTATATCTGTTATCGATATGCCACAAGAAGATTTTAAGGGAGCTAACACTTTTCACGAAAAGCGAAAGACCGCATTCAGTGCATGCAAAAACTTTTTGCACGAAAAGACCCGTTTGAACACTTCCGTTTTTCCCGATACCTGAGTTAGACTTTCCAACTCGAAATTGCGATGTTTGTGGAACGACATGTTCAAAGGTTCTTAAATAATAACAGTGATTGTAACAAAAAAAGCCAGCAACAATAATGATGATTCCATCTCACAACAAGCATTAAAACAGTCTCCAATTTCCATTCAAAATGCCGTTGGTCCAGGAAATGAAGTGATGGGTCTTAGTATATTACTATCTTCTGCTGATATGGGAATAGTGCTACTACCATCACTTACAAATGACGAAAAAACAAAAATTAATATTCCTACTGGGGAGCAAAATATAGAAAACACGGATTGTTATAATTCGACCTTTCATAGACATAATATTAATATCGGAGACATATTGGAGGTGATGAAACGTGTATTTGATTCAATACTACATAATAAACCATAAAGTAGTAGGTACTTTTTATTCCGAAGCGTAGTTCATAAGCTGTTCGAATCTGACTGAGGAAAAGGTACTTCAGTCACGTGGTTTATTTATAGAATATCTAATGCACTTTAGGAAAACTGAAAACAAAGTAATAAAAGGAAAATCCATTCAAATATTGAAATGAACAAATTAAGTTTCAGTCCCTGGAGATGAAAAACGATTTTAATTCTTGTGTTCAGGGTCTAAAATCGTATTTTAGTCACCAAATTACATGTAGAATTCAAACGTATACTAGCACCGTTGTCATGCTTCACATATATATCCCAATCTCATCTCGAGTACTTGTTTTTCAAGTTTGTTCACATGTCTCCTTGTCCAAATATTACTTAAGAACAGCAAAAAGTTACGTGGTATCTTTAGGTACCAATTAACTAGCTTTAAGCTTTTTTATTATTTTAGAGTTAAATTCAAAAAATCATAATTTTTTAAGCTATATATTTATAGAAGCGGGTTTATCAATTGCATTTCAATTTTTAAAAGTCATGCTGCAAATAAAAGAAAACCTCTAGAACTTTAAACCTTATTTCCTGAAAAACTGCCATTATAGAGTTACTATGTTCCCATTTACGAGCTTCGAAATATAGGATGTTGTCTTGGGATATACTATGGTAGCCCTTCAACTGCTTGATAATAGTTTCCCTTTTCTTTTATTAATGTGCACTACATCAAAAATCACTTGAATTTTACAGAATGTTGACTATTTATCAAGGTCTTGTTAAATTACCCTTGTTACATACATATAATATACCCTATGAGACTATGGTTTTTCTGGGTAGTGTAGTATTACATTGTCACTGCTGGGATATACTGGGGGTTTTGAGATACCTGCGCATGTGCGAGAGCTAGGTAGTTAACTTGTCTGTTCGTTATATGTTTACTTCCGTTTTCGTATTCATTCCCTATGATTCCAATGCGCCGAAGCTGAACCTCGAGCCATATTTGTTTCCAATTTGTGAAGTGTTGAAGTGATTTTGCTGGTATTTGTCTGATTCATTTCTCTTTATTATTTATTTTGATGTGAATGTGGTATTTAGTGCATTCGGAATACACATTTCATAGATACGTAAGAAACTAATAATGTCCTAATATTCATATTATATACAATTTATTTTCTAATCGTCATGCTAATGAATGAGAACAAATTAAGATGAATATGTAACTTTTATTCTAGTTTCCTTACATTGATGTTCATATACCGAAATGTGTTCCTCGCACATTTTTCGAACCTTTGCGGCAGGAAATTGATATTTTCAACGAATGGCAAACGGTTCAGTGGACATGCATATTACACCGAAACCTCCACAATTGGGATATCTATCTCTCTCATAGGGACAGGAATAAGACATTAGCCATATGGTCTTATTAGATATATGAATATATCTAACCAACATTACTGCATGGTTTGTTTGGTAGAATACGCCACTCCTTGGGAGTATAAAATATACTTTTTTCGCATGTGATTCAAAGAAGGAACGAGATAATTTCATGGTATTTTCATTCTCATCAAGATTCACCAGCAAAGGAGCTTTTTCTACTCACATTGCTGATTTTTGATAAAATTGGTAAAAATAGTTGATCGTTAGAATTGGCATGGGTCCATCAAATAGACCACTGATTAGTCTCTAAATTTTAAGTGCAAATAGTTGAAGATGTCGATATTGTGATATTGCCAATTACATAGTAATTTCCTACCCAAGATGAGGGAGTTTTTATTTCTACATAAGTCCGGATGCTAAGCTTTATTATCACGACATAACTTATTCTTCAATACTCAATAATTTCTGACTATCGACAACATAATGAATTCAATCAAATCTGTTATACACTTTTTACCGAATGGTGATTGGCATATAATTCCACACCAGTGGCGGCTCGTGAACTTTTTGAGAGAGGAGGCTGGACATAAAACGTTTTTGTAAAAATATACTCTATTCAGCCAATTAATTTAACCTTCAGTGACAAAATTGATTGTTACCCAGCAAGAACCAACGTGGAGGTATAGAGTTTCTCTTGCCCACAAATTTTTTTTTCGTTCGTTTTTTGTTTTTTATTTTTTTTTGGATTTTTTATTTTTTTTCTTTTTTTTTTGGAATTTTTCATATTTTGTTTTTTGTTATTAATTTTATCAACTTTTCTATATATTAACGAAATTCTACGGTCTTTAATTTACGAAAAATGATCAATAATATTATCATAAAATGTATCATTATGTTTTAAGTGTTTTACTAAATCTTTTTCAATAGATATTAAACTAACATTGTATAAACGATTTTGGCCCATTGTATTTCGCATGTATGTTTTAATTCGTTTGAGAGTAGAAAATGATCTCTCCACCGATGCCGACGTGACAGGAATGGTGACTGTCAAACAAAGTAGTTTATAAAACTGAGGTAAGACTTGTTGCAAATCATTATCTATCATATATTTTATCATATCGGCGTGACTGTCGTACTGGCCTAAAATATCTTCATCCCAGTATACAACGCATAATTCATTGTGCAGCGCTATTTTATCAAAAAAATTATATTTTAGAACTAAGTTATCTGAAAGTGTATTGAGAAACTCTTTTGAAAAAGATTCGAAAAATCTTCTATTCGTCAAATCGAAAAACTTCAATTCATGTAAATCGGAAAATCGAATCTCAATATTTGACCTTTAATAGTATCTAAAATTTCATAAAAAATTGTTTATAATGTAGTTTCTTGTCTACCAAATTATATGTTTTCCTCCTTTTCACGGGAGAAGCCTCATCAGTTGAATAATTTCCGAATAAAATATTAAAATGAAATTCTGTATAACGGAAACTTGAATTTTATCAATGAGATGTGTTAAACGATCTCTTGAATGAATTATATTAGTGAATTCATGTTGTAAAATTCGAAAAATAAGATCAGTTTGTTCAAATATTAATTTGAAAGTATCAAGAAATAACAAAAATTCTTCATTTTCTAAATAAGATTTTAAACCAACAGCAGCATTCAATGAAACCTGATCTGTTGAAAAGTCATCACTGTTTAATATAAAATCAAATATTTCAATTAATTTGTCTTTATTTTTATGGATGGTAAACTAAACATTGCATGTGATGTAAAATTCCATCGAGTTCGAGCATTACAGGGAATTCTGTTTCCTACTATGTTATTTAAAACTTACGTTTGTTTGAAGACCGTTTAAATGTCCCGCCATTACAGATGCCGTCGTAAGTCTGATTTATTCGCAAAGTCGAATCGTTGTAATGTTTCCATCGAAAAATTGAATAAATTGACCGCTGTTCTTCCCGAACTAACATCGTAGAACCCTAAAAATCTTTCCACTAGTTGTCCATTTTTACAATTAATAATTTACCGAACAGACGAATTCTAATCTAACCTTATTTCGCGTGGTGTCACTCAACCATTATACCCGCATAAAACAAAACAAATGCCTGCAAATACTGACGCGTTAGTCATAAAATCGCGAAGCTTACTGTCGTATTTACAAAACAAATCTAACAATTCCCTAAAATTACCTTTATTAACTGAATTTTCAGTTTCATCATGCCCTCTAAAAGCCAAATCTTGAAATGATAAATACAATAAGAAATCAATGATTTTTTTTAAAACTTCGCGGTTTACTTTAACTGTTTTATTATGATTTTCGATTTCGCGTGTTCGTGTAGAATCAATCGCATTAACAATATTCTGTTTACCGGTTAATTTAAACTTAATACACGATGTAATATGTTCCTGCGATTTTTCATGTCTTTCTAGGCCACGAGCTAAATTTTTCAAATCATTATAACCCAAGTGCCCCCAACATGAAGTTGTATCTGATGTGAATAGCAAGCAATACCAGCAGTATAATTTATTGTGTACATCAGATCCCGTTAACCATACATATTTTTTATAATTATCAGTATTAAACGATCGATTTTGATACTTCCCTGCCATCACTAATCCTTTGAAATCCGGTAAAGGCCGTTTGTTTTTGAAGAACACTTTTCTATCATATGTTAATCCACTAAATGGATTTTCTAAGAACTCTGCAACTAAGTCACTCATAATTTTAACGTTCACCGATTCCGATTAGATAAATTATAACTCAAAAATTAACTACTTAACCTTACTACGCCTTGTGGAATAAAAACAACAACTAACCGCATTCTTCTAGCAGCGGGAGGCGGGAGCGCAAGTAATCGTATTTCATTCGACCGACGAATGGATACGAAAAGCTAGCCTCCCTACCCTGTTGCCGTTTTCGCCGTTTCACGCTATTTGGCGATTGACTGGTCGGAAAAACGGCAACTGTGTTGAACAACACAACTCAGCGTTTGAGATATATAGAGAATCTAGCCTCTGACCACTGTTGCCGGATTGAAAATAACTACTGAGAACGGGGAATTAATTGTAAAATTTAAAGAATTATCAGAGAAACAGGAAATAAAATTGAGAATGATCATTAAGATAAATTGGTGAGGAGGCTGAGCCTCCTTAGCCTCCTTCGAGGAGCCGCCACTGTTCCACACAGCACAAAAAATCCTTTGTATTTGTAATGGATGTTCATAATATCCATATGATATCCAACCTATAAGTACTCAATATTGTCTAGATATCTAATGAACATTTATTATAGATATTATACAATACTTCATCAAAACATGATTTCGGTAATTTACTTTGAAAATTTTACATAAAATCGGCCTTACCAAAGAAATATAACTCAATGTCTATAAAACGTCTTGAATCGATTTTATCCATGCTGCAACCTGTTCTGGATATCTTAAATATTCATTATGTAAACATGATATCGATATTAGGCATCTAATATATGCAGTTTAGTTTACCTAATTGCATAGGACATCCACTAGATCTTCAAATTAATATCAATAGGACTCTTGTATATCTTGGATATCAATGGTGAGTGTGTAATCGATATCTGAAGGAATTGTTTCTGCTATGTGGGATCTATTCCGAATCACAACTGTTAAACTGAACGTCCATGGTCTGCTTTAAAATCAGGTTCTCAACTTGAAATGCGCACCAGTACCACTATCAAGATAACATTCATTTTAAAAACATTACATTCGATAGATGGGTATTCTTTGAGTCTTTTGTTCGTAATTATTACTCATACCATTTCATGAAACAGAATAGCTTTAATATAAAATGGGCGGTATTTTTGTGATCTGGACAGGGGCGACCTTGCCATTGATTTACATTCTGTTCTTCGTTTTTATACTCAAAGGCTATTTGAAAACAAGATTATTGTGTAATATTCCGGCGCCTCAAGGACTTCCTGTAGTTGGCAATATATTTGAGTTATACAATCAACGTCCAGGTACGTAAAAGTTCATAATTATACTATATTCCAAATACTTGATTCGAATTATGAATTCTAAACATGTAAATAGATTGTTTTTTGATAATAAACAAGTAATTGAAATGATGAGCTTATCTCGACATTTATTGAATTATTGCGCGCTATCGCACAAGAAAGAAAATACTAAGATAACGATATGAGTGAAGCTGTATAATTCATATATTAAACTTTGTTCGATCGCAAGTCTTTGTCAGTTTTTTGAGAATGGTTGTGAAAAATATGCAAAACTATTCGAAGGTACACAATATTTTCATGTGTTATATAACCAAAGGGAAAGCGCATTGAAGTAAAATGAAAAGGGATTTCAAGAAATGTGTAAATATTCAAATACGGTCCATGTCTATATTTCAATCGAGTTCTGGAAAAGAAATATTTTGAAACAACAGGTGTTCTAAACCTGATTTTCATCATTCTTGTGAGGTTATCATTCAATCTCCAAAAACCCACCAGACCATATTCTTTCTGATGAATTCATATCATTCTCGAGTTATTGATGAATAATAATAAAATTCGTATTTTTACTTTCATGTATTGAAAATATGACCATAAAATGCATAATTTTTTTTTAGCCAATATTTCGGCTGACATTTCAACTGTTCAATTTCTAAAAATGGTCTACTAATAGGCCACCTCTATGGTCCAAATCTGGGAAAATGGTTTCGCCACTTCTTATGTTATTAGTTCATTATTTGATTGAATTTCAAATGTTGACAGCTTGTAGTTCCTATCATCATTGAGAATCGCTTCATCTATTTTAAACATAATTTTCTGAGGCCTTCAATATACCTGACATATCAGTAGTGTGAAATTCTATCAAAAGTAGTTTTGCGAAGAATAATAGAAATTATTTCACTTGAAAGAAAACTATTAATCACTTCAAAATAAAATGGAGAAGAAATTCTGATTGAACTAAGATTTCTGATTACTACGGGAACAGCCAAGTTCCGTTTATGTTTGACTTGTTAGAGCACTGTAACTTGATGCAGTGTTCTTTGAAAACTGGTATAATGATGGTCTGATCAGATTTTAACGTTCCAAAACATTTTCAACATTCTTTAGAATACATAAGAGCGATGCGTTGCAACGATTATTGCCACTGAATACACACTTGTTGTGCTATGAAAAGTTTATGGCCGGAAAACCAATTGCAGTACGAGAATTGAATCATGCACATAGTTGTATTGTTTACGTCTTGGGAATTCGAGATATGAATGTTATACTAGTCAACATGCAGAGCAGATGTATTGAGAGTTGATTGTGTGTTCGTGATTGATTGGAGAAAAAACTGTATCATGTACATCATGAAAACGTCGTGTGAACGTGACACAGTCAAAATCCACTCACCCACAAGTCATTTTCAGTCACGCACACTCACTCAGTTATATCAATTTTCTTCGTTTTGTCTTCATTACTGTAAATATGCCCTAGGAGCGAACCATCGGAAAGTAGGACAAACAGAACATTTATTCTCTATTAGGTTCAAGGAACATACACATGCTTTAGACTTTTAACAACAGGTTCCGTATTTGCAGATCACTTCATCGATAATAACCATTCCTTTCATGAAGGGTGAAACGATAAAATTTCTGAAGCTTGTTAAATATGTTGCTATATTGTACATAGAATGGATTTTCAGATAGTCTGTTCCGAAAAATGAGAGAAAATGCTGCTGCTCATCGACCCATATATAGAATTTCGATTGCTCACATAGATATTATCAACATCTTGAACCCTGACGATGTAGAGGTGAGTGCTTACTATTCGAATTCACAAATTTATCTATTCCAGATTTTTTAAATAAATTATTTTGATGTTATAGCTGATATTGAGTACCACCATCCATCTGTCAAAAAGTAAAGTATATTCCTTTCTGAATCAATGGTTAGGAACAGGGCTGCTTACAAGTACAGGTGAGAAGAATGACAATTATTTAATGTTAATATTACTCATAGATGAATTTGACACTCCATAATCTCTCTTTGACTTGAACAATCAACGTAATAAAACAAAACCGCTTAGTTTCATTAGAATTTTGAATATTGAAATTGATTGGATCAATAATAGAAAGATTTTATTTCGATCTTCAATTCTTCCAATATACAGTTCTTTTATATTTCATTATATTCCATCACATTTTGTGACGAGATTTTATCCAAAAGTCCAAATTACCAGGTTGTGATTCGGATAAATTATTCAGAGAATTGTGGCTTACAATTTTCAATGAGATATACTCTTATGGAAAGTATTTGCTGGTATTTTCTGAACAATGCTGTTATGAGGTGCGTACCGTTACTTTTATATCGCTTATAAATTCCTATTTCAAATTTTTTACTTTCTCATTTTTTTTGTTATCGTTTTTTTGCGAATGTTCTTTAATTTGTGGCCAGAAATAAAGTCCATTCTTTCAAATACAGGGAGATGTAGTGCGATATAATAGGAAAAGCCTGTACAGTACACCTGACATTCTTCTAATTGATTAAATATTAACTGTAATTATAGAAACTGATAGGTTAGCATATTGTAACATACATTGTTTATATTAGGATTAGTATATTCATAAATGTAATCCAGGTCGAGAGTTAAGTAAAGTTCATCAAGGAAGTAACATGAATGGGTTTTAAGTCTCTACCACCTTAAGAATCTAACATGGGTCCATGGGCTAGCTTTAGTGAAGAAAATGACAAGGAACCAAATATTTTAGAAGTTTCGAGATTTAACCTTTTGTCGTGGATATATAGAACTCTTAATAAAACTGATAACACAAAATATTGACTGATCAAATCAATGAAACAATACTGTCGTGAACTATGCAACAAGAAACTTAACCCTATTGTTTGAAAATCTGAGCAAGCGACTGTTTGCCGTACATTCCAGTGCAATAGGAAGAACCGTTCATTCCAGAACTAAGCCTCCATTCTTGCACCTCGTAGTGAAGCCCCACCGATCACAACTGGATTTCATCCAATGTCTATACTGAAACATATTGATGGTGCGGAAAAGAGAAAAGTTAGGTAGGACACTGTTTGGTACCAGTTTTAACCAGATGTGTCTTCATATTCTGACTAAATAACTTGTGTCAATTTAAATTTGTAAAAAATGATTGCACCTAATATCTAGAGTTCGGTGTGCGCGGCCTTTTACACAACTACGATACCGATCTCTACTGAATGGCACAATTATCTAGTCGTCAAATTTCACAACTTTTGAAACAAAACCTCCACTAAAAAGTTTGTTCACAAGAGTTCGTTATATGTTATTATAATTACTTACAATGAATAAAAAATGAACGCGTTCTCCAAATGTGGTCTGATTATTAGTCTCGAAAGAATCATGTTTGAAACCTTTAAACATGTCCATATCAAATATTACAGTTTTGTTAATGAACAATGAATGAATTCATATTAAAAATTGCAACAACTTTTTACTGAGAAAAATTCAGAACGTTGATATATAGCACTGAATCAACGACTGGACTATTAGTTTCAAAACCCAATATATGTACGGGTTGACGACTTACAACATAATATTTCTAAAATGGTGATGATCTTAGTCGTTTCCGTTTGATGAGTCATTTTGAAGATCCTACTACGTGATGGAACAATTTTCGTCAATACGTGGTTATTAATCACGTTTTACTATTTAAGAACTTATTTATCAGAAAATTCAAATTTTTTCCATGTGTCCATTAATCTATGATTTTCCGTTAAAATTAATAATTCTCAAGGAAATCAAAATTCCGGTACTTAACGCCAAATTTCAAAATATTGTAATTGAATCGGTTGCATGTATTACAGAATAGGTAAAGAAAGAAATAAACTATAATATCTGATTGCATTCCTTGAAAATACAGTACATGATATTTTTCTGCATGAGATCTCAGATCAACACATTCGTATTATTTTCATCCGACTCAATTGGTTTTTTAATATTTTACTCTGTTTTAGGACGTAAATGGCATACCAGGAGGAAGATACTGACGCCAGCGTTTCATTTCAAAATATTGGAAGATTTTCTGATAATTTTTAGGGAAGAGTCGGCTAAATTAGTTAGTGAACTAGAAAATCATGATGGTAAACCGTATTTAGAAATATGGTCTTTGATAACTCAGTTTACTTTACAATGCATTGGAGGTAAGAAGTGGTGAATTTCCCGGAAGCTCCCTATGATACTCAACATTCACTAAAAACTGCATGTTACCTACATTCCATTCTTCATAATACATCTATAGGATTCTGCTAAGATTATTTTCCTTCTTCCAGAATGCTTACTTCATCAATAACATAGATATATAAATCTTTGTTCATGGCATGATAAATTTCTTTATTATACTGAATCCTATTTTCAGTTGAATCGGTACGGTTGTTCTGTTTTTAGCCAAATGTTCTTTTAACACTAATTTATTACCGTCATGCGGCCAAAACAATAAAAAAATAAAGAAAGTAAAGAACGGCAGTGACTGATGTATGTCGGATATCACATGATCGAAGAATTATAGTAGATTGATCGCTGTCGAGTGAAGGTGCTATGATGGAAAAGTTTTTTAGAATCCAAAGCACTATTTTAGGAAAAGCACCAACATTTCTGGTACGCACTCTCAGATGATATGAAGGTGGGAACAGTTTACATAATTGTTAGGTGTTAGGTACTAAAATGTTTCATTCACAATAAATTTTGTTGGTAACAGAAGTATTGATTATCTAGGTGGTCACAGATTCCGGACATCAGGACTATTTAAGATTCAGACTTTATAATGTATTATTTCTATTATTATGATACTATTTAGTATCTGGGAAGAATACAATAATATTTTTCTACAAACGCTTAACAAAGTAGCCTTTGACGCTTTCAGATTTCAACGCAAAGTTGACGTTTTCCGTGAAATGTCATTTTGTGACAGCATTTGCGCTCTAAAGCGGAAATATTTCGAAAACGCTCGCTTCTCCAACGTATTTCTGCATGATGATTGATGATAGTGACAGTGAATTATCAAACACTCCTCCTGATGTAGCAGAAAGTGCAAAAATTGTTACTTTGAATCTCCTACCAGAGAAATCAAGGAAGAAATATGAATTACAATACGGTAAATTCATGACGTGGTGCCAGTCGAAGAAGGTGAATAAGTATTCAGAAAACGTATTACTGGCTTATTTTGGAGAAAAATCATTGATTTGTAAGTCATCAACTCTTTGGTCTACGTATTCGATGATACGGACATGCTTGAATGTTAAAAATAACATCGAAATCAATAAGTATCCTAAACTTATCGCATTTCTGAAGAAACAGTCTGTTGGATATAAAGCGAAAAAATCCAAAACATTCACCACTGAAGATATTCACAAATTTTCACAAGAAGCGCCCGATGAAGAATATCTACTAAAAAAGGTAAATTTTAATATTTCATGCTCTTAATAGTTTGAGAAGCGGTTAGTATTTTTTTGAATTTAGTGCAATTTGGTTAGCATAGACATTTGGAATAGCTATTAATTGCAGTTTTTTTTATAGGTTATTCTAATTATGGGTATTGCTGGTGCCTGCAGGCGCGATGTGTTGGTCAAAAAGGAGATTGGTGACATAGAAGATAAGGATTCTATTTTAATAGTCCGAATTCCCGATTCAAAAACGAGAATAAGCCGTGTTTTTACGATTGTTGGTCATAATGAAGAGAATTCAGTTGATTATCTTTCAATTTGTAAAAAATATATTGCACTCAGAAAACATTGTCTGAATAACAATACTGTCCAACGTCTATTTTTACGTTATGAAAAAGGTAGATGTATGAAACAAGTTGTGGGTATGAATACAATCGGCAAGACTCCCAGTGACATTGCTGAATATTTGAAATTGCCCGAGCATAATTTATATACTGGACACTGTCTCCGACGAACCTCTGCTACTTTATTGGTGAATGGTGGAGGTGACCTAATACAACTGAAAAAACATGGTGGATGGAAAAGTAACAATGTAGCAGAAGGCTACATTGATGATTCAATCAACAATAAGATTGAAACTACCAAGAGAATATTCTCAAGACCATCTACATCTCGTTCTGTAGATTTCCAATATTCGGGGGAATTAATGTTAGATAAATCTACTGATCGTCCATCAGGTTCAGGAATAATAATTAAAGAGTGTCACAATTGTACATTCAATTTTAGTAAAGTCAATGATAAATTAAATCAACATTAATCAGGAATTTATAAACTGTACTTGATGTACTTTTGTTGAATAAAGCATCTGGTGTTTTTTCTTTTTTTTTTTCTGAAAACTGCGTTTGTAGAAAAAATCTTGTGTGTATTTCGAGCACAAAGTGTCATTGTCGCTCTCCAAAGATTACCGCGCTCCACTTTGCGTCGCGCGGTAACTCTCTTTGTCGAGCGACAATATATCACTTTGCGCTCTTAATACACAAATAGCTATTCTAAGGTTTTTTATGAAACAGAGATTATGAGAATGTGGATAATGTAAAAAATTTATGAAGCAGATTATTCACGGTTAACGATTTTTGGTTTTCAATCTTATCAAGTAAATATTTATGAGGTACGAATGTGAAATGTCATAAAAGATAATATAGTTAACAGTATATTAACAATCTTCTACATAATTGATCTAATTTGTTAATAAGTTATAATTTAAGTGGAAAAAAGGTGATGTGAACTGAATTATATCTAATCAAGTGAAATTTCTAACGGTAGTTTTATTGGGTATAGGTTTGTATTTTGTGTAGTTCAAGCAGTCACTGGATGAATCTTGTTACTGAGTTTCCAACATTTAAAATAATATTCAAGAAATTGATAATTTCATTTCAAAACATCTTTGATAGAAAAAAATTCTAAAGACGTTTTTGTAGAATTTAACATGATGTATTTTTCAATTTTTTCAGGTTTTGAAATTTGGTTTGTAGATGTTTTTTTATAGTTGCATTAAATTTTTGCATGATTGCATTATTTATGGAATATTGATGCACTGAATTATTTTCAGTTTTCAACGGCATTTTTGAGGTAAACGTTTCCATCAGCGAAAGTATATCGGGCAGAATTTCAGTTATGTTTTGTTGCTCAAAGATACTGTAGAGCCAGAACAGATGTACATGGAATATAAGATGAACGTTTGGTAGGATGTATGGAAAACAGCTCATTGCTTTTCAAAATGCAATTGCTTTTGTTTCTGTTGTTGTTTTGTTTTTTTGTTAAAATAGTTTATTTCAGTTATTTTTCAATTACTTGTTATCTAATCTGAAATCTCATTTGAATAATTACGGAGTAAATGTTCACGGCAGTGTTTTAATGCGAATTGAATACTTTTTATAGGGATCCAATTCCAAATATTTTTTTCTGACAATTGCTGTCACCATCACCATACTCTCATACATTAAATTGCGCAAGTCAGTGCTAATCGCAGATAAAATGATGGAATAAATCCCTTTTGATTTGAGGCGCTAATCAATACAAACCTTCTCTTTCAATACTCGAAGCAGTGTGTGATCATTTTTTGTATCTATGGGCGGGTTCGCTCATGCATAGCGCGATGGATACAACAACCGTTACGAACACCAAAAATAGTAGCATTAACCTATTACATACAGCTGCAGCTGTATTCTATACGATCTTTTGGCCCAACTTAGCTACTTCATCTTCGGTTATATTTCCAGCCTCAATTGACAGCCTCCGTTCCTCTAACCCAACTTTCTGCATGCTTTTGAATGAGTTTTCTTCCCAAATCATTAAGTAATGGCGAATTCAGAAAGGAAGCTATTTGTTTTAATTGCGAATAACCAAAATATGGACTCGAATATCTGCTGCCTTGTTGATGTCTGGATCCGCAGTATATGATGTATGGATTATCCGTTCCAACTGGCATATATTGCATTTAAAATAAATAGCAGAAGATAATTCTCTTCATGCTTCCCGCTTACTTAATCAGGTATCTAATTACTTTCCACATCAAACAAACCTATTCAATGTCGTATATACGTATTTGTAAACGTGAAAGCGGCATCAACGATAACCTAGCTTTTTTGATGAATTTTCTCACGTAAATATATTATTTCAATATATAAAAAATTAATGTTAAAATTCTGTTCAGTATAGTAAAGGATTAACAACTAATATTTGAACTAAAGAAAAAATTATTTCCTAATTTATCTGAAATCAACGTCAGAACCATATTTGTATAAGCACCATCTGTGCTTTCAGAAATGTTTTGATCAAGTTCTCCTCAATCCGTTATTGAATTATACAATAAAAAGGAAGAGGAGTGAAAGTTAAATCTCTATTCGATTTGAAGTTACTATGCAAATTTCAATTATTATATATATTACATTAACACTTTGTTTTATATTTTCGTCTTTAAAGACGAAAATATGAAACAAATTGTTAATGTGACCTATTTTCCGAGAATTTTATATATAACTTATTCTTTCCGTAACTGGCCTGCTGCGAATAGAATTTTCAACTATAGATTATCATGAGTTCGTCGAATTATGGAAAACACATTTGGCATACTAGCCAACTTCGGAAACATTTTCTTTTATGTCGGGAGACTGTAGTAATACTTGCAATCTAATTATTTGCTGACTGTAGAACCTACAATTCCAAACTATTTGCCACCTGGATAAGTCGATTGTGAACAAAGTGAAACCCAGGTAGATGGCGTGAGGAAAATTTAAATGAAAACGTATTTTTCCACTGTAGAAAGGACATTAGCATAATTCTAGAGCTTTCCAAAAAGGAGTTCGAGATGAAGTCATAGAATTTTTTATGACGCCAGCTGGAGAGGTGTCATGGCAATATAGGCATATATAATTAAGAAGAAAACAAATGACCACGGGACTATCTATAGAAAAGAGATAGATCGCCCGCTTTTCTACGATGTTCTAGAGAAGTCAATGAATTCGTTAGTGTGACATCAATCAGATGAACATCTCTCTTCTGGATAGAATCCAATAAGTTAAGCGTAAATTTGGAAGCCGAACTGCGAACATGTGAATAGTACTCCAGGACAGGCTAAATCTGTGCTTTGTATATTATGAGGAGTTGCTGGAATGTGAAGTTACTCCTGGCACGGAATTGAAAACCATTGTGGAGTTCTCGCATGACATGACAGTCATTAGAAAGGGTGCTGTTAGTGGTGATACCGATCTTGGATATGAAGGATTCATAGAAATAGTTGTACCTGATATTATCATATTAGGGATTGAGGTCCCAGAAGTAAGCTAGTCATATATAAACACGCATTATCGGACCCCACCCATAATTTCGAGCGTTTTTCGAGCTGCTTAACAGTAATTTCGAGCTATTCCCAAACTTAAAAGAAAGCCGAGAAATCAAAATTAATCAATTTGACTAGGTAAATGTCCAAAAGTTAGTACAGCGAGCCCAAAATTACACATCCTAGAATCTCGAGACTAGGCTCAAAATTTCGAGCTTTTTACGAGCTAAAAGAGAGTGATTTGTGGATTGCCCGGAACCACGTGGTTTTCCGGAAATATGAAAAAAACTAATTTCTGGTCTAAAGTTAGCACAGCAAAACTAGAAGAACGTAACTTAGAATTTCGAGACAGGTCTCTAAATTTCGAGCTTTTTACGAGCTGCTTCGTGGTGATTTCGAGATTGGTCTGAAGTTAGCACAGCAAAACTAGAAGAACACGACTTAGAATTTCGAGACGGGTCTCTAAATTTCAAGCTTTTTACGAGCTGCTTTGTGGTAATTTTGAGATTGCTCAGAAGCACGCAGTTTTCTGGAAATAAGGAAACCATTTCCAGTCTGAAGTGATCACATCGAAACTAGAAGTACGTGACTTAGAATTTCGAGACTGGGCTCAAAATTTCGAGCTTTTCACGAGCTAACAAAGAGTGATTTGGAGATTGCCCGGATCCACGTAGTTTTCCGAGAATAAGGAAAAAACTTATTTCCGGTCTGAAGTTAGCACAACAAAACTGGAAGTACGTGACTTAAAATTTCGAGACTGGGCTCAAAATTTCGAGCTTTTTCCGAGCTGCTTGGTGGTAATTTCCAGATTACTCAGAATCACGTTATTTTCCGGAAATGAAGAAAAAACGATTTCCGGTCTGAATTTAGCACAGTAACAGAGACTGGTGGCAAAATTTTGAGCTCTTTACGAGCTATAACATAGTCTTTGAAAGATCGATGAAAATTGTAAAATCTACCGGAAGTTTGGAAAATATAGATTTCTGGTTTGATGGTGAAATATGAAGACTGGTAGTATGGGACTTGAAATATCGAGATTGGGCTCAAAATGTCGAGCTTTTTACGAGCCGCCTCGTGGTAATTTCGAGAATGCTCAGTAACACGTAGTTTCCCGGAAATAAGGAAAAAACGATTTCCGGTCTCAAGTTAGCACAGCAAAACTAGGAGAACTTAACTTAGAATTTCGAGACTGGTGCTCAAATTTCGAGGTTTTTACGAGCTGCTTCGTGATAATTTCGAGATTGCTCAGAAGCGCGTAGTTTTTCGGAAATAAGGAAAAAAAACTTCGATTTCTGGTCTGAAGTTAGCACAACAAAACTAGAAGTACACGACTTGGATATCGAGACTGGGCTCAAAAATTCGAGCTCTTTACGAGCTATAAAATATTCCTTCAAAGATCGCTGTAAATCGTAAAATTTACCGGAAGTTGGAAAAATATCGATTTCTGGTTAGCTGGTAGAACTTAAAACTGGTAGTATGGGACTTAAAATATCGAGACTGGGCTCAAAATTTCGAGCTCCATACGAGCTGCTCCGTGGTGATTCTGAGATTGCTCAGAAGCACGTAGTTTTCCCGGAAATCAGGAAAAAACTATTTCCGGTCCAAAGTTAGCACAGCAGCAATACATGTATATGACTTAGCATTCCGAGGCTGGTGTTGAAATTACGAGCTTTTTACGAGCTGGTTCGTGGTAATTTTCAGATTGCTTAGAACCACGTGGTTTTCCAGAAACAAGAAAAAAACGATTCTCCGGTCTGAAGTTACCACAGCAAAACGTGGTACGTGACTTACAATTTCGAGACTGGTGTCAAAAATTCGAGCTCTACGAGCTGGTGCATAGTAATTTCGATATTGCTTAGAAGCTAGTAGATTTTCGGTAATTGAAAAGAAACAATTTCTGGTCTGTATTTAGCACAGTAACAATATATGTATATGACTTAGAATTTCGAGATTGGTGGCAAAATTTCGAGATTTTTACGAGCTAAAACTATTGTTTTGTAAATGTACATTAGGACTACCTATTTCAAATAGAGATTATTATTATTATTATTATTATTATTACGATTTCCGGTGTTTCCTTCGGAGGTCACACATTATAAAAAATATGAATGAAAGCTGAAATTTCTAACCCCTGCCCTAAAATAACCGCACTGGCTAAACCACATGCGCGCAGAATATGAATTTATAAAATCATTCAAGTTTTTGGGAAGATCAGTTAAGATGGCACTTGCTAAGTTTATTGAGTGGTACCTTTATCAATGAATCACATTCTTAAGAGTAATTAACCGACTTTACAAATTCTGTAAGTAAAGGTTTGAAAAGTCAAAAAAAGCTTCTTTCTTCGATTAATTAAGTATCGAAATTGTTGCAATAAAGACATTTCAAACAAGATCCTTCATAAAATTTATGAATCAACATTTGTCAAGTAAACATCAATAATTTAGTAAAGAAAGTTGACAAATTTGGTAAAAACCTTTTATCCGATTGTCAAGAATATTTTTTACTCTTTTGATCAAACTTGGCTTTTTCGGTAATTAAAAATGTTCTTGATTTTTAAAGAAATTTTGCACGGTCTGATTTTACTGAGCATTCTCGAAATTACCACGAAGCGGCTTGTAAAAAGCTCGACATTTTGAGCCCAATCTCGATATTCCAAGTCCCATACTACCAGTTTTTATACTTCACCATCAAACTGAAAATCTGTATTTTCCAAACTTCCGGTAGATTTTACAATTGTCATCGATCTTTGAAAGACTATGTTATAGCTCGTAAAGAGCTCAAAATTTTGCCACCAGTCTCTGTCTCTGTGTGCTAAATTCACTATATATGACTAGCTAACTTCTGGGACCTTAGAGATTGTGCGATCTTCTTGGATAAAATACAAGCTTGAGTTTTGGTTGTTAAACTGTACTAGATTATCAGATCTCCATTCAATCTTTTGCCAGATCATTATTAATTGCGTCGAGCCGCCTCTGTCTCGCTCCTGGGGCGTCATTGGATGTTATAGGGACTCTAGACGAGAAAGTGGTATGAAGTGTACCGTCATATGCAAAGCTATGGACGGGACAGGTCACCTCGAAAAGATCGTTGATATGGAACAGAAAGTTGATGCCAAAACTCTGTCAATCACATCAAAGAGTGCTCTATTTGAGAGAAAAATCGATATTAAACGGATAAATCTTGGTCCAAATGCACCTATGAGCATGAAATTAAAGATTTTAATAGCGATTATCTCAAAAAATTCATAAATTGTGTTGATTTCAAAGGTAATTCCGAAGAATTTCAATCATCTGATGTTGATCATAATGTCTGAGATAATTAGTGTGTTGTTCATAGAAATCAAACTTGATTAACTCGAATATTCGTATGTTCTCAATAGCAGCTACCGAACCTAGTCTCATATACGAAGTTGAAAGATAACGATGATACTCCACCAGGAAGTATGTCTTACCGAATTAGCGTTTACCATCAAAATGTTAGAAGTCTAATACCAAAACACAGGATCTATTCAGAATATCAACTATATTAGACCATGAAATTGTAGTTTTTACTTAATTGCTCAATTGCTGGGTAGGTACATAGTTCCGAACTGTTTCGTAGTTTTTCGTCATGACCCTTATTTTGAACTATCAGGAGATATCAAGGGTGGCAGTACGCTACTAGCAATCAATAAATCTATATCGGTTACAGGAATAAATCTTAATTATGGAAACTTTACCAGACTCAATATTGAGGTTATAGGGGGCGAAATTTCTGCTAAGTATATCTAGTTTTGTATAGTTTCTGCCAGATGATATTGATTTAGTAGGATTTCTGTGTGGTATGAACGCATTTCCAAGTATTTCTGTACTGCGAAAGTTAAGTTCGAAATATGTGTCTGTTTTATATTCGACAGTTAACTTCATTCTAATGTCTGCATTTTTTACCTTAGCTCTCGTCAAAAGTCTGTCATTTGACATATCAAAGAGTCAGTAGTCATAGGTTTCTTGAAAATATATACCAAAAACAAAAACTTAATGAAATGTTCTATCGAATATCCCAGTATATTATTTGAAAACTCAAATAATACCAACTGAACAGTAATGTTTCACTTATGTGAAACAACAATTATAGTAGAAGGGTACTTGTATATATGTACCTAGAAAATGGAGTAGCTACATAATATGTATAAAAATACAAGTGGATGAATGGAGATATAATTGTAATTACGTATTATATAAGAATCACATACAAGGGATGATAATAAATAATAAATCATAAAATTTCAGATAGTGAATCATGTGTATTTAGTAATTTGAATCAAAATTTTACACGAAACATTTTCCTTAATATATCTAATTATGCTAAAAAAAAAGCACCTCCACCATATGCCAACATGTCATTCACATCGTTGTTTGTTGGAGAATGTTAATTGAAACGTTTTTTGTTAGCAATAGATGAAGATCATAAGCAGCTAACATTGAAACATTGGTTTTGTACACATAGCATGTATATATTAATGACTTTTCACGTAGCCTTTCCAACATATTACCTACCCATAATCTCAAATTCTTAAAATATTATAAGAGAGTCTGATGTAGGCATAGCCAACAACGAAACATTGACGGGAACAATGAAGCTATATGAGACAAAACGTTAGAAAATATACATTTTGTATGCATTACCTTATTGTCAATATTTCCGATTATTACATTATTTTGCACATCATATGTAAGCTGTATATCCTTCACAACCTGTATGATTTGTCAATATGTATTCACACAACACATATTCTCATTGATAGCTATTCATATCGTAGTTTGTTGGAAATGATAATCGAAACTTTTTGCAAAAACAACTTATGAAGATTTGACAAAATAACGTCGGTGTATCTAATGGGCACATGTCACAAACTGTACATTATACTATTTCTCTAACATAACATTAACATAGTTGTTTGAACATATTACATATTTATTCCATCAACATGTAATATCATGTATATCATATAGATCTGTTTCCATTCATAACTGAACGTTCAAAATACATATCTTACAGATGGTCTCCTATATTGACCACGTTACTCGTTGTCGTTTGACGTTTGTTGCCCTGTTATGAAATGAATCCGACAATGTCGGAGCTTATAGCTTACTGGTATAGGGCACCCACCTATTATGTCAATGGATACCTATACTTGCGGGTTCGATTTTCGCTGTTTTTATCTCATTTAATATGTGCGTATATACATCTTTCCAACTCACACATACGCATATTTTTATTCTATTCTCACTCTATTTGCCGTGTACTTCCGTGAGAATCGGCTTTGCTTCACGATTGGGCTACTCTATTTACATCCAGTAATGTTAGTTACTCACAAAGTTCAATTTACCGCAAAAATATAAAAAGCCATCAAATTGTCTTTCCGTTATGGAAGTTACTATCACTAGATGCTTATGGGTTTCGACTAACTCTTGTTAGGCAATCCTACCAACTGCGCCATATCAATATATAAAAGTTAACGAAAATATGTTTTTAGGAACAGAAAAGTACTTTATTAAATGTAGGGCGTAAAACTGTAGAAAACGGAGGCTCAACATAGAGTTTATATTATAGTGAGGCTTGTAACGGACGTTAAATATTGCGAAATATATACTTGTCACTAAATTGTACGGACGAGTTAGCATGATGATGTTCCCAATTTCCTTAAAAACGCCAACATCACGTAACGTACCCATTCAATATGCACGACACAAATTGAATAACCATAAATTGAAATTCAACGTTGTTACATTATTTGTATCATGATTTTATCCTTCGGCTTAAATATTACGCCGAATTGTATATAACTATGTCACTGGATAATCTACTCATGTCATTACCTCATATGCTTATAGATTAGTTAATACTTGGAGTACTCAGACAAGTTGAACCAATCACAACTGAGTTTTCATGTTTCAGAAACTGCTATGGGTTTCGATTCCATTAACAGTGTTTTACTTAATGAATATAAGACTAACGTTCTCCGAATGGAAGAGCTATTCATGGAACGTTTAATCAGGCCATGGTGTCGTAGTGACTTCATCTATAATCTGACCACAAGGGGGATATTGGAAAAAGAAGTTGTGAAAAAATTACATACGTTTTCAAATACTGTTATCAAAAATAGAGAATACAGAATCAAGAAAGAACAGAACAATAGTTGTTCGAAAAAACGGAGGTTAGCAATGTTAGATCTATTATTGCAAGCAAAGTACAATTACGCAAGTATAGATGAAGAAGGTATAAGAGAAGAGGTTGATACTTTCATGTTTGAGGTAAATATTTTTGCAACGATTTAGCCAAAAATTTCAGATATATTCATTTTTAGGGTCATGATACTACATCTGCTGCCATTTGTTTGATATTGATGTTATTAGCTAATAATAAAGATTCTCAGGTAAGTTCTTATAATTTTGATTATACACTCAGAAAACAGGTTATTAATATTAAATAAATTTTATTCAATGTTTACGAATCCCATTTTGTTGAATATTGACAAACTTATGGAATTTTCGAACAAACTGATGATATTCAAAAATTCCTAAATTAATATTCAGTTTAATGTTAACTAATATTATTCTTGAGCTTGAGGAATATTTCTAGGATATTAACAACTTTCACAGCAATAGAATCTACGGCACTTTCACTTTGAATTGCTTATGTTCATTATTAAACAACATTCCTTTGGGATTACTCAGCTATGGGAAGGTCACCTATGATGGCACCCCTGAAATCTTTCGCATATCAACGTTCTGATTAGCTTCAATACTCTAGATAATGTTTCATAATGGTATGTCATGCAGCAAAAGTATCCAACTTGGGTCTCGCGAATCCAAGTGATTTTAATAACCTGATTTAAAAAAAAATGAAATGATGCACCATCATTATCGTATTCCTAAGATGGCACATGATCGAATTATATACGAAAAATGCTGTTTTAGTAGATGAGCAGTATTTCATCCAGAAAAAAATACATGTACATCTTTAGAGTTACTTCTTACTAAAAATGAGTAACTATATTATTATTCACAGCTGTCACAAATGAACTCTTTGGTTTTCCACTGGCATCAACGAGAACAATTCTGATGTTTGATCCAAAATTTCCTTGATCGAGATCTTGAGTGAAGTTCGTTACACTACAAGCAAACTACGTCGAAGTCATCATCATCAATGCCACATTCAATTCCATTTTCGTTCATCGATTCAATTTTTTTTTAGTACTTCTTGCCAATGACTTTCTTTCCTTGTTGAGGACCTCCATTTTTTTCTTCCTAAGCTCGTCAATATCTGGTGTCGAGCTTATCAATCTTGTTTTACCTCGTTTGTGCTTCCTTTGTGTATCCTATGGTGTTCGATGTGAAGCTTTTGGTAGTAATATTTCCTTCTTTCCCTTCAGTACGTTTATCTTTTATGTTTATATTTTCTATACTATAACGACCTCCACGATCCACGTTCATATCATCTTTATAGCAAAATGCCATTCCTCGGATAGATTTAGCTCGAAAGGTACAATCCCTGTCTTTTGAAATGCATTCTTTAAATATGCATTCTCAAACAATCCATCAACTTGGAACAGGGTAACTGTTCTGCCAGTTTTGAATTTCTTGGTGGTAATATGTTTGCCTGAGGCCTGCTGGACTGAGTCTTCTCTCAAGGAGCACACAATGAACCCAATCAAGACGTATAAGTGCTCTTGACTTGTCCGCCCTTGTTTTGATTGAATCGGAGAAATAGTTAAGTTGTCATACACCTCTTTTCTTAGCAATATGCAACCCAACTGCTTGGTGCATTATTCATTAATTCTGCCTCAAATCTTAGGAAGATGGAAGCAAGTTTTTCAAGAGTATTAAAACGAATAAACCGCTGTGTACTAAAGGCCCCGTTCTGCACCGCTTATTGTATCCATCTACTTTCGTCCCTTAGTAGCCAAAATTTTGGTTTTTGGTTAGTACCGTGCTCATTCCGGTTTCATCAACTTTAAAAATATTTTGTGGTTCGAAATTGTGTTTATCCATTATAATAACTGGAGATAAAAAAAACTCATTAAATTGCTTTCACGCTACATTTCCGTCCCTTCTAAATTTTCTAGATTCTGTCATTAGTGTGTTTCAAGAGTGATCAACTTTCTTGAGGAATGGTGTGACGTGTATTCAAAATATGTTTGACTATGTGGGCAAAATGTTCGGTATAAAGAACAAAGTAATAAGTCTACAAAAACAAAATCCAAAATAGGTTCACGTGAATAAAGTTGATGAGCAATAAGTGGTTACATTTACTTCGCAGAAAAATACCTCAAAGATATTAATATATAATGAAAAAATGCAATTATAAAATGTAATATAAGCTACCATGATGATACATACATGTTGCCATACTTGCCTCAAATGTCTCAGAAAACCTTGAAGATTCCACTCAGCAAGTTTTCCTCCATCATTTTGGAAGACTACAAGAGGAAAATGATATAATTAGAATATAATTATACCTATACGAAGAAAAGTGTACTTATGTCGATATAATTTATATAGAGGGGCTCGAGACTTTCAGGAAAATGGAATAAGGTGTAGGTACTAACCTTCAGTATTGTTCCATGAAGATGCAAATATACTCGCAGCGTTTTACTGTTGAATCTTTTCATTAGGTTGACCTGTAAATGCATACAGTCATTCACTGTGGATGAATTATTAGACGTTTACGGAGAACTACCAAACATGGAGATCTGAAACTTTGGTTACTTATATAAGTAGATATGACATCTCTTTTTAAAATATTATTTGATGTGCGATGAAACAACTTATATCTGATTCTATATTTGAATTTTCTGTATGCTTCTGAATAACTTTACTCAATTATATATGCCTATGTTGCACGATTGAAATTTCAACCATTTTATATATTTCTATTGATAAAATGTATATCTTCATATCTTATAATTTTGAAAAGTTCAACTCCCGGTGATAATCAACCAGAATCCTGAGATTTAGTATCCCACAATTGAATTTAAGTTAGTATACAGAATGGTTCAAGCATTATTTTATTTCGGCCGATTAGAAAAAACAACGAAACGCATTTTTTTTCAGATGTAATATCCTGTATAATATTCCTTAACCCCTTTGAATTTGCTACTTCTCTATGTATAGTGTAACCACTTCAAAAATTAGTTACTTGAGAGTGTTTATTTGAAAAAAAAATAGTAAAAAGCAACAATAATTCTGTATATTGAGGTTTCGTTATTTTCTTTAGTTTTGAGATGTCAATCCAATTTTACAGTAAATTTTTGAAATAAATAGTGAGTAACAGTTAGTATCTATCATAAGAAAGGTCTTAAATAAATGTTCAAAGTGGGGGTTGAGCCTAAACTCTATGCAGCAGGTATTATGGAAGAGATTAAAATACGCTAAAATATTTATTTTGTTTTCCTGGTTACTTGTTACAAGCTTGGTTAAGTTTCTGAGAAGTATCAGTGTGTGAACAAAATTGTCGAAATTATTTTGAAGTCATCCTAATTTCTGACGATTCATTGGTGTTAAATCTGGATACAGTTCATCAAGTTTTCTACAAGTGTGACTAATAATTACATCACATTATTCATTTGAAATAAATAAATTATAAGCGCTGAATGTAAAAAGCTGATTTTTTCTATCTTTAAAAGTTAACTTGAAAACTTGAATTGACACCTGAAAACTGAATGAACCAAGGAAATGGTTTCTGAAAATATATTTTAGTTGTCCTTATCCTCCCGAGTTCAAATATGTATCATACCTGCATTTATTCCTACGTAACTGCCCATAAAATTCATTAACGTTCAAACAAAGAAAATGCTCTCAATTAGAATATAGGCCACTTGGTTATTGATTGCTTATTTTGTTCCACATTTTTCTACACATGGCTCAATATTTCGTGGATTATTTGAATCTTTGCTTTCTTTCCCCAGCTATCTCTCATACTAAGAGAACGTTGTTTATTTATAGATATTATTAAACTAAGAATGAATAATAATGCTAAAATAAAAATAACAATAATTTCATAAAAATTTCACAAAACGCAATTTTGAAACTATGCTTACGATTCGCTAATGCGAATACAAACAACGCACTTCGTGTGTAAATACGAAAGTAGATACGAATAACGTGTATAGTTTATACTCGCGAATCACTAAACAGAACCACCGCTATCAATCGTTTATATCTCACAATCACAATTTACACAAAATAAACCACAAACACAATAACTTATTATGATGTAATAATGTTAAGTCTAAGAAATTTATTTTGTGATCCAATGTGAATTTTATGTTGGGATGATGAATGATAAGAGAACATCTAATTGTCTAGGTGTACCTTTAAAGAGGGCTAAAATATCGTCTACGTATCTGTACCAAAATTGAATATTGTTTTAGTTATTATGACGTGTCCTCGCGACCTTTCGGTATTCTGCTAACTGCGGTAAGCTCCTAATCCTCGGGCGCCAGATTTTTCCCAAAGGTTTACTCCTTTTTGAAGACTTCTGCTAGGGTCTTCACCACAAGGCTTGTCACTATGCTATCTATAGATAGCCTTGTCCCTAGGGTGGCTACAGTGAAGTATAACCAGAGTCCATTGGGCAGAAAATTACAATTGATACCTGGTTAAAACTTAGCTCATTTGAAGATGGAGCAGAAATTATTTGATAAAACGGGGAATTCCAAATATTAAAATATATGATAAATATAACAAGTACACTTTCAGAATAATCAATATAAATGCAATTGAACGGTATTATTTACAAAATTACACCCAGGCGGAAAATGTAATGAAGCTCAAACGGTATATGAAAACTCTTTCAGCATATCTACTTTACGATATGTTCGGTATTTAATTTCAATTGAACGGTACGGAATCGGTTGACAAATGATTCACATTCTTCAATTTGCGGAAAATACAAATCAAACAGGTCCTAGCGTAATGAGCGGTATTCGGTAAATTTTAGATAGCAACCGTAATAAATGAAATGTTCAAATCACACTACGATATATTCGGTTATAAAATTCGGTTGGTTCGGAAAATATTGTTTTGCGCTAGTTTTCCGATTGTACGATATCAGATTTCATGATTTTTCCGGTTTATTACTCTAATTGAGTTTATTCTGTCACCTCACCCAACCTTGTACTTTCACGGAGCGCCCGGTAATTGTATAGCAGTGTTAGATCTCATACATTTGGCAGATTCAGAATCTAGACAATTAGGGCTTATACTTCCGGGTAGACACAGCGTGTACAAACCCTAACTATCGCATCTGCAATAACCCCTACATCCACGGCCGAGGACTTCTCATACGATTAAGGGAATTATTACGATTCTCAATCACACAACCACCCCCAGCTTGTACTTCTGGGTAGACACATCGTGCACAAGCCGTTGGCGGTTTGGTCGTCTAGGATATACTTATACTTCCGGGTAGACACAGCGTGTACAAATATATCAAAGACGCCCCTGTCGTTACAACATACACACTCTGTACACACTATGCAATTTTTTTCATATTTCCAATTCACGTGCGAATTCAAATCGTGCGCGGTCCGACCTATGACGGGATGAACTCAAATATAAAAATTCAAATTACTGAATGCTACGGAACTTAGATATCGTACAAACGTTTACCAATCACAATAATAATCATAAACTATGGAAATCAATATATCGTAATGCCCAAAAATAACTATTTGCTCATTTACCTTATGTAACAATTTCACTCAAACGGAACACTTATTGTTAATTCACAGTTTAATTATGACTCAAACTCGGATAATCAATTCACTCCGATTCTAATATGATCGCACTTCATCGGTGCTGATTTATAATCGAAATCACAAAAGAGATACGGCTTGAAAATCAAAGTTAACCAAAAGAGCACAAAAGAGCAACTGTATCGATGGCTAATCAAAATCACAAAAGAAAACGATCTTTTGTATGTCACGGCTTTTATATGTTTTCCGAGGTTCTGGACAAGTCTGCTCCACCTATTCCTTATTTTGTGCCAAGGGTTTTTTACTTATGTCCCGAACAATGCTTAAAAGTGACGCTACTTTTTAGATCTATAATTCGCGTTCATGATGCTCCAATAGTTTCCCTCGGCGCAGTAAGCAAGTGTTATCGGAGATTTTTTGGTTGTTCGCCTTTTTTATACATAATGCAGTTCAAAGTTTGGTGTCTCAACTTGCCAGACCACTGTTTTTGTAACATATTTTATCGGAATGAATGCAATTTTTAAACGGGCCTGAATTAGATTCATCTATTTGAATAATTACACTTATTCGAAATTACGGAGATTCAGAAAAGTGACAATCACGGAATACACATTCGGAGTTCACGCATATCTATTGAAATAATGAACTGTTCAAACTGAGATTACATTTATTGCCTGATCCAAAATTAAATGATATTTCAAAATTTTAAGCTTCGTTACATTATGTTATTATGGTTTTTCCTAGAACTATTTCCTATAGCCATAAAATTTGTTTGTAATCCTTCTTTAACCTATATATAGTAGATATAATATTTGTTAAATTCATTATCCGTCTGAAGATGACACGTTTAGTGTTGAAACTATAGTAACGACTATATTAAATATCAGTGATAGTAAAACAAAGTAGTTTTATTCATTATTTCGTTAAAATGAGAAACTAACACAATTGAATTTTTAAAACTTTTATAACAATTTACCGCATCAAGATGGGAGGTCGTCATTATTATTTCAAGATTTTTTTATGTTTGATATACCGTTTTCGCTGTATTGTTCAATCAATTCACAATTAACTATTGTTTATAACAGTGAACCTCGTGGTTTAGAAAATGTTTAATACAATCATTGTTACCAGCGCGATTTTTCCTATAACAATCGCAAATAAATCCGTGTCGCATTAATGTTTCGACTGAAAAAGTTTCCTCGACAGGCCTACACATGAATTCAAACTATATACTATTAGATCTTCTTATCATTGAGTATCCAAACAGTAAACAGCGTTAGGTTTGATTATCTATTTGTTCTTTCTGAGAGCCCTGTAACCAACTCCCGCCCAAATGACTAATTTTGGTGGAAGATTAGTTGTCCCCTAAGGTTACGGTACGGTCATGTACCTTAGCAGACCTGCCTGGGTTTCTTACAAGTAAGAAGGTCAGAGTTCTTCTAGTTTAGTTTTGTGGTTGGTATTTGAGAGATGCTCTTCCTACAGAAGAATAATGTCTTTGCCTTGAATAAAATGATGACAAACCTTTGTAGCTATTTATTAAAAGAAATAAATCATTAACTATTTACAATATTATATACAATTATCAACAATCAAAATATCTATACAGAGTTTTCACTGGAAATGACAACATTTATAAGACAGTGATATTCGGTCATCCCTATATGATATACGCTATTCGATTATTAAATCCAAATGATTCCGCGAAAGTTTTTTATCAGGCTCACTAACAGCTGGTATCTCGATTAGGTCAATATACCCTAACACGATGTAAGAAATGAGAATATCAGATTGTACACGTCTTCCTGAATTCGACTCGGAAATCTGTTTACTTGAGAGGTGACCAAGCACCCGTGTACTACTGTGTCTCTCCTTATGACAATTTATTACGCCTCGGTTTATCTTTTGGTTTAATAGAAATACGGAATTAGTGTTCGGAAGAACAAATTACTATTAAATTGTTCACGGGGAATCCCTAACTTGAAATGGAACTCAATCTCTTTACGAAAATTCCTAATTGTTAACTAAACTGGTATTCATCATTGCATTCATATGAAACGACTGTCAACACTGAATCGTCTCGTAGAATTTGATTGAAAATTAAAACAAAAATTGATTCTTCACGGAAAATATTATTAAATCATGAACGGAACAGCTCTTCACAATATATTCAGGAAAAACAATCGTCAACACTTGACTGTTTTCTAGAATTATTGAAATAGACTCAGATTCAAATAGTGACGGAAAATAATAACTAATTATGAACAGTACGGCGCTTCCCTATCTATTCAGGAAAACAATCGTCAACACTTGACTGTTTTCTAGAATTATTGAAATAAACTCAGATTCAAATAGTGACGGAAAATAATAATTAATTATGAACAGTACGGCGTTTCCCAATATATTCAGGAGAAACAATCGTCAACACTGGACTGTTTTCTAGAATTATTGAAATGTAAATTCAGATTCAAATAGTGACGGAAAATAATAATTAATTATGAACAGTACGGCGTTTCCCAATATATTCAGGAAAAACAATCGTCAACACTGGACTGTTTTCTAGAATTATTGAAATGTAAATTCAGATTCAAATAGTGACGGAAAATAATAATTAATTATGAACAGTACGGCGTTTCCCAATATATTCAGGAGAAACAATCGTCAACACTGGACTGTTTTCTAGAATTATTGAAATGTAAATTCAGATTCAAATAGTGACGGAAAATAATAATTAATTATGAACAGTACGGCGTTTCCCAATATATTCAGGAAAAACAATCGTCAACACTGGACTGTTTTCTAGAATTATTGAAATGTAAATTCGGCAATTGAATCTTTACGGAAAAATTATTAGTTAGCAATGTCGAGAATATACTAGTAGATTAAGTGGGCTACTTCTACGCCAGGAAATGACGTCATCGACCGGATGTTGCGCGCGCAACTTCGGATGTAACGTTACCAACCCGCGAAATTCAAACGTGTCCATAGAGCTTACGATGATCACCGAACTTCCGACCATAGAGGTCTGGGTGTGAGGTTAGTTGGACGTAACGTTACTAACCCGCGAAATTCAAACGTGTCCATGGAGCTTACGATGATTATAGAACTTTCGACCATAGAGGTTTGGATGTGAGGTTAGTTGGATGTGACGTCATCGACCCGCCAAATTCAAACGTAGAGGTGTTTTGGTGATATTTATCATGGCCGACGTTGGAAGCGAATGTCAGAAGAATAAACGTCAAAACCACAATATGACTGATGTTGTATCTACATCGCCGCCATCTTTTGATGAACCGATGAACTATCATACTTAAATGTCAATGTCAGACCAGTTAACTTCAAACAACTACAATTACCGATGTTGTAGCCTATATCGCCATCTATCACTAAACCGATGAACTATCATAGCTGAATGTCAATGTCAGAACAAATAACGTCAAAGGACGACATCTATGAGGTATTTTGTTCAATTCAAAATATGACTGATGTTATAGCTACATCGTCGCCATCTTTTAATGAACCGATGAACTATCATACTTAAATGTCAATGTCAGAACAGTTAACTTCAAATGACTACATCTATGAATGAACCGATCAACCGTCATGCATACCTGTCAACGTCAAAGGACGACATCTATGAGGTATCTTGTTAATGTTTTTGCGCGGGAAATTTATGAACCGATGAACTATCATAGCTGGATGTCAATGTCAGAACAGTTAACGTCAAAGGACGACATCTATGAGACTCCAATTCAAAATGTTACCGATGTTGTAGCCTATATCGCCATCTATCACTAAACCGATGAACTATCATAGCTGAATGTCAATGTCAGAACAGTTAACGTCAAAGGACGACATCTATGAGGTATTTTGTTAAAAACAAAAAAAAAACGATATATTAATGAACTATCATAGCTTGATGTCCATGTCAGAACAGCTAACGTCAAAGGACGACATCTATGAGGTGTTTTGCTGATGTTTGCGCGAAGAACTTCAAAAATTTGACTCATGTTGTAGCTATACTGTCATTTATTATTGAACCACACCGTAATTCCAAAAATAATGAACTTGTATGAGGTATCTTGTTAATGTTTTTGAGCGGGAAATTCATGAACCGATGAACTATCATGGCTGGATGTCAATGTCAGAACAGTTAACGTCAAAGGACGACATCTATGAGACTCCAATTCAAAATGTTACCGATGTTGTAGCCTATATCGCCATCTAATAATAAACCGATGAACTATCATAGATGAATGTCACTGTCAGAACAGTTAACGTCAAAGGACGACATCTATGAGGTATTTTGTTAATGTTTTTGAGCGTGAAGTTTCATCTCAATTCAAAAAACGATATATTAATGAACTTTCATAGCTTGATGTCCATGTCAGAACAGCTAACACCAAAGGACGACATCTATGAGGTGTTTTGCTGATGTTTGCGCGAGGAATTTCAAAAATTTGACTCATGTTGTAGCTATACTGTCATTTATTATTGAACCACACCGTAATTCCAGAAATAATGAACTTTTTAACCTACAAATTTCCTCAACGTTAAATGATTACAATAGGACTCACTCATTAGGTAAACTATGAAATTCAGTGTCATGGCGGCTATCGCGGGAATTTCAAACGAGGTGTCTGTTACGTAGATCTTCAAGGAGGTGTCATGGCGTCTGTCACGTGAACTGTCATGGCGGTTATCGCGGGAATTTAAAACGAGGTGTCTGTTACGTGGATCTTCAACGAGATGTTGTGGCGTCTGTCACGTGAACTGTCATGACAGCTAACGCGGGAATTTCAAACAATGTGTCTGTTTCGTGAATCTTCAACGAGGTGTCGTGGCGTATTTCACGTGGGTCTTAAACAGAATAGAACTTTTTCTAGAACCTAAATTACACAAAACAATACCAAATTGAGAGGTGTAATAGCTACAGCTGCAGCACTATCAACCGTCATGCATACCTGTAAACGTCAGAAATGTTAACGTCAAAAGACGACATCTATGAGGTACTTATGTAATGTTTGCGTGGGAAATTTATGAATCGATGACTATCATGGCTGGATGTCAATGTTAGAACAGTTAACGTCAAAGGATGACATCTATGAGACTCCAATTCAAAATATTACTGATGTTGTAGCTATATCGCCATCTTTTAATAAACCGATGAACTATCACACCTGAATGTCAATGTTAGAACAGTTAACGTCAAAGGACGACATCTATGAGATATTTTGTTAATGTTTTTGCGCGGGAAGTCCCATCTCAATTCAAAATATGATCTATTAGTGAACCAGTGAACTATCATGACTGGATGTCAATCTCAGAACAGTTAACGTCAAAGGACAACATCTATGAGACCCCAATTCAAAATATTACTATATCGCCATCTATTGATAAACCGATGAACTATCACAACTGAATGTCAATGTCAGAACAGTTAACGTCAAAGGACGATATCTATGAGGTATTTTGTTAAAGTTTTTGCGTGAGAAGTTGCATCTCGATTCAAAATATGATCTATTAATGAACCGATGAACTGTCATAGCTGAATGTCAATGTCAGAACAGTAAACGTAAGAGGACGACATCTATGAGACCCAAATTCAAAATATTACTGATTCTGTAGATATATCACCATCTATTATTAAACCGATGAACTATCATAGTTAAATATCAATTTCGGAACAGCTAACGTCAAGGACGACATCTATGAGGTGTTTTGGTAACGTTTTGTCTGGAAATCACTCTCAAAATTAAAAATTGTCACTTATGTTGTAGCTATATTGTCGTTCATCAATACCACACCCTAATCTCAAGATAATGAACCAGCAAAATAACCTAGAAATGTCTACTTACATATATGAAGTGTTTACACCAAAAGCACATTAAGTATTAAGTATTCATTCACTCTCAAAATTAAAAATTGTCACTTATGTTGTAGCTATATTGTCGTTCATTAATACCACACCCTAATCTCAAGATAATGAACCAGCAAAATAACCTAGAAATGTCTACTTACATATATGAAGTGTTTACACCAAAAGCACATTAAGTATTAAGTATTCATTTCTACATGCACCTGCGTCATCACATTCACTTTATACTGATTATGAGAACGACAACAGTCGTACAATGAGAGGAATTCATTAAGTAAACAAATAACAATGAGTGAATCATTTTTTTTTACTACACACAATCTGGTGAATTTCGTTTAGGATTGAATGCGAAAATATTAAATTTGATTGTACATATCGATAGTTTGATTAAAATTCTAATAATGCATCCCAAACGTTATTTCGTTTATATTGGTTCACACAACATTTGAACGCGTATATTGTTCAAGTGCTTGGAATTGAAAATTCGAATTTTTGGAGCTTAAGTAATAAGAAATCTAAGGTATGGTGTTTATACTAGCGTGTGTATTGAAATCAAACTTTTGAGAATATCAATGAAATCATACAATTCCAGCAGCCCGAAGGTTCGTTTGCAATTTTACGAATGATGATGAACGATAAAAATGAATATTTTAACTTTTCTTTATAACTTAGGTATTGACGTGACGTATAAAACTCAGAATAATTCGGAACGATTGATTTTTATTGTTATCCACGATTATCAACCTATATCTAAATCAGTTCGAGATGCAGACTTTTCAATTTATCGATATTTCGAAAGCCCACTTATACTGAACTAAGAATTTACAATACTTCAAACTATCCATTTCGCTTAAAATATACATAGCAGTATATTATAGAAACTTTGTTAAAGATCACATGAAAATCGAATGATTCGAGATGTAGACTCATGAGCTCTAGAAGCCTTAGGATCAGTTGCAAGAGGTGCAAGTGCTATCGAAAATACGGTGGTTAACCAGCTAAAAACAACGGAACACATTGGGTAGCGTTCAGAAAAAAATCGATAACGATGTGGAATATTTTGATTGTTTTGGAAATTTGAAGCCACCAAAGGAACTCGTTCGATATTTGGGTGGGAACGTTAGGATTTTCTACAATAACAACACCTATCAGAACTATAATCAAGTGATATGTGAACAGTTGTGCGTGAACTTTCTCACCGAAATTGTCGAAAGTATCAATTAAACCTTAGTCAGTCTATATCGAAACATCAAGCGAATCGCATCATCATGAGAATCGCATTAGTTGACATTCAGGGGTTCTTCATTGACGATGCCTTCCATTCAAAAGAAATGTGTATACAAATTGGATTCAAACGTCATTATTCCTTATTCAAACCGCACACATCTTATTCATCGCTGAATGCAAAGGAGCGGAAGTCCGTATGGTATTTACAAAAGTCTTATCATGGACTCGATTATGCATCTGGAAATGTGGATTAATAAATAATATTCTTAAATCGATTCAACTATGTGCAGTCGACTATATTTATGTTCGTGGTCAGCAAAAAGCAGAGTTTTTGAGAAGGAAGTGTATAGAATTGGATGTTTTCCCACACATCGTAGATGTTCACAGTTTCGATGGTACTAAATGTGAAACGGGGAAATTCGAGCAAACAATTTGACCTGTCTGAATCATCGTAATGACGGTGGTAAATACATGTGTGTAGTTCAACATGTGGATAAATGACAGCAGTGGTTTCTGAATGTAATACTACCTAAATTATATGTATTTTCTGAAATAAATATTATTATTACACCTATCTCCTTTATATAATTATTTATTCAGATGGTAAATAGCTTTGTTTACATTTTTTAACAAACCTTTTCAATATTAATACTGATAAAGAAGATAAAATAGCATACAAAATTGCTAAAATTTTATGAATAACTCCTTCTAGTGTGGATGATGCTGATATTGTCTCTTGTATAAGATGTGGTAAACATGATGATTGCCATTCAGCGATATGCTCCATCACTTCGATCATGGAATAAGAGTTTGAGTTTATAATGTATGATTGTCTTGTGGAATGTTAAACGTGAATACCTCCAATTGATTATCGTTGATTTATTGTGTCCAACAAAGAGAGTTCCTTGATATTATATACGTTTGAAGAAATCGGGAAACTTTGAATATCAACCACTATGAATGACATCTCAAACTAGAATGATAAACTATTCAAATATCTAGTTGCATATGCGTGGATCATTGACATATTTCTTTGATGTTATCGAAATTTCGAAAGAGTACGTCGAAGCTCAAAATTTGTAGTGATGTTGGACTTATCCTATACTATAGTTGACGTCATCGACCTCCCCTCCCATCTCAGAAAACATTTGAAGCATCTTAAAGGTGTAAGAATTTGAAGTATCTCTTCGAATGCTGCGCATATCCATTATCTCACATCGGTATGGTAGTAGTGCGATTCGATAAAAATCGACACCCATATCATGTAGCACTCTAAAACAATCAAGTATATACGATCCTGGTTTCGGAACGATACCCGAAATTTGATGCAATATGATTTTTCTCATTCTTCTATGTTTATATTTGAACTGACCTTCTATATTCATATCGATTATCTTCCAATCTTCTGGAGGGGGAGGATCGAAATCTCCTCCGAAATAGAAAATATCAGCATACGCCCAATCGGTCGAGGCCCCCACAAGGAAAGTTACGAATTCTCCAGCGATTATCCAATTTTTGGATGGTAATTGTAATTCTTCGAGGATTTTCATCAAATTCGGTGGACATACGCTTATTACGAATTTCTTCGCATCGTACACGGTGGTAAGCACACTATGAATAAAACTGTTGTATAATCGAGGAGACATTATTACGAACTGAGTTCGATTTAGTTGGAGCAGTCACACACTCCCTCATACTCTGCGCTATCGACTTTTTCAACCCAAAATATACAATCAAAACTAAATGGTATTCTTGCGGGTGAGAGATAAGAGGTCGATCGAACTGGTAAGTATACATCTAAAATCGTGAAATCATGAACATTTTCAGATAAAAAAAAAATGACGCGGGTTCGGATCCCTCTGCATCTTTCTCACCAAAGAATACCATTTTTAATCGAACGCGCTGACAATAGTGGAAAACGATAAAAATCAATCGTTTCGAATTACTCTGAGTTTTTATTCAAATACCATTTTTTACAAAATCTTCTCAATTCATTAATTATTTCACGTTTCTCTTCGATATATCCTTGTAGAGATATGATTTCTTCTAACCGGTGCAGTAGAACATCTGGGTTGGACCAGTAAATTATACTTTTATCTCGACTGTGGAATAACATAATATGACGATTCAAATTGTCTCGGCGAGAAAATGTAACTTCACAATGCTTGCATGAGAAACGGTGTATTTTGAAATGTTTTTTCTCGTGCCGCCTCAGCGCATTTGCTCTCGAAAATTCCCTTTGACATTGCCCGCAAACGTGCATGGTGGTTGATGATCAACTAATGACATTGTGATACAGTGTTACCCTGTTTTCAAAGACCCTCCCAATAACGATTGGATCCTCCCAAAGAACGTTTGGACCCTCCCAAGAAAAACGTTTGTATTGCTCTCGAAAATTCCCTTTGACATTGCCCGCAAACGTGCATGGTGGTTGATGATCAACTAATGACATTGTGATACAGTGTTACCCTGTTTTCAAAGACCCTCCCAATAACGATTGGATCCTCCCAAAGAACGTTTGGACCCTCCCAAGAAAAACGTTTGTATTGCTCTCGAAAATTCCCTTTGACATTGCCCGCAAACGTGCATGGTGGTTGATGATCAACTAATGACATTGTGATACAGTGTTACCCTGTTTTCAAAGACCCTCCCAATAACGATTGGATCCTCCCAAAGAACGTTTGGACCCTCCCAAGAAAAACGTTTGTATTGCTCTCGAAAATCCCCTTTTACTTTGCCCGCAAACGTGCATGATATTTGATGATTAACTAATAACAATCTGATATGGTGTTACCCTGTTTTTCAAAGACCCTCCAAAATTGATGGGGATTTTTCATGCATTGCAGACATTTCGAACTCTTCTAAAATCAGACCTAACACTATCTTTGCAGAATATTTTGTTGCAACCGATTGATTTTTCTCGATTTAGTTGGAGCTTCACCTACAAAATATTCATTTAACCTCGCGCAGGTTGTTTTTTATTATAGTTCGATGTGAATTTGTCGATATTTCGAAAGCCTACTGATCTCAAAATCTACAATATTTCAAACTGTTCATTTTGCTCAATACATATTTTTAAATATGAAATGAAGTATCGAAACGATTGATTTTTATCGTAATCCACGATTGTTAATAATTATTTAAATCAATCTATGAATAAAACAAATGCATTACTTGAGTAATTATAGTAGTATAGAGTAGTATAGAGTATTATGCTACTCAGAAATTATGAGTCAGCATAGTGTGTAAATTATTTATATTTATCTCCCGCACATGATGGAACATTGATGTATCTATAATAATTGTTGACAGGCACATTCCTCACATCAGGTCGTTGTACATTTGTTAAACAGGGGTGTATCAGAATGAATTTATGTTTTAGAGAAAGAATTTCATTTGGTAATATGAATTATAGTTAACTATAAGATTCAAGTAAATAAAATACAAAATTTATTTTTAATTATTTTATATGTACACTCTACATAAATACAACTACACACAACCAGCACCAGCGACACCTACGGAGTTAATCTGAAAAGAGAAAGATATTTTGAGTATAGATAATATGTTACTATTTTAACGTTTTCACCAGAAAATAAAGAAGAACATTTTAGAAAATGAGGTGAATGGTATTTTACTCATATAGAAAAGATCTATACTTGTCAACTTTCGAACCATTAAGAAAATGATCCTGAGACCTAGTGGAGTGATTTAGATCCTTACACGTAGTACTGTTCTATGAGGTCATGCATTTCTAAATTACATTTGATCGACTAACCTATACTACAGAGCTCAGTTAACAAACTTGAATGATCCAAATTCTATTCCGGCTCCCTCGTGTCACTATCAGACCCATACCCCACCCATCTCAAAAGATACTCCATGTACCCCGTTTCGCCAATTCTAACCGCCAGGATTCTTTCAACCGGATAATATTCATAATCCATCCCTATAATTCCATTAAACTATTATGAAAATCGGATACATCAAAGAAAGAATCTTATTAAATAACTCTTCATACAACAAATTTCTTAATATAGTTAACATCATCGATAACATAACAATTATTATAGCTTCATTCTCTCTAAATCACTCAACTAACCTGTACTGTTAAATTCGGCTAACAGCCTGGGGCAATTCAAGTTCCATTCCGGCTCCCACGTATCATATTCCAAACCATACCCCACCCACCTCAAAAGATATTCCATGTGCCCCATTTCGCCGATTCTAGCCGCCAGGATTCTTTCAACTGGATAATATGTAAAATCCATTTCATTTAATTTCCTGAAACTATTTCAGAAAATATTGAAGAGTTGTGAAAGTTAACTGTTCAATGAATTATTCTTTGAAATTAGGAGAAAATGTGTTTCTTTGTTTTGGAAACATAATAAAATTCCTTTCAAATCAAATTAAAATTGATGAAAAATGATATCTAATCAATAACTAATAGAAAAATCAAAACGAAATTATTGTAAAAAATATTAAAATATGAAAAAGTTAACTTCATAATCAATGAATATTGATCTGAAAGAAAAATTGGTTCATTGAAATTAGTGGAAATGATATTTTTAAGTTGTGAAAACATCAGAAAATGTGTTTCTTTGTTTTGAAAACATAATAAAATTATTACAAAAAATATTAAGATCTGAAAAAGTTAACTTCATAATCAATGAATACTGATGTGAAAGAAAAATTGGTTCATTGAAATTAGTGGAAATGAGATTTTGAAGTTGTGAAAACATCATAAATTTTCTTTCAATCACAACTAGTCTTTCATAAATTAGGTTAAAAACATATTTAATCCTTACTTCCTTCCGGTAAATTATATTTTACAATTGATAAAAATAGCATCTGATGAATAACTAACTAACAGGAAAATTGAAACTTACCTTGAAACAGCCGAACACAAATAATTTCTCGTACATTAAACACTACTATATATAGACTAATTTTATATTACCTAAGGAAAAAAGTAGACGCCTTTGCTTAAATTGTTGTTGTGAATGAATGATATCTAGCTGAAAGGAAACTGAGTTTGTGTTCTATTATATTGCATAATAGTTTGATAAATAATTAGAACAATGATTGATTCAAATCATCATATTTTATAAGGCAATAATAGACTCACGGGCTTGAGAGGAATCGCTCTAATTATTCTGCGGATTACTATTATGAATATTAATTCTATGTGATATGAATCAATATAATATTTTTATATACATAAAATAGTAACATATTATCTATACTTAAAATATCTTTCTCTCCTAGATGATGAATTGATGACCTTTGACCACACATCCAACTACAATAAAAAATGACCTGCGCGAGGTTAAATGAATATTTTGTAGGTGAAGCTCCAACTAAATCGAGAAAAATCAATCGGTTGCAACAAAATATTCTGCAAAGATAGTGTTAGGTCTGATTTTAGAAGAGTTCGAAATGTCTGCAATGCATGAAAAATCCCCATCAATTTTGGAGGGTCTTTGAAAAACAGGGTAACACCATATCAGATTGTCATTAGTTAATCATCAAATATCATGCACGTTTGCGGGCAAAGTAAAAGGGAATTTTCGAGAGCAATACAAACGTTTTTCTTGGGAGGGTCCAAACGTTCTTTGGGAGGATCCAATCGTTATTGGGAGGGTCTTTGAAAACAGGGTAACACTGTATCACAATGTCATTAGTTGATCATCAACCACCATGCACGTTTGCGGGCAATGTCAAAGGGAATTTTCGAGAGCAATACAAACGTTTTTCTTGGGAGGGTCCAAACGTTCTTTGGGAGGATCCAATCGTTATTGGGAGGATCTTTGAAAACAGGGTAACACTGTATCACAATGTCATTAGTTGATCATCAACCACCATGCACGTTTGCGGGCAATGTCAAAGGGAATTTTCGAGAGCAAATGCGCTGAGGCGGCACGAGAAAAAAACATTTCAAAATACACCGTTTCTCATGCAAGCATTGTGAAGTTACATTTTCTCGCCGAGACAATTTGAATCGTCATATTATGTTATTCCACAGTCGAGATAAAAGTATAATTTACTGGTCCAACCCAGATGTTCTACTGCACCGGTTAGAAGAAATCATATCTCTACAAGGATATATCGAAGAGAAACGTGAAATAATTAATGAATTGAGAAGATTTTGTAAAAAATGGTATTTGAATAAAAACTCAGAGTAATTCGAAACGATTGATTTTTATCGTTTTTCACTATTGTCAGCGCGTTCGATTAAAAATGGTATTCTTTGGTGAGAAAGATGCAGAGGGATCCGAACCCGCGTCATTTTTTTTTTATCTGAAAATGTTCATGATTTCACGATTTTAGATGTATACTTACCAGTTCGATCGACCTCTTATCTCTCACCCGCAAGAATACCATTTAGTTTTGATTGTATATTTTGGGTTGAAAAAGTCAATAGCGCAGAGTATGAGGGAGTGTGTGACTGCTCCAACTAAATCGAACTCAGTTCGTAATAATGTCTCCTCGATTATACAACAGTTTTATTCATAGTGTGCTTACCACCGTGTACGATGCGAAGAAATTCGTAATAAGCGTATGTCCACCGAATTTGATGAAAATCCTCGAAGAATTACAATTACCATCCAAAAATTGGATAATCGCTGGAGAATTCGTAACTTTCCTTGTTGGGGCCTCGACCGATTGGGCGTATGCTGATATTTTCTATTTCGGAGGAGATTTCGATCCTCCCCCTCCAGAAGATTGGAAGATAATCGATATGAATATAGAAGGTCAGTTCAAATATAAACATAGAAGAATGAGAAAAATCATATTGCATCAAATTTCGGGTATCGTTCCGAAACCAGGATCGTATATACTTGATTGTTTTAGAGTGCTACATGATATGGGTGTCGATTTTTATCGAATCGCACTACTACCATACCGATGTGAGATAATGGATATGCGCAGCATTCGAAGAGATACTTCAAATTCTTACACCTTTAAGATGTTTCAAATGTTTTCTGAGATGGGAGGGGAGGTCGATGACGTCAACTATAGGATAAGTCCAACATCACTACAAATTTTGTGCTTCGACGTACTCTTTCGAAATTTCGATAACATCAAAGAAATATGTCAATGATCCACGCATATGCAACTAGATATTTGAATAGTTTATCATTCTAGTTTGAAATGTCATTCATAGTGGTTGATATTCAAAGTTTCCCGATTTCTTCAAACGTATATAATATCAAGGAACTCTCTTTGTTGGACACAATAAATCAACGATAATCAATTGGAGGTATTCACGTTTAACATTCCACAAGACAATCATACATTATAAACTCAAACTCTTATTCCATGATCGAAGTGATGGAGCATATCGCTGAATGGCAATCATCATGTTTACCACATCTTATACAAGAGACAATATCAGCATCATCCACACTAGGAGTTATTCATAAAATTTTAGCAATTTTGTATGCTATTTTATCTTCTTTATCAGTATTAATATTGAAAAGGTTTGTTAAAAAATGTAAACAAAGCTATTTACCATCTGAATAAATAATTATATAAAGGAGATAGGTGTAATAATAATATTTATTTCAGAAAATACATATAATTTAGGTAGTATTACATTCAGAAACCACTGCTGTCATTTATCCACATGTTGAACTGCACACATGTATTTACCACCGTCATTACGATGATTCAGACAGGTCAAATTGTTTGCTCGAATTTCCCCGTTTCACATTTAGTACCATCGAAACTGTGAACATCTACGATGTGTGGGAAAATATCCAATTCTATACACTTCCTTCTCAAAAACTCTGCTTTTTGCTGACCACGAACATAAATATAGTCGACTGCACATAGTTGAATCGATTTAAGAATATTATTTATTAATCCACATTTCCAGATGCAGAATCGAGTCCATGATAAGACTTTTGTAAATACCATACGGACTTTCGCTCCTTTGCATTCAGCGATGAATAAGATGTGTGCGGTTTGAATAAGGAATAATGACGTTTGAATCCAATTTGTATACACATTTCTTTTGAATGGAAGGCATCGTCAATGAAGAACCCCTGAATGTCAACTAATGCGATTCTCATGATGATGCGATTCGCTTGATGTTTCGATATAGACTGACTAAGGTTTAATTGATACTTTCGACAATTTCGGTGAGAAAGTTCACGCACAACTGTTCACATATCACTTGATTATAGTTCTGATAGGTGTTGTTATTGTAGAAAATCCTAACGTTCCCACCCAAATATCGAACGAGTTCCTTTGGTGGCTTCAAATTTCCAAAACAATCAAAATATTCCACATCGTTATCGATTTTTTTCTGAACGCTACCCAATGTGTTCCGTTGTTTTTAGCTGGTTAACCACCGTATTTTCGATAGCACTTGCACCTCTTGCAACTGATCCTAAGGCTTCTAGAGCTCATGAGTCTACATCTCGAATCATTCGATTTTTATGTGATCTTTAACAAAGTTTCTATAATATACTGCTATGTATATTTTAAGCGAAATGGATAGTTTGAAGTATTGTAAATTCTTAGTTCAGTATAAGTGGGCTTTCGAAATATCGATAAATTGAAAAGTCTGCATCTCGAACTGATTTAAATATAGGTTGATAATCGTGAATAACAATAAAAATCAATCGTTCCGAATTATTCTGAGTTTTATACGTCACGTCAATACCTAAGTTATAAAGAAAAGTTAAAATATTCATTTTTATCGTTCATCATCATTCGTAAAATTGCAAACGAACCTTCGGGCTGCTGGAATTGTATGATTTCATTGATATTCTCAAAAGTTTGATTTCAATACACACGCTAGTATAAACACCATACCTTAGATTTCTTATTACTTAAGCTCCAAAAATTCGAATTTTCAATTCCAAGCACTTGAACAATATACGCGTTCAAATGTTGTGTGAACCAATATAAACGAAATAACGTTTGGGATGCATTATTAGAATTTTAATCAAACTATCGATATGTACAATCAAATTTAATATTTTCGCATTCAATCCTAAACGAAATTCACCAGATTGTGTGTAGTAAAAAAAAAATGATTCACTCATTGTTATTTGTTTACTTAATGAATTCCTCTCATTGTACGACTGTTGTCGTTCTCATAATCAGTATAAAGTGAATGTGATGACGCAGGTGCATGTAGAAATGAATACTTAATACTTAATGTGCTTTTGGTGTAAACACTTCATATATGTAAGTAGACATTTCTAGGTTATTTTGCTGGTTCATTATCTTGAGATTAGGGTGTGGTATTAATGAACGACAATATAGCTACAACATAAGTGACAATTTTTAATTTTGAGAGTGAATGAATACTTAATACTTAATGTGCTTTTGGTGTAAACACTTCATATATGTAAGTAGACATTTCTAGGCTATTTTGCTGGTTCATTATCTTGAGATTAGGGTGTGGTATTAATGAACGACAATATAGCTACAACATAAGTGACAATTTTTAATTTTGAGAGTGATTTCCAGACAAAACGTTACCAAAACACCTCATAGATGTCGTCCTTGACGTTAGCTGTTCCGAAATTGATATTTAACCATGATAGTTCATCGGTTTAATAATAGATGGTGATATATCTACAGAATCAGTAATATTTTGAATTTGGGTCTCATAGATGTCGTCCTCTTACGTTTACTGTTCTGACATTGACATTCAGCTATGACAGTTCATCGGTTCATTAATAGATCATATTTTGAATCGAAATGCAACTTCCCACGCAAAAACTTTAACAAAATACCTCATAGATATCGTCCTTTGACGTTAACTGTTCTGACATTGACATTCAGTTGTGATAGTTCATCGGTTTATCAATAGATGGCGATATAGTAATATTTTGAATTGGGGTCTCATAGATGTTGTCCTTTGACGTTAACTGTTCTGAGATTGACATCCAGTCATGATAGTTCACCGGTTCACTAATAGATCATATTTTGAATTGAGATGGGACTTCCCGCGCAAAAACATTTACAAAATATCTCATAGATGTCGTCCTTTGACGTTAACTGTTCTAACATTGACATTCAGGTGTGATAGTTCATCGGTTTATTAAAAGATGGCGATATAGCTACAACATCAGTAATATTTTGAATTGGAGTCTCATAGATGTCATCCTTTGACGTTAACTGTTCTAACATTGACATCCAGCCATGATAGTCATCGATTCATAAATTTCCCAAGCAAACATTACATAAGTACCTCATAGATGTCGTCTTTTGACGTTAACATTTCTGACGTTTACAGGTATGCATGACGGTTGATAGTGCTGCAGCTGTAGCTATTACACCTCTCAATTTGGTATTGTTTTGTGTAATTTAGGTTCTAGAAAAAGTTCTATTCTGTTTAAGACCCACGTGAAATACGCCACGACACCTCGTTGAAGATTCACGAAACAGACACATTGTTTGAAATTCCCGCGTTAGCTGTCATGACAGTTCACGTGACAGACGCCACAACATCTCGTTGAAGATCCACGTAACAGACACCTCGTTTTAAATTCCCGCGATAACCGCCATGACAGTTCACGTGACAGACGCCATGACACCTCCTTGAAGATCTACGTAACAGACACCTCGTTTGAAATTCCCGCGATAGCCGCCATGACACCGAATTTCATAGTTTACCTAATGAGTGAGTCCCATTGTAATCATTTAACGTTGAGGAAATTTGTAGGTTAAAAAGTTCATTATTTCTGGAATTACGGTGTGGTTCAATAATAAATGACAGTATAGCTACAACATGAGTCAAATGTTTGAAATTCCTCGCGCAAACATCAGCAAAACACCTCATAGATGTCATCCTTTGGCGTTAGCTGTTCTGACATGGACATCAAGCTATGAAAGTTCATTAATATATCGTTTTTTGAATTGAGATGAAACTTCACGCTCAAAAACATTAACAAAATACCTCATAGATGTCGTCCTTTGACGTTAACTGTTCTGACAGTGACATTCATCTATGATAGTTCATCGGTTTATCATTAGATGGCGATATAGGCTACAACATCGGTAACATTTTGAATTGGAGTCTCATAGATGTCGTCCTTTGACGTTAACTGTTCTGACATTGACATCCAGCCATGATAGTTCATCGGTTCATGAATTTCCCGCTCAAAAACATTAACAAGATACCTCATACAAGTTCATTATTTTTGGAATTACGGTGTGGTTCAATAATAAATGACAGTATAGCTACAACATGAGTCAAATTTTTGAAATTCTTCGCGCAAACATCAGCAAAACACCTCATAGATGTCGTCCTTTGACGTTAGCTGTTCTGACATGGACATCAAGCTATGATAGTTCATTAATATATCGTTTTTTTTTTTTTTTTTTGAATTGAGATGAAACTTCCCGCTCGAAAACATTAACAAAATACCTCATAGATGTCGTCCTTTGACGTTAACTGTTCTAACATTGACATTCAGCTATGATAGTTCATCGGTTTAGTGATAGATGGCGATATAGGCTACAACATCGGTAACATTTTGAATTGGAGTCTCATAGATGTCGTCCTTTGACGTTAACTGTTCTGACATTGACATCCAGCTATGATAGTTCATCGGTTCATAAATTTCCCGCGCAAAAACATTAACAAGATACCTCATAGATGTCGTCCTTTGACGTTGACAGGTATGCATGACGGTTGATCGGTTCATTCATAGATGTAGTCATTTGAAGTTAACTGTTCTGACATTGACATTTAAGTATGATAGTTCATCGGTTCATTAAAAGATGGCGACGATGTAGCTATAACATCAGTCATATTTTGAATTGAACAAAATACCTCATAGATGTCGTCCTTTGACGTTATTTGTTCTGACATTGACATTCAGCTATGATAGTTCATCGGTTTAGTGATAGATGGCGATATAGGCTACAACATCGGTAATTGTAGTTGTTTGAAGTTAACTGGTCTGACATTGACATTTAAGTATGATAGTTCATCGGTTCATCAAAAGATGGCGGCGATGTAGATACAACATCAGTCATATTGTGGTTTTGACGTTTATTCTTCTGACATTCGCTTCCAACGTCGGCCATGATAAACATCACCAAAACACCTCTACGTTTGAATTTGGCGGGTCGATGACGTCACATCCAACTAACCTCACATCCAAACCTCTATGGTCGAAAGTTCTATAATCATCGTAAGCTCTATGGACACGTTTGAATTTCGCGGGTTAGTAACGTTACGTCCAACTAACCTCACACCCAGACCTCTATGGTCGGAAGTTCGGTGATCATCGTAAGCTCTATGGACACGTTTGAATTTCGCGGGTTAGTAACGTTACATCCGAAGTTGCGCGCGCAACATCCGGTCGATGACGTCATTTCCTGGCGTAGAAGTAGCCCACTTAATCTACTTATACTTACTCTCCATTTATCGGATTAAATGGAAAAACTCTACTTTCGGTATCTCGGGTTTACTGCTTCAGCTACGGTGGTCTCCTCGCAAGTGATTTTCAGATGGGAGACCGGCCTCCTTTTATACTCTGAAGTGGACACGTCATGTCATTGAGAATGTCGCCGGAACGCGGACTCGCTTATCAGGAGCTACACTCTGCTGTCGGGTTTTTATACACATAGTGTACCAAAGTTTGATTCCTTTATTTCGGTAGAGGTGACTTACTTGGGCAATAATATTAATTAGTAACGACGCTTCGTTACATGTTCATTCGGCCGCTTACGCAATAAATCATTTTAAAGACAAAATATCTAACCCATGACAGTTTTACGACCTAACGATAGTCTTCACGTTATCTCATTTCACGCTCATCAACTAATAAATGATATTTATTGTTTGGAAGTAATCTACGCTACTGACAAGATACAACCTTCAATAGATAGTTTTCTATCTGAATCTCGTATGAGATGTGAAAAGAATGATTTTGCATAGATCGTCATCTCCCGCGTGTATTTGGCAATATTCCTGCTTTCTTGGCAATACCCCAGCTTCAAGAACAATTCATACAAATCCAGGGATACAATTAAAATATTAAATTGATTACAAGATTACAAAATTAGGCATAGAGGAGGGTGGCCACAATGAGACTCGGGGCACATTGAGACAAATGAAATAAATTTGAATTGCGCGGGTTTTTTCAATCATCATTCATACTAAGTTAGGTCTAGTGGAGGTGCAACTATCAACAAAGTTACAGCGCCTCAGCACGGCTCTGGAATTTCTTGTGAAAACATCGAGATTTTCGGGTGTTTATTTTTTTTTTGCACTGCTGGTATTGTTGTGCCATATCTCCGGTGTTTATGTAATTATGTAGTTGCTATTTTATTAGAAGGATCATAAATATTTATTCAATATTATTACGAGTCAGGTTATAGAATTATTCGCATTTATCAGAACTTACATTAATATATATTAAATTAAAAACCACAGTGTTGCGTGGGCCACATTGAGACACGCCTCATTGTGAGCCGTGGTTTAAATGTGTGTAGGAAAGCAATATGTCTGGAGAAAGAAAGGGAAAAACCGAAAAGGGAAATTTCAGCGCGTAGCAAATGAAAAATGCTGTCAGACAAGTCATTGTGGAGAACCTATCGCTTGGTGAGGCAGCTGAACAAAATGGTTTGAAATTGCAAATGTCAGCAAGTTATGCAAGAAATAAAAGGAACAAACCTAATGAAATAATCAGAATGTCGGCAAAGTATAATTACAGATAAGTATTTACAGTAGAAGAAGAACAACGTTTATGCGAATACATATTGGAGTGCTAAAAAATGTGCTACGATGGAACTGCAAAAAATTCAGAACACCTGAAGGTTGTAGTTTGTCGAGGGCCACTTAATTCAATCAACACAATGTGTCCCTTTTTTTAGACAATTCCTACAAGAATATTTATTCTGGATGAGACGGCGACGACAATTTTCCACAAACCTATGAAAATAGTCGCAGAAAAAGGTTTGAAACAAGGCAACAAGTGGAGAGCGAGGGACGTTGGTTACCACCTGCTGCAGCATTAGTGCTATTCCTTCAGTAATGATATTTCCAAGAAAGAAGTTTAAAGATCACCTGCTGACCGGCGCTACACCTGGTGCCGTTGGATCAGCGAAGCGTTCTGGTTGGATGACAACATAGTGCTAGTTGAAAAGAAAATCCTCTAAATTAATCATGAATAATCACGAGAGTCACATATTTGTGAAAGTATTAGATTTGGCAAATAAGAATGGCTTAACAATCATCACATTACCACCGTCATTGATTAGTGTATGATAATCAATGTCACCGTATTGCTCGAACAAGCATCAAACTCTTGACGTTGTGGTGTTTTCCCCATTCATAGCGTTCTACAACGCTGCTGTTGATAGCTGACTTTTGACGCTTCCTGGCGTTCTCTTGAACATCTGTGGTATAGTAGCCTCCGAAAAGTCCACGAACCCAGCAAAATATTACACCAGGATTTAGAAAACCGGGAATCTATCCTTTTGATCGAAATATATTCACCGATAGTTTTAGCAAAAATAAATCAATAAATCACTTTTGATAAACAACAACAACAACAAGTAAGCACCAAAACCATCTAAAAAATATTCTCCGAAGTCGACTTCCTCACCAGCAAAGTAACAGATCGAGATCTTGGTCCATCAACGTAAGTTGATGAACAGGCTGCTGTTCATAGGCGTAACGCTAAACAAGACACTACAGTACAACACTACAAGAACGAATTGGTTTTCCTAAGGAGGAAAAATCAAAAATGGAAAGAAAGAGACGAATGAAAGGAAATAATTCTAAAATGACTGACACGCCGACGAAGTTGGCGGTAGAAATGAAAGCTTTGGAAGAAGCAAGAAAGAATTAACTGAAGAAAAGTGGTTTCAAGTCTAAAAATAAATCGATATTAAAAGAGCTTTTGTCATCTTCATAGAGAAGATGATCACCAAAGTGAAATAGATGATGACCATACTACACGGTTATTTGTGGCACGATTGACTTTTTTCTTTTTTCAGGAAAAGCATTATAGAAACTTTCGAGGAAATAGGAAGATTTTCAATTTCATATTGAGGTTATGTGGTGTTCTTGTGATAAGGTTTCAGTTTATTGATTCAATATCATTATAGAATTTACATTTACTTGAATTAGTTATTGGTCGATATAATTGATTTCCGTTTTGAGGGTTTTGAAAAGTGGACATTTTTGGAAGCTGGCCAAAGTGTTCAGAAATACCTGTATCGATTACTGATACTAAATCGTTATGTTTAAAGTTTTGAATGATTTTATCTGAGCAATGTTGTTTTCTAGTATTTGTTTTGACGGTTGGTGATAGACCATACCCTTTTAAAATAACACAGAAATATACCGTTTAGATCATTTGTTCCAAATTGTAAATTGAAATCTCCACAGAGTATAATATTGAACAAAGACGAGTTTACAATTTTGAAAGCGTTATACAAAACACCACAAAACACATGAATATCTCCTTTGTAGGAACGATATAGAGTTAAAATATATGTAGCAATCATACATTTTCACAATGCTTCCTACACTTAGATCTCGTATTTTGTCTATCACCATCACGAGAAAAATCTTCCCTCGAAAAGTTGGATGCCATGTTCAACTTGTTTATTTGCAACTTACTACATTCTTCTTCGTTAAGCCAATGTTCGCTGAGACATAAGATTTGAATTTTTTCTACTCTTTCTTGAAGATAAGCTTCCAGTATATTTACTTTGGTTCTGAAGGACTGTATGTTCATGTTAGATAAATATCATTCATCAAAGGAGGGTGACCTGATTTGTAGTAATACGAGTTGACGACTAAAAATGTTCAGCCTTGTTTCTGTGATCAGCATTTTTGAAGTAAAACTTGTTAATAAATGCACCATAGGGCCATATATTTGGTGACATGATTTCCTAAGAGATGTCACAAGGTATTCGAATGTTGAAGGATGTGTATGATGCGTTTTCATGTTTAGGCTTTATTTCTTCAATTATACATTCACTAACCCTCTGGTTATTCAAAAAGTTCCCTACATGGTCATAGGTTACATTTGGTCGAACCTGGACACATTTTTCATGAAATTTGGTACTACTTTTAATGCAGAGTCGTTATTTTTTTAAACAATAATATTCTCCTCAACATTTGCTATTGCAATCCGTTCCCTAGTTATTTGATTGAATGCTATTAACTTGTGTTTGAATTACTTTGGGTTCTATAATATTAGTGTTACTGTTTGTTTCACCTGGTACAGGTTTATTGCTGGAGTTTACCCCGCCTTTTTCTACATCCACTTTGGTATAATTGTAAGAAATTATTAAATTTCGAAACGTGAACCATTTTGCTGGATGCCCTGATTCTGATGATTGAATTGTGTAAGCTACAATCACGATCAATTTCTTCACATGCGTTTTGAATTATAAGCAGAAGTTCTTCCCACGTGGAAACTGGGTCGCGTAGATGCTTTCTTTGAGATGATCCTAAAATGAGAGTTCAAAGGCGTTATATCTGCTGATCGTGGTCATGCAACTGGACCGCCACGACCAATCGTCCATCAAAATTGGTATAGAGCCAGATACGAATATTCATGTCAAAATGCTCAGAACACACATCGAGCTGAAACAAACTGGTCTTTTCATGTTGATGGGTATTTTATCTTATATAATTGGAGTTTTGTTCTCCAGAAATTCTATGTAATGTTCAGAATTTACTTGCTGAAGTACTCTGTATTTCGACTGTTTGGGCGCCAGATTATTCTGAGGTTTCCACCTCATCGAGAACTTCAGGTTGGGTCCTCTACATGAAAGTATCACAGTGCTGCCTAAGGACAACTTCATCTCAGGGTATTATCAGTGGAGTAAGTAACCAGAGCCCAAATTAACAGTGCAGAATAATTATTATCAAAATTTCAGACTTCAATTGCAACTAATACTTGTACAAATCACAGCCAATTTGATAGATGAAGCAGAAATTTACACTTCCTTGCAATAAAAAATGGTCTTCCAATAGTAAATTTATTTATAAAAATTCACAACAATGATTGAATCAACACGAATATAACAATTACAATACGACACGACACGGTGCTTGCAAGGAAGCTCAAAACATAAATAAACTGGGCGGTAAAAATAAAACCAGCTACCTACTACTAAAAAGGTTAATTACAGGTAGTTTCGGAAGCAAGCATCCATGACGGACTAATCATGCGGAAACTACAAGTAGCTATAGATCAGAGCAGTTTACTGTGCATGGAATATGCAATAAGTGCAAATGAAAAGCGCGGTTTCTGATGGGTGTTGGTACTGGAAACCGAAGTCATTCAGCATTCACAATTTGATTGACTGTACTCAGTTAAATTTGTCCTACTTTACTCATGTTAGTACGTGCAACTTCCTTGAACTTGATAATTGTGAACTGATGTCAGACCTCACTACCTATACTGTTCTTAAGAATATAGGACAACAACAGACTCGTACTTCCGGCCAAGCCCAGTGTATAACTTCATATTGCGATTCCCAATCAAGCTCCCTACTTCCTCCAGCTACTTCCAGGTAAACACAGCGGTAGACCCTGTCAATAGTTTGGTTACTTCACCCATCTATTTTCGGGTAAATACTGAAGACGCTGTCAGTAGCTTATCTAAAACATCCACCTATTTCCGGGTAAACACATGAATGTTGTGATAATCAATTGCACACCTCATGCACTATCTGACACCGTACAATTGATCAATTACTTAAATTATTTCGAATAATTATAATCGGTACGCGGGGGTGATAGGGTTAGGATGAATGTACTTCGGACAACTATGAAAATTTATTACTATTGATGACTTCTGATAATGCCACGGCGCAGTTGGAAATGATTAAAAACAAACTGGCCTCCTCTATACAAATGAGCAATATAAAGGATACAATATAAAGCAGTTGGATATTTTAACTAACTGTTGTCCCGGTTTCAAGGTAGATTATAGTTTACTTGTAGCTGCTTCTTTTTGATGGTCGTACAATATGAAATAAGCTTCTCAGCTTGAGTGCCGACTTTTATATTTGCCAAGGTACCGGCGCATATAAAACTCCAGTTTTTTTATGAACTTCATTACAATATTACGTAAGGGCCAAAGAGATTGCCACTGTAAATTCTTATCCAAACATTAACATTTAAAATTTCCATTTGCATAATTTCGTGTGGCCAGACATGTGGGTTGTGCAAATTCACAATCCCCTGTCGAGTGAAACATGAGTCGTGGATCCATAAAATATAATTTAAAACTCCTCATTATTTTGAGCACAGCTCAGAAGTCATCGACAAAATATCATTCTGCATCATAGATAACTACCGTAGAATGAAATGTTCCGTGTTAGGTACCGAAACCGCGACAAGAGCGCCGCGTGAGGATTGGAAGCGTACTAAATGATGGTTTGGAGGGAAATTCGAAGTCACACAGCACATAAATGCTAATTTTGTTTTCTTACAATTTAAGTAGGAAATGAAAGTCGATAGTTTCAACTAATAGTTTTTATTCAACAACAGAGTTAGAACAGAAATATATAAAATATACATATAAATACAATTAAACATCAAAAACAATAGAAATGACTATATATAATATAATAATATGACTAATGGCAATGGGTTAAAACAAAAATACATATAAATACAATTAAATATCGAGACTAATTAAAATGGGTTGAAACAAAAATACATTAAATATACATAAAAAAACAATTAAATATCGAGGCTAACTACAATGGGTTAAAACAAAGATACGTAAAACATACATATAAATACAATTAAATATCGAGACTAACTACAATGGGTTAAAACAAAAATAAGTAAAACATACATATAAATACAATTAAATATCGAGACTAATTACAATGGGTTGAAACAAAATACCCAAAATATACATATAAACACAATTAAATATGGGTTGTTCTGCAATTTGAAGATTTAGATATACACTTATTTTTTATAATATGACACAAATTAAACTTACCATTAATTGCCATAAGGTTAATATTCGATGCAACAGTTCTACTCTAAACTTGAGCACATATTGATATTTTGGCATTGCTCTCAAGTATCCACTATCATTATCCAGTTGCCATGCCTTTTGTATATCTTCCCATTTAGCTTTTTTTGGAGTTCCGTTTAGCGTGTAATGAACGGTTTTTGTTAGGAGGTTATTTCTCGCACCTTTCAGTAAATGTGGTGGATCATACAATGGAATAATTTGTTGTCCATCGACTTCAAATATAAAGTCATATAATTCTTTCCCTCCTCTTGCATACTCCTCTTTCGTTTCCGTCACAAATTTGTTTATCGTACTGACATTATTTGTACCTTGATCGTAAATTGTGGACACCACATTGAAACCAATTTCCCTGCAAGATCGTACAATGTTTTGAAATGAACATTTAATGGTTTCAGCTTTTGCTGCTCCTTTAATAAATTGATACATAATTGGTTGTTTCCATTTTCCCTCAATACCTTGCAGCATGAAAACCTGAAAGAGTGTCAATGCGAGAAATTCAATTATTTTCATTCACCTATAATTTACCTGTACATGATATATATATGTATATATATATATATATATATATATATATATATATATATATATATATATATAACTTAAGAGATATAGAATTAAATTTTCTGAATTATGAAGATAACTTAGATAATTTAACATAGGATTATAAAGATGAATAAACGTAAAAGATTGAACCATAGGCGGGATTCGAACCCACATTTCTGGATTTCTAGTCCAGGGTGTTTACCAATTACACCACTTCGGTCCTATTAGATTTTTATATTTTTGTAAATATAAAAATCTAATAGGACCGAAGTGGTGTAATTGGTAAACACCCTGGACTAGAAATCCAGAAATGTGGGTTCGAATCCCGCCTATGGTTCAATCTTTTACGTTTATTCATCTTTATAATCCTATGTTAAATTATCTAAGTTATCTTCATAATTCAGAAAATTTAATTCTATATCTCTTAAGTTACATACACGATAGTGGCCAATTAGGCAAAGAAACTTTAAACTTGTTTATATATATATATATATATATATATATATATATATATATATATATATATATATATAAACAAGTTTAAAGTTTCTTTGCCTAATTGGCCACTATCGTGTATGTAACTTAAGAGATATAGAATTAAATTTTCTGAATTATGAAGATAACTTAGATAATTTAACATAGGATTATAAAGATGAATAAACGTAAAAGATTGAACCATAGGCGGGATTCGAACCCACATTTCTGGATTTCTAGTCCAGGGTGTTTACCAATTACACCACTTCGGTCCTGTTAGATTTTTATATTTTTGACTAGAAATCCAGAAATGTGGGTTCGAATCCCGCCTATGGTTCAATCTTTTACGTTTATTCATCTTTATAATCCTATGTTAAATTATCTAAGTTATCTTCATAATTCAGAAAATTTAATTCTATATCTCTTAAGTTATATATATATATATATATATATATATATATATATATATATATATATAAGATATAGAATTAAATTTTCTGAATTATGAAGATAACTTAGATAATTTAACATAGGATTATAAAGATGAATAAACGTAAAAGATTGAACCATAGGCGGGATTCGAACCCACATTACTGGATTTCTAGTCCAGGGTGTTTACCAATTACACCACTTCGGTCCTGTTAGATTTTCATATTTTTGTAAATATAAACCTCTGAAAGGATAGTAGATCATTGATGAACACAATGCGATTCGATGCCCTACCATAGATCAACTATTCACGCACATTCATCTGAAGTTCAGTCGTTTTTTGAAGTAAGGATTGTAGGTTAGTACTGCTATGGTTGGCAGTTACTTGACAGTTCTTATTCAAATGACAGCATCCCGGTTCTTATATATTTCAATAGAACTGACTGAGAATTGTTCTGGTTAATTATAAACAAGTTTAAAGTTTCTTTGCCTAATTGGCCACTATCGTGTATGTAACTTAAGAGATATAGAATTAAATTTTCTGAATTATGAAGATAACTTAGATAATTTAACATAGGATTATAAAGATGAATAAACGTAAAAGATTGAACCATAGGCGGGATTCGAACCCACATTACTGGATTTCTAGTCCAGGGTGTTTACCAATTACACCACTTCGGTCCTGTTAGATTTTCATATTTTTGTAAATATAAACCTCTGAAAGGATAGTAGATCATTGATGAACACAATGCGATTCGATGCCCTACCATAGATCAACTATTCACGCACATTCATCTGAAGTTCAGTCGTTTTTTGAAGTAAGGATTGTAGGTTAGTACTGCTATGGTTGGCAGTTACTTGACAGTTCTTATTCAAATGACAGCATCCCGGTTCTTATATATTTCAATAGAACTGACTGAGAATTGTTCTGGTTAATTATAAACAAGTTTAAAGTTTCTTTGCCTAATTGGCCACTATCGTGTATGTAACTTAAGAGATATAGAATTAAATTTTCTGAATTATGAAGATAAATTAGATAATTTAACATAGGATTATAAAGATGAATAAACGTAAAAGATTGAACCATAGGCGGGATTCGAACCCACATTACTGGATTTCTAGTCCAGGGTGTTTACCAATTACACCACTTCGGTCCTGTTAGATTTTCATATTTTTGTAAATATAAACCTCTGAAAGGATAGTAGATCATTGATGAACACAATGCGATTCGATGCCCTACCATAGATCAACTATTCACGCACATTCATCTGAAGTTCAGTCGTTTTTTGAAGTAAGGATTGTAGGTTAGTACTGCTATGGTTGGCAGTTACTTGACAGTTCTTATTCAAATGACAGCATCCCGGTTCTTATATATTTCAATAGAACTGACTGAGAATTGTTCTGGTTAATTATAAACAAGTTTAAAGTTTCTTTGCCTAATTGGCCACTATCGTGTATGTAACTTAAGAGATATAGAATTAAATTTTCTGAATTATGAAGATAACTTAGATAATTTAACATAGGATTATAAAGATGAATAAACGTAAAAGATTGAACCATAGGCGGGATTCGAACCCACATTACTGGATTTCTAGTCCAGGGTGTTTACCAATTACACCACTTCGGTCCTGTTAGATTTTCATATTTTTGTAAATATAAACCTCTGAAAGGATAGTAGATCATTGATGAACACAATGCGATTCGATGCCCTACCATAGATCAACTATTCACGCACATTCATCTGAAGTTCAGTCGTTTTTTGAAGTAAGGATTGTAGGTTAGTACTGCTATGGTTGGCAGTTACTTGACAGTTCTTATTCAAATGACAGCATCCCGGTTCTTATATATTTCAATAGAACTGACTGAGAATTGTTCTGGTTAATTATAAACAAGTTTAAAGTTTCTTTGCCTAATTGGCCACTATCGTGTATGTAACTTAAGAGATATAGAATTAAATTTTCTGAATTATGAAGATAACTTAGATAATTTAACATAGGATTATAAAGATGAATAAACGTAAAAGATTGAACCATAGGCGGGATTCGAACCCACATTACTGGATTTCTAGTCCAGGGTGTTTACCAATTACACCACTTCGGTCCTGTTAGATTTTCATATTTTTGTAAATATAAACCTCTGAAAGGATAGTAGATCATTGATGAACACAATGCGATTCGATGCCCTACCATAGATCAACTATTCACGCACATTCATCTGAAGTTCAGTCGTTTTTTGAAGTAAGGATTGTAGGTTAGTACTGCTATGGTTGGCAGTTACTTGACAGTTCTTATTCAAATGACAGCATCCCGGTTCTTATATATTTCAATAGAACTGACTGAGAATTGTTCTGGTTAATTATAAACAAGTTTAAAGTTTCTTTGCCTAATTGGCCACTATCGTGTATGTAACTTAAGAGATATAGAATTAAATTTTCTGAATTATGAAGATAACTTAGATAATTTAACATAGGATTATAAAGATGAATAAACGTAAAAGATTGAACCATAGGCGGGATTCGAACCCACATTACTGGATTTCTAGTCCAGGGTGTTTACCAATTACACCACTTCGGTCCTGTTAGATTTTCATATTTTTGTAAATATAAACCTCTGAAAGGATAGTAGATCATTGATGAACACAATGCGATTCGATGCCCTACCATAGATCAACTATTCACGCACATTCATCTGAAGTTCAGTCGTTTTTTGAAGTAAGGATTGTAGGTTAGTACTGCTATGGTTGGCAGTTACTTGACAGTTCTTATTCAAATGACAGCATCCCGGTTCTTATATATTTCAATAGAACTGACTGAGAATTGTTCTGGTTAATTATAAACAAGTTTAAAGTTTCTTTGCCTAATTGGCCACTATCCTGTATGTAACTTAAGAGATATAGAATTAAATTTTCTGAATTATGAAGATAACTTAGATAATTTAACATAGGATTATAAAGATGAATAAACGTAAAAGATTGAACCATAGGCGGGATTCGAACCCACATTACTGGATTTCTAGTCCAGGGTGTTTACCAATTACACCACTTCGGTCCTGTTAGATTTTCATATTTTTGTAAATATAAACCTCTGAAAGGATAGTAGATCATTGATGAACACAATGCGATTCGATGCCCTACCATAGATCAACTATTCACGCACATTCATCTGAAGTTCAGTCGTTTTTTGAAGTAAGGATTGTAGGTTAGTACTGCTATGGTTGGCAGTTACTTGACAGTTCTTATTCAAATGACAGCATCCCGGTTCTTATATATTTCAATAGAACTGACTGAGAATTGTTCTGGTTAATTATAAACAAGTTTAAAGTTTCTTTGCCTAATTGGCCACTATCGTGTATGTAACTTAAGAGATATAGAATTAAATTTTCTGAATTATGAAGATAACTTAGATAATTTAACATAGGATTATAAAGATGAATAAACGTAAAAGATTGAACCATAGGCGGGATTCGAACCCACATTACTGGATTTCTAGTCCAGGGTGTTTACCAATTACACCACTTCGGTCCTGTTAGATTTTCATATTTTTGTAAATATAAACCTCTGAAAGGATAGTAGATCATTGATGAACACAATGCGATTCGATGCCCTACCATAGATCAACTATTCACGCACATTCATCTGAAGTTCAGTCGTTTTTTGAAGTAAGGATTGTAGGTTAGTACTGCTATGGTTGGCAGTTACTTGACAGTTCTTATTCAAATGACAGCATCCCGGTTCTTATATATTTCAATAGAACTGACTGAGAATTGTTCTGGTTGATTATAAACAAGTTTAAAGTTTCTTTGCCTAATTGGCCACTATCGTGTATGTAACTTAAGAGATATAGAATTAAATTTTCTGAATTATGAAGATAACTTAGATAATTTAACATAGGATTATAAAGATGAATAAACGTAAAAGATTGAACCATAGGCGGGATTCGAACCCACATTACTGGATTTCTAGTCCAGGGTGTTTACCAATTACACCACTTCGGTCCTGTTAGATTTTCATATTTTTGTAAATATAAACCTCTGAAAGGATAGTAGATCATTGATGAACACAATGCGATTCGATGCCCTACCATAGATCAACTATTCACGCACATTCATCTGAAGTTCAGTCGTTTTTTGAAGTAAGGATTGTAGGTTAGTACTGCTATGGTTGGCAGTTACTTGACAGTTCTTATTCAAATGACAGCATCCCGGTTCTTATATATTTCAATAGAACTGACTGAGAATTGTTCTGGTTAATTATAAACAAGTTTAAAGTTTCTTTTTCAATTGGCCACTATCGTGTATGTAACTTAAGAGATATAGAATTAAATTTTCTGAATTATGAAGATAACTTAGATAATTTAACATAGGATTATAAAGATGAATAAACGTAAAAGATTGAACCATAGGCGGGATTCGAACCCACATTACTGGATTTCTAGTCCAGGGTGTTTACCAATTACACCACTTCGGTCCTGTTAGATTTTCATATTTTTGTAAATATAAACCTCTGAAAGGATAGTAGATCATTGATGAACACAATGCGATTCGATGCCCTACCATAGATCAACTATTCACGCACATTCATCTGAAGTTCAGTCGTTTTTTGAAGTAAGGATTGTAGGTTAGTACTGCTATGGTTGGCAGTTACTTGACAGTTCTTATTCAAATGACAGCATCCCGGTTCTTATATATTTCAATAGAACTGACTGAGAATTGTTCTGGTTAATTATAAACAAGTTTAAAGTTTCTTTGCCTAATTGGCCACTATCGTGTATGTAACTTAAGAGATATAGAATTAAATTTTCTGAATTATGAAGATAACTTAGATAATTTAACATAGGATTATAAAGATGAATAAACGTAAAAGATTGAACCATAGGCGGGATTCGAACCCACATTACTGGATTTCTAGTCCAGGGTGTTTACCAATTACACCACTTCGGTCCTGTTAGATTTTCATATTTTTGTAAATATAAACCTCTGAAAGGATAGTAGATCATTGATGAACACAATGCGATTCGATGCCCTACCATAGATCAACTATTCACGCACATTCATCTGAAGTTCAGTCGTTTTTTGAAGTAAGGATTGTAGGTTAGTACTGCTATGGTTGGCAGTTACTTGACAGTTCTTATTCAAATGACAGCATCCCGGTTCTTATATATTTCAATAGAACTGACTGAGAATTGTTCTGGTTAATTATAAACAAGTTTAAAGTTTCTTTGCCTAATTGGCCACTATCGTGTATGTAACTTAAGAGATATAGAATTAAATTTTCTGAATTATGAAGATAACTTAGATAATTTAACATAGGATTATAAAGATGAATAAACGTAAAAGATTGAACCATAGGCGGGATTCGAACCCACATTACTGGATTTCTAGTCCAGGGTGTTTACCAATTACACCACTTCGGTCCTGTTAGATTTTCATATTTTTGTAAATATAAACCTCTGAAAGGATAGTAGATCATTGATGAACACAATGCGATTCGATGCCCTACCATAGATCAACTATTCACGCACATTCATCTGAAGTTCAGTCGTTTTTTGAAGTAAGGATTGTAGGTTAGTACTGCTATGGTTGGCAGTTACTTGACAGTTCTTATTCAAATGACAGCATCCCGGTTCTTATATATTTCAATAGAACTGACTGAGAATTGTTCTGGTTAATTATAAACAAGTTTAAAGTTTCTTTGCCTAATTGGCCACTATCGTGTATGTAACTTAAGAGATATAGAATTAAATTTTCTGAATTATGAAGATAACTTAGATAATTTAACATAGGATTATAAAGATGAATAAACGTAAAAGATTGAACCATAGGCGGGATTCGAACCCACATTACTGGATTTCTAGTCCAGGGTGTTTACCAATTACACCACTTCGGTCCTGTTAGATTTTCATATTTTTGTAAATATAAACCTCTGAAAGGATAGTAGATCATTGATGAACACAATGCGATTCGATGCCCTACCATAGATCAACTATTCACGCACATTCATCTGAAGTTCAGTCGTTTTTTGAAGTAAGGATTGTAGGTTAGTACTGCTATGGTTGGCAGTTACTTGACAGTTCTTATTCAAATGACAGCATCCCGGTTCTTATATATTTCAATAGAACTGACTGAGAATTGTTCTGGTTAATTATAAACAAGTTTAAAGTTTCTTTGCCTAATTGGCCACTATCGTGTATGTAACTTAAGAGATATAGAATTAAATTTTCTGAATTATGAAGATAACTTAGATAATTTAACATAGGATTATAAAGATGAATAAACGTAAAAGATTGAACCATAGGCGGGATTCGAACCCACATTACTGGATTTCTAGTCCAGGGTGTTTACCAATTACACCACTTCGGTCCTGTTAGATTTCCATATTTTTGTAAATATAAACCTCTGAAAGGATAGTAGATCATTGATGAACACAATGCGATTCGATGCCCTACCATAGATCAACTATTCACGCACATTCATCTGAAGTTCAGTCGTTTTTTGAAGTAAGGATTGTAGGTTAGTACTGCTATGGTTGGCAGTTACTTGACAGTTCTCATTCAAATGACAGCATCCCGGTTCTTATATATTTCAATAGAACTGACTGAGAATTGTTCTGGTTAATTATAAACAAGTTTAAAGTTTCTTTGCCTAATTGGCCACTATCGTGTATGTAACTTAAGAGATATAGAATTAAATTTTCTGAATTATGAAGATAACTTAGATAATTTAACATAGGATTATAAAGATGAATAAACGTAAAAGATTGAACCATAGGCGGGATTCGAACCCACATTACTGGATTTCTAGTCCAGGGTGTTTACCAATTACACCACTTCGGTCCTGTTAGATTTTCATATTTTTGTAAATATAAACCTCTGAAAGGATAGTAGATCATTGATGAACACAATGCGATTCGATGCCCTACCATAGATCAACTATTCACGCACATTCATCTGAAGTTCAGTCGTTTTTTGAAGTAAGGATTGTAGGTTAGTACTGCTATGGTTGGCAGTTACTTGACAGTTCTTATTCAAATGACAGCATCCCGGTTCTTATATATTTCAATAGAACTGACTGAGAATTGTTCTGGTTAATTATAAACAAGTTTAAAGTTTCTTTGCCTAATTGGCCACTATCGTGTATGTAACTTAAGAGATATAGAATTAAATTTTCTGAATTATGAAGATAACTTAGATAATTTAACATAGGATTATAAAGATGAATAAACGTAAAAGATTGAACCATAGGCGGGATTCGAACCCACATTACTGGATTTCTAGTCCAGGGTGTTTACCAATTACACCACTTCGGTCCTGTTAGATTTTCATATTTTTGTAAATATAAACCTCTGAAAGGATAGTAGATCATTGATGAACACAATGCGATTCGATGCCCTACCATAGATCAACTATTCACGCACATTCATCTGAAGTTCAGTCGTTTTTTGAAGTAAGGATTGTAGGTTAGTACTGCTATGGTTGGCAGTTACTTGACAGTTCTTATTCAAATGACAGCATCCCGGTTCTTATATATTTCAATAGAACTGACTGAGAATTGTTCTGGTTAATTATAAACAAGTTTAAAGTTTCTTTGCCTAATTGGCCACTATCGTGTATGTAACTTAAGAGATATAGAATTAAATTTTCTGAATTATGAAGATAACTTAGATAATTTAACATAGGATTATAAAGATGAATAAACGTAAAAGATTGAACCATAGGCGGGATTCGAACCCACATTACTGGATTTCTAGTCCAGGGTGTTTACCAATTACACCACTTCGGTCCTGTTAGATTTTCATATTTTTGTAAATATAAACCTCTGAAAGGATAGTAGATCATTGATGAACACAATGCGATTCGATGCCCTACCATAGATCAACTATTCACGCACATTCATCTGAAGTTCAGTCGTTTTTTGAAGTAAGGATTGTAGGTTAGTACTGCTATGGTTGGCAGTTACTTGACAGTTCTTATTCAAATGACAGCATCCCGGTTCTTATATATTTCAATAGAACTGACTGAGAATTGTTCTGGTTAATTATAAACAAGTTTAAAGTTTCTTTGCCTAATTGGCCACTATCGTGTATGTAACTTAAGAGATATAGAATTAAATTTTCTGAATTATGAAGATAACTTAGATAATTTAACATAGGATTATAAAGATGAATAAACGTAAAAGATTGAACCATAGGCGGGATTCGAACCCACATTACTGGATTTCTAGTCCAGGGTGTTTACCAATTACACCACTTCGGTCCTGTTAGATTTTCATATTTTTGTAAATATAAACCTCTGAAAGGATAGTAGATCATTGATGAACACAATGCGATTCGATGCCCTACCATAGATCAACTATTCACGCACATTCATCTGAAGTTCAGTCGTTTTTTGAAGTAAGGATTGAGGTTAGTACTGCTATGGTTGGCAGTTACTTGACAGTTCTTATTCAAATGACAGCATCCCGGTTCTTATATATTTCAATAGAACTGACTGAGAATTGTTCTGGTTAATTATAAACAAGTTTAAAGTTTCTTTGCCTAATTGGCCACTATCGTGTATGTAACTTAAGAGATATAGAATTAAATTTTCTGAATTATGAAGATAACTTAGATAATTTAACATAGGATTATAAAGATGAATAAACGTAAAAGATTGAACCATAGGCGGGATTCGAACCCACATTACTGGATTTCTAGTCCAGGGTGTTTACCAATTACACCACTTCGGTCCTGTTAGATTTTCATATTTTTGTAAATATAAACCTCTGAAAGGATAGTAGATCATTGATGAACACAATGCGATTCGATGCCCTACCATAGATCAACTATTCACGCACATTCATCTGAAGTTCAGTCGTTTTTTGAAGTAAGGATTGTAGGTTAGTACTGCTATGGTTGGCAGTTACTTGACAGTTCTTATTCAAATGACAGCATCCCGGTTCTTATATATTTCAATAGAACTGACTGAGAATTGTTCTGGTTAATTATAAACAAGTTTAAAGTTTCTTTGCCTAATTGGCCACTATCGTGTATGTAACTTAAGAGATATAGAATTAAATTTTCTGAATTATGAAGATAACTTAGATAATTTAACATAGGATTATAAAGATGAATAAACGTAAAAGATTGAACCATAGGCGGGATTCGAACCCACATTACTGGATTTCTAGTCCAGGGTGTTTACCAATTACACCACTTCGGTCCTGTTAGATTTTCATATTTTTGTAAATATAAACCTCTGAAAGGATAGTAGATCATTGATGAACACAATGCGATTCGATGCCCTACCATAGATCAACTATTCACGCACATTCATCTGAAGTTCAGTCGTTTTTTGAAGTAAGGATTGTAGGTTAGTACTGCTATGGTTGGCAGTTACTTGACAGTTCTTATTCAAATGACAGCATCCCGGTTCTTATATATTTCAATAGAACTGACTGAGAATTGTTCTGGTTAATTATAAACAAGTTTAAAGTTTCTTTGCCTAATTGGCCACTATCGTGTATGTAACTTAAGAGATATAGAATTAAATTTTCTGAATTATGAAGATAACTTAGATAATTTAACATAGGATTATAAAGATGAATAAACGTAAAAGATTGAACCATAGGCGGGATTCGAACCCACATTACTGGATTTCTAGTCCAGGGTGTTTACCAATTACACCACTTCGGTCCTGTTAGATTTTCATATTTTTGTAAATATAAACCTCTGAAAGGATAGTAGATCATTGATGAACACAATGCGATTCGATGCCCTACCATAGATCAACTATTCACGCACATTCATCTGAAGTTCAGTCGTTTTTTGAAGTGAGGATTGTAGGTTAGTACTGCTATGGTTGGCAGTTACTTGACAGTTCTTATTCAAATGACAGCATCCCGGTTCTTATATATTTCAATAGAACTGACTGAGAATTGTTCTGGTTAATTATAAACAAGTTTAAAGTTTCTTTGCCTAATTGGCCACTATCGTGTATGTAACTTAAGAGATATAGAATTAAATTTTCTGAATTATGAAGATAACTTAGATAATTTAACATAGGATTATAAAGATGAATAAACGTAAAAGATTGAACCATAGGCGGGATTCGAACCCACATTACTGGATTTCTAGTCCAGGGTGTTTACCAATTACACCACTTCGGTCCTGTTAGATTTTCATATTTTTGTAAATATAAACCTCTGAAAGGATAGTAGATCATTGATGAACACAATGCGATTCGATGCCCTACCATAGATCAACTATTCACGCACATTCATCTGAAGTTCAGTCGTTTTTTGAAGTAAGGATTGTAGGTTAGTACTGCTATGGTTGGCAGTTACTTGACAGTTCTTATTCAAATGACAGCATCCCGGTTCTTATATATTTCAATAGAACTGACTGAGAATTGTTCTGGTTAATTATAAACAAGTTTAAAGTTTCTTTGCCTAATTGGCCACTATCGTGTATGTAACTTAAGAGATATAGAATTAAATTTTCTGAATTATGAAGATAACTTAGATAATTTAACATAGGATTATAAAGATGAATAAACGTAAAAGATTGAACCATAGGCGGGATTCGAACCCACATTACTGGATTTCTAGTCCAGGGTGTTTACCAATTACACCACTTCGGTCCTGTTAGATTTTCATATTTTTGTAAATATAAACCTCTGAAAGGATAGTAGATCATTGATGAACACAATGCGATTCGATGCCCTACCATAGATCAACTATTCACGCACATTCATCTGAAGTTCAGTCGTTTTCTGAAGTAAGGATTGTAGGTTAGTACTGCTATGGTTGGCAGTTACTTGACAGTTCTTATTCAAATGACAGCATCCCGGTTCTTATATATTTCAATAGAACTGACTGAGAATTGTTCTGGTTAATTATAAACAAGTTTAAAGTTTCTTTGCCTAATTGGCCACTATCGTGTATGTAACTTAAGAGATATAGAATTAAATTTTCTGAATTATGAAGATAACTTAGATAATTTAACATAGGATTATAAAGATGAATAAACGTAAAAGATTGAACCATAGGCGGGATTCGAACCCACATTACTGGATTTCTAGTCCAGGGTGTTTACCAATTACACCACTTCGGTCCTGTTAGATTTTCATATTTTTGTAAATATAAACCTCTGAAAGGATAGTAGATCATTGATGAACACAATGCGATTCGATGCCCTACCATAAATCAACTATTCACGCACATTCATCTGAAGTTCAGTCGTTTTTTTGAAGTAAGGATCGTAGGTTAGTACTGCTATGGTTGGCAGTTACTTGACAGTTCTTATTCAAATGACAGCATCCCGGTTCTTATATATTTCAATAGAACTGACTGAGAATTGTTCTGGTTAATTATAAACAAGTTTAAAGTTTCTTTGCCTAATTGGCCACTATCGTGTATGTAACTTAAGAGATATAGAATTAAATTTTCTGAATTATGAAGATAACTTAGATAATTTAACATAGGATTATAAAGATGAATAAACGTAAAAGATTGAACCATAGGCGGGATTCGAACCCACATTACTGGATTTCTAGTCCAGGGTGTTTACCAATTACACCACTTCGGTCCTGTTAGATTTTCATATTTTTGTAAATATAAACCTCTGAAAGGATAGTAGATCATTGATGAACACAATGCGATTCGATGCCCTACCATAGATCAACTATTCACGCACATTCATCTGAAGTTCAGTCGTTTTTTGAAGTAAGGATTGTAGGTTAGTACTGCTATGGTTGGCAGTTACTTGACAGTTCTTATTCAAATGACAGCATCCCGGTTCTTATATATTTCAATAGAACTGACTGAGAATTGTTCTGGTTAATTATAAACAAGTTTAAAGTTTCTTTGCCTAATTGGCCACTATCGTGTATGTAACTTAAGAGATATAGAATTAAATTTTCTGAATTATGAAGATAACTTAGATAATTTAACATAGGATTATGAAGATGAATAAACGTAAAAGATTGAACCATAGGCGGGATTCGAACCCACATTACTGGATTTCTAGTCCAGGGTGTTTACCAATTACACCACTTCGGTCCTGTTAGATTTTCATATTTTTGTAAATATAAACCTCTGAAAGGATAGTAGATCATTGATGAACACAATGCGATTCGATGCCCTACCATAGATCAACTATTCACGCACATTCATCTGAAGTTCAGTCGTTTTTTGAAGTAAGGATTGTAGGTTAGTACTGCTATGGTTGGCAGTTACTTGACAGTTCTTATTCAAATGACAGCATCCCGGTTCTTATATATTTCAATAGAACTGACTGAGAATTGTTCTGGTTAATTATAAACAAGTTTAAAGTTTCTTTGCCTAATTGGCCACTATCGTGTATGTAACTTAAGAGATATAGAATTAAATTTTCTGAATTATGAAGATAACTTAGATAATTTAACATAGGATTATAAAGATGAATAAACGTAAAAGATTGAACCATAGGCGGGATTCGAACCCACATTACTGGATTTCTAGTCCAGGGTGTTTACCAATTACACCACTTCGGTCCTGTTAGATTTTCATATTTTTGTAAATATAAACCTCTGAAAGGATAGTAGATCATTGATGAACACAATGCGATTCGATGCCCTACCATAGATCAACTATTCACGCACATTCATCTGAAGTTCAGTCGTTTTTTGAAGTAAGGATTGTAGGTTAGTACTGCTATGGTTGGCAGTTACTTGACAGTTCTTATTCAAATGACAGCATCCCGGTTCTTATATATTTCAATAGAACTGACTGAGAATTGTTCTGGTTAATTATAAACAAGTTTAAAGTTTCTTTGCCTAATTGGCCACTATCGTGTATGTAACTTAAGAGATATAGAATTAAATTTTCTGAATTATGAAGATAACTTAGATAATTTAACATAGGATTATAAAGATGAATAAACGTAAAAGATTGAACCATAGGCGGGATTCGAACCCACATTACTGGATTTCTAGTCCAGGGTGTTTACCAATTACACCACTTCGGTCCTGTTAGATTTTCATATTTTTGTAAATATAAACCTCTGAAAGGATAGTAGATCATTGATGAACACAATGCGATTCGATGCCCTACCATAGATCAACTATTCACGCACATTCATCTGAAGTTCAGTCGTTTTTTGAAGTAAGGATTGTAGGTTAGTACTGCTATGGTTGGCAGTTACTTGACAGTTCTTATTCAAATGACAGCATCCCGGTTCTTATATATTTCAATAGAACTGACTGAGAATTGTTCTGGTTAATTATAAACAAGTTTAAAGTTTCTTTGCCTAATTGGCCACTATCGTGTATGTAACTTAAGAGATATAGAATTAAATCGAATCGCATTGTGTTCATCAATGATCTACTATCCTTTCAGAGGTTTATATTTACAAAAATATGAAAATCTAACAGGACCGAAGTGGTGTAATTGGTAAACACCCTGGACTAGAAATCCAGTAATGTGGGTTCGAATCCCGCCTATGGTTCAATCTTTTACGTTTATTCATCTTTATAATCCTATGTTAAATTATCTAAGTTATCTTCATAATTCAGAAAATTTAATTCTATATCTCTTAAGTTACATACACGATAGTGGCCAATTAGGCAAAGAAACTTTAAACTTGTTTATAATTAACCAGAACAATTCTCAGTCAGTTCTATTGAAATATATAAGAACCGGGATGCTGTCATTTGAATAAGAACTGTCAAGTAACTGCCAACCATAGCAGTACTAACCTACAATCCTTACTTCAAAAAACGACTGAACTTCAGATGAATGTGCGTGAATAGTTGATCTATGGTAGGGCATCGAATCGCATTGTGTTCATCAATGATCTACTATCCTTTCAGAGGTTTATATTTACAAAAATATGAAAATCTAACAGGACCGAAGTGGTGTAATTGGTAAACACCCTGGACTAGAAATCCAGTAATGTGGGTTCGAATCCCGCCTATGGTTCAATCTTTTACGTTTATTCATCTTTATAATCCTATGTTAAATTATCTAAGTTATCTTCATAATTCAGAAAATTTAATTCTATATCTCTTAAGTTACATACACGATAGTGGCCAATTAGGCAAAGAAACTTTAAACTTGTTTATAATTAACCAGAACAATTCTCAGTCAGTTCTATTGAAATATATAAGAACCGGGATGCTGTCATTTGAATAAGAACTGTCAAGTAACTGCCAACCATAGCAGTACTAACCTACAATCCTTACTTCAAAAAACGACTGAACTTCAGATGAATGTGCGTGAATAGTTGATCTATGGTAGGGCATCGAATCGCATTGTGTTCATCAATGATCTACTATCCTTTCAGAGGTTTATATTTACAAAAATATGAAAATCTAACAGGACCGAAGTGGTGTAATTGGTAAACACCCTGGACTAGAAATCCAGTAATGTGGGTTCGAATCCCGCCTATGGTTCAATCTTTTACGTTTATTCATCTTTATAATCCTATGTTAAATTATCTAAGTTATCTTCATAATTCAGAAAATTTAATTCTATATCTCTTAAGTTACATACACGATAGTGGCCAATTAGGCAAAGAAACTTTAAACTTGTTTATAATTAACCAGAACAATTCTCAGTCAGTTCTATTGAAATATATAAGAACCGGGATGCTGTCATTTGAATAAGAACTGTCAAGTAACTGCCAACCATAGCAGTACTAACCTACAATCCTTACTTCAAAAAACGACTGAACTTCAGATGAATGTGCGTGAATAGTTGATCTATGGTAGGGCATCGAATCGCATTGTGTTCATCAATGATCTACTATCCTTTCAGAGGTTTATATTTACAAAAATATGAAAATCTAACAGGACCGAAGTGGTGTAATTGGTAAACACCCTGGACTAGAAATCCAGTAATGTGGGTTCGAATCCCGCCTATGGTTCAATCTTTTACGTTTATTCATCTTCATAATCCTATGTTAAATTATCTAAGTTATCTTCATAATTCAGAAAATTTAATTCTATATCTCTTAAGTTACATACACGATAGTGGCCAATTAGGCAAAGAAACTTTAAACTTGTTTATAATTAACCAGAACAATTCTCAGTCAGTTCAATTGAAATATATAAGAACCGGGATGCTGTCATTTGAATAAGAACTGTCAAGTAACTGCCAACCATAGCAGTACTAACCTACAATCCTTACTTCAAAAAACGACTGAACTTCAGATGAATGTGCGTGAATAGTTGATCTATGGTAGGGCATCGAATCGCATTGTGTTCATCAATGATCTACTATCCTTTCAGAGGTTTATATTTACAAAAATATGAAAATCTAACAGGACCGAAGTGGTGTAATTGGTAAACATCCTGGACTAGAAATCCAGTAATGTGGGTTCGAATCCCGCCTATGGTTCAATCTTTTACGTTTATTCATCTTTATAATCCTATGTTAAATTATCTAAGTTATCTTCATAATTCAGAAAATTTAATTCTATATCTCTTAAGTTACATACACGATAGTGGCCAATTAGGCAAAGAAACTTTAAACTTGTTTATAATTAACCAGAACAATTCTCAGTCAGTTCTATTGAAATATATAAGAACCGGGATGCTGTCATTTGAATAAGAACTGTCAAGTAACTGCCAACCATAGCAGTACTAACCTACAATCCTTACTTCAAAAAACGACTGAACTTCAGATGAATGTGCGTGAATAGTTGATCTATGGTAGGGCATCGAATCGCATTGTGTTCATCAATGATCTACTATCCTTTCAGAGGTTTATATTTACAAAAATATGAAAATCTAACAGGACCGAAGTGGTGTAATTGGTAAACACCCTGGACTAGAAATCCAGTAATGTGGGTTCGAATCCCGCCTATGGTTCAATCTTTTACGTTTATTCATCTTTATAATCCTATGTTAAATTATCTAAGTTATCTTCATAATTCAGAAAATTTAATTCTATATCTCTTAAGTTACATACACGATAGTGGCCAATTAGGCAAAGAAACTTTAAACTTGTTTATAATTAACCAGAACAATTCTCAGTCAGTTCTATTGAAATATATAAGAACCGGGATGCTGTCATTTGAATAAGAACTGTCAAGTAACTGCCAACCATAGCAGTACTAACCTACAATCCTTACTTCAAAAAACGACTGAACTTCAGATGAATGTGCGTGAATAGTTGATCTATGGTAGGGCATCGAATCGCATTGTGTTCATCAATGATCTACTATCCTTTCAGAGGTTTATATTTACAAAAATATGAAAATCTAACAGGACCGAAGTGGTGTAATTGGTAAACACCCTGGACTAGAAATCCAGTAATGTGGGTTCGAATCCCGCCTATGGTTCAATCTTTTACGTTTATTCATCTTTATAATCCTATGTTAAATTATCTAAGTTATCTTCATAATTCAGAAAATTTAATTCTATATCTCTTAAGTTACATACACGATAGTGGCCAATTAGGCAAAGAAACTTTAAACTTGTTTATAATTAACCAGAACAATTCTCAGTCAGTTCTATTGAAATATATAAGAACCGGGATGCTGTCATTTGAATAAGAACTGTCAAGTAACTGCCAACCATAGCAGTACTAACCTACAATCCTTACTTCAAAAAACGACTGGACTTCAGATGAATGTGCGTGAATAGTTGATCTATGGTAGGGCATCGAATCGCATTGTGTTCATCAATGATCTACTATCCTTTCAGAGGTTTATATTTACAAAAATATGAAAATCTAACAGGACCGAAGTGGTGTAATTGGTAAACACCCTGGACTAGAAATCCAGTAATGTGGGTTCGAATCCCGCCTATGGTTCAATCTTTTACGTTTATTCATCTTTATAATCCTATGTTAAATTATCTAAGTTATCTTCATAATTCAGAAAATTTAATTCTATATCTCTTAAGTTACATACACGATAGTGGCCAATTAGGCAAAGAAACTTTAAACTTGTTTATAATTAACCAGAACAATTCTCAGTCAGTTCTATTGAAATATATAAGAACCGGGATGCTGTCATTTGAATAAGAACTGTCAAGTAACTGCCAACCATAGCAGTACTAACCTACAATCCTTACTTCAAAAAACGACTGAACTTCAGATGAATGTGCGTGAATAGTTGATCTATGGTAGGGCATCGAATCGCATTGTGTTCATCAATGATCTACTATCCTTTCAGAGGTTTATATTTACAAAAATATGAAAATCTAACAGGACCGAAGTGGTGTAATTGGTAAACACCCTGGACTAGAAATCCAGTAATGTGGGTTCGAATCCCGCCTATGGTTCAATCTTTTACGTTTATTCATCTTTATAATCCTATGTTAAATTATCTAAGTTATCTTCATAATTCAGAAAATTTAATTCTATATCTCTTAAGTTACATACACGATAGTGGCCAATTAGGCAAAGAAACTTTAAACTTGTTTATAATTAACCAGAACAATTCTCAGTCAGTTCTATTGAAATATATAAGAACCGGGATGCTGTCATTTGAATAAGAACTGTCAAGTAACTGCCAACCATAGCAGTACTAACCTACAATCCTTACTTCAAAAAACGACTGAACTTCAGATGAATGTGCGTGAATAGTTGATCTATGGTAGGGCATCGAATCGCATTGTGTTCATCAATGATCTACTATCCTTTCAGAGGTTTATATTTACAAAAATATGAAAATCTAACAGGACCGAAGTGGTGTAATTGGTAAACACCCTGGACTAGAAATCCAGTAATGTGGGTTCGAATCCCGCCTATGGTTCAATCTTTTACGTTTATTCATCTTTATAATCCTATGTTAAATTATCTAAGTTATCTTCATAATTCAGAAAATTTAATTCTATATCTCTTAAGTTACATACACGATAGTGGCCAATTAGGCAAAGAAACTTTAAACTTGTTTATAATTACCCAGAACAATTCTCAGTCAGTTCTATTGAAATATATAAGAACCGGGATGCTGTCATTTGAATAAGAACTGTCAAGTAACTGCCAACCATAGCAGTACTAACCTACAATCCTTACTTCAAAAAACGACTGAACTTCAGATGAATGTGCGTGAATAGTTGATCTATGGTAGGGCATCGAATCGCATTGTGTTCATCAATGATCTACTATCCTTTCAGAGGTTTATATTTACAAAAATATGAAAATCTAACAGGACCGAAGTGGTGTAATTGGTAAACACCCTGGACTAGAAATCCAGTAATGTGGGTTCGAATCCCGCCTATGGTTCAATCTTTTACGTTTATTCATCTTTATAATCCTATGTTAAATTATCTAAGTTATCTTCATAATTCAGAAAATTTAATTCTATATCTCTCAAGTTACATACACGATAGTGGCCAATTAGGCAAAGAAACTTTAAACTTGTTTATAATTAACCAGAACAATTCTCAGTCAGTTCTATTGAAATATATAAGAACCGGGATGCTGTCATTTGAATAAGAACTGTCAAGTAACTGCCAACCATAGCAGTACTAACCTACAATCCTTACTTCAAAAAACGACTGAACTTCAGATGAATGTGCGTGAATAGTTGATCTATGGTAGGGCATCGAATCGCATTGTGTTCATCAATGATCTACTATCCTTTCAGAGGTTTATATTTACAAAAATATGAAAATCTAACAGGACCGAAGTGGTGTAATTGGTAAACACCCTGGACTAGAAATCCAGTAATGTGGGTTCGAATCCCGCCTATGGTTCAATCTTTTACGTTTATTCATCTTTATAATCCTATGTTAAATTATCTAAGTTATCTTCATAATTCAGAAAATTTAATTCTATATCTCTCAAGTTACATACACGATAGTGGCCAATTAGGCAAAGAAACTTTAAACTTGTTTATAATTAACCAGAACAATTCTCAGTCAGTTCTATTGAAATATATAAGAACCGGGATGCTGTCATTTGAATAAGAACTGTCAAGTAACTGCCAACCATAGCAGTACTAACCTACAATCCTTACTTCAAAAAACGACTGAACTTCAGATGAATGTGCGTGAATAGTTGATCTATGGTAGGGCATCGAATCGCATTGTGTTCATCAATGATCTACTATCCTTTCAGAGGTTTATATTTACAAAAATATGAAAATCTAACAGGACCGAAGTGGTGTAATTGGTAAACACCCTGGACTAGAAATCCAGTAATGTGGGTTCGAATCCCGCCTATGGTTCAATCTTTTACGTTTATTCATCTTTATAATCCTATGTTAAATTATCTAAGTTATCTTCATAATTCAGAAAATTTAATTCTATATCTCTTAAGTTACATACACGATAGTGGCCAATTAGGCAAAGAAACTTTAAACTTGTTTATAATTAACCAGAACAATTCTCAGTCAGTTCTATTGAAATATATAAGAACCGGGATGCTGTCATTTGAATAAGAACTGTCAAGTAACTGCCAACCATAGCAGTACTAACCTACAATCCTTACTTCAAAAAACGACTGAACTTCAGATGAATGTGCGTGAATAGTTGATCTATGGTAGGGCATCGAATCGCATTGTGTTCATCAATGATCTACTATCCTTTCAGAGGTTTATATTTACAAAAATATGAAAATCTAACAGGACCGAAGTGGTGTAATTGGTAAACACCCTGGACTAGAAATCCAGTAATGTGGGTTCGAATCCCGCCTATGGTTCAATCTTTTACGTTTATTCATCTTTATAATCCTATGTTAAATTATCTAAGTTATCTTCATAATTCAGAAAATTTAATTCTATATCTCTTAAGTTACATACACGATAGTGGCCAATTAGGCAAAGAAACTTTAAACTTGTTTATAATTAACCAGAACAATTCTCAGTCAGTTCTATTGAAATATATAAGAACCGGGATGCTGTCATTTGAATAAGAACTGTCAAGTAACTGCCAACCATAGCAGTACTAACCTACAATCCTTACTTCAAAAAACGACTGAACTTCAGATGAATGTGCGTGAATAGTTGATCTATGGTAGGGCATCGAATCGCATTGTGTTCATCAATGATCTACTATCCTTTCAGAGGTTTATATTTACAAAAATATGAAAATCTAACAGGACCGAAGTGGTGTAATTGGTAAACACCCTGGACTAGAAATCCAGTAATGTGGGTTCGAATCCCGCCTATGGTTCAATCTTTTACGTTTATTCATCTTTATAATCCTATGTTAAATTATCTAAGTTATCTTCATAATTCAGAAAATTTAATTCTATATCTCTTAAGTTACATACACGATAGTGGCCAATTAGGCAAAGAAACTTTAAACTTGTTTATATATATATATATATATATATATATATATATATATATATATATATATATATATATATATATATATATATATATTTGTATGTTTTCTTGGTATATTGGTTCGTATATATACTGATAATGGAATAAAAATTCTGTTTTGACGTTTCGACAATGTTTATTGCCTTTATCAAAATTGTTAATTGAATTAGTGTTTCCATGTAATTTAGAAAAGAATAGATGATTTCGATTGATGAAATGCGTCTGCAGCCGACTTGTGTTTTAAGATCCAATTAAAACTGCAGAAAACATTGGATCGGTTGTGTGTGAAAGAGTAATGTATGGCTAACTACAATTTGAAATAGATTGAATTTGATTAAATACAAGACATTGCTTCAAGACGGACATCAGATCACCCATTTATTTTACGTGGATGATTTGAAACTGTATGCCTCTGGGGAGAAGAACCTCCATCAATCTCTCAATGTGGTTCAGGAATATACACGAGCCGTAGGCATGGAGTTGGGATTGGACAAATGCGCAGTGTTTCATTTGAGGAGAGGACGATCTTCGGAAGTGTACGAGAATATGCAGCTTGCCGACGGAAGCATCTTTAAACACCTCGATGCTGGAGAGACCTATCGATACCTGGGAATTGAACAGCGTCCTAATTATGACGCTTCCCAGGTAAAGGTGGCTCTCCGCGGCAAATACAGAAACCTTGTTCGAAAGATTTGGTCTTCCGAACTTTCGAGTGGGAGCAAGGTGTCTGCAACAAATATGCTTGCCGTTCCAGTCCTGCTTCACTCTTTTGGAGTGGTGAAATGGACGGTCGATGAGCTGCATAGACTCGATAAAGACACCCGGAAAATGATGCATATCCATCACAGTTTGCATCCTAGATCGTCTGTTTCCCGCATTTATCTCCCACGTCATCGGGGAGGTAAGGGACTCCTCAGTCTGGAGGGTCTGCATCGGAGTGTGGTTCTGAGTATAGCTTGTAAAGTTCTTAGGAGCTCGGACCCCCTCCTGTGCCTTGTTAAAAGTCACGAATTGGCCGGAGTGGGGGCATTTATCGTTAAGGCAGCACAAAAAGCTGCGGAAGAACTTGGTCTCGAATTTCAGATCAGTCGAGAAGGCCGAATAGAGGGCAACCTCGAGCTCCTACTTTCTCGCCTGAAAGCCCAGATAAATGCCGCGGACCAAGATCTTACGCTCAGGCGGCATGTTGACAAGCCGATACACGGTGTTTTCTATCGAAACATCGAAACGCTCGGCTTGTCAACTAGGCTGACCTTCGGCTACCTAAGGTCAGCCGGGCTTACATCCGAGACTGAGGGATTTACCGCAGCTTGCCAAGATGGCGTAATTAACACCTTGGTCTCAGTATTTAGTGTACAAGGGTGATTATTTCCTAATTATATTGATATAGTGTATCCACATTTATTATCAGTTAATTATCAATATTATTGTAAAAACATTCTCTAGAAACTCATTACAATCACAGTCATTGGTTTCTTAATTCTACTCCAATCACAAACTAACTCATACCACAGAAATGATATTTTTCATATATCAAGGTAGTTGAAAGTTATTCTGAGAATGTGTATGTCGAGAGACAAATTTGAATTGCAATGAATACTTTATTGAATTCGTGATACATTTACACCAGAAACGGTGCAATTATAACAATAGGTGATAATATACCTGTTGCTGGTAATTATACATCCTTCAAAAGATCAATTGAGCACTCACTGAATCACTCAAAAGCCTTGACCCCTTGACAGAAGCTAGACTGCTGGTCCTTCAGTTTTACAGAGTAATTCCTGTTGGATAAGTAAGATTTCAATAGAAGATAGTAGATACTAGGAAGTTTGTTTAAATTGAAGAATAACCCGTTATTCTATACTTTGTCGAAGGCTTCATGTCGAGAAACACTGTGCTGCAGAATTTCTCTTATCAAGACATTTTCAGATATCATTCACTATCTCATGGTCCTGTTGTGTTGTGGAGTGATGTCAGGAATTAAATTGATGACTGGGTAGATAAGGCTTCCTGGTCCGAATGTACTCTCTTAAGTATAAGTTCAGATTCACTCCACAACTTTACTCATTATGGGTAGGAAGCTGATTGGTTGTTAGGATGTACGTTCGAGAAGAGGTTTCCCAATTTCCTTTATTATTATGATTTCCGTCTATTTCCAGATCACCGGGAAGTATAATAAGTTCAGTAAACGCTGTTAAATATTATTGTCAGAAGATAAGGCTTTCCGAGGAAGTTGTTTTGGTAGTTCCTTTGTTTCATTATGTCGAATCCAGGAGCCTTGCGTACATCGAGTTTACTGATTTTATTTTCTACTCCTACTGGGTACAATGGATTGATGGGGGAGACATAATAATTGCATGAAGGATCAATGTGGTTCTCTATTTCCTGATCTGCATCATTGGCGCAGATTGGAATACCTTGCTTAGGTATAATGCGAAAGTACGGGGGTTTTCTAAATCTACGCCGTTGGTGGTTTCTTCAGCTATAATGTATATCAATGATTTCGGGGTTTACGTAGTATAAAATTATTTCAACTTTTGGAAGTTGAAGAATTGAACTCAAATTCACACAGAACTTGTAACATTTGATTTCGAATTAATGCTGATAAATGTTTTCACCATACTGTGGCATATTGTTCGCATGTGTTGTTTTGCATGTCTCCAATTGTTTTCCTGAGCCCCCTGCTTAGCATATTTCTGTTGTGCTGGTCTACGATATTTCTTATCATTTGTCTAGTTTCTTTGGCATCGGTGATGATTTCTGAAATCTATCTTCAAATTATAAATTGTCAGTATAAGAATAAGTTTACTCTGAAGAAATTTCAGAAAGAAATAGTGTTTCCCGCATGTAGTATTTTTTGATCACTGAATAAGGTTCATATATTCTACAACACTAAAATTCCTCATTTGTAACGAAGCTTAAATTTTGAAATATCATTTATTTTAAATCAGGCAGTAAATACGGATATTACATGTAAACTCCGGTAGGACAGTTCATTATTTCAATAGATATGCGTGAACTCCGAATGTGTATCCTTGATTCTCACTTTTCTGAATTTCCGCAATTTTGAATAAGTGTAATTATTCAAATAAATGAATCGAATTCTTGTCCGTTTAAAAAATTGCATTCATTCCTATAAACTTATGTTGCAAAAACGGGGATCTGGTAAGTTAACGCATCAAAATTTGAACAGCCTTATGTATAAAAAGGGCGAACAACCAAAAAACTCCGATAACATTTGTTTATTGCGCCGAGAGGAACTACTGTGATATGAACGAGAATTTTAGATTTAAAAAATAGCGTCGCTTTCAAGCATTGTTCGGGACATAAATAAAAAACCCTCAGGACAAAATAAGGAATTGGTGGGGCGGACTTGACCAGAACCTCGAAAACATAAAAGCAGTGTAAGACAAAAGATCGTTCTCTTTTGTGATTTTGATTATCATTCAGTACCGTTACGCTCTTTTGTTATTTTGACTATCAATCAGTACCGTTAAAGTGTGATAATTATCATATTAGAATCAAAGTGAATTAATTATTATCCGAGTTCAAGTCAGATTTAACATTTGAATTAACAATAGTGTTCCGTTTAAGTGAAATTTTACATAAGGTAAATGATAGCTTAATATTTTATTTTCGGGCATTACGATATATCTTCCGATCCAACCGAATTTTAATATATCGTAGTGTGTAATGAACATTTCAAGTAATAATGCTATAAATTGATAAATGTAAATCATTTATCAACCGATTCCGTACCGTTGAAGTGAAATTAAATACCGAACATATCGTAAAAATAGATATGTTGAAACAGTTTTCATATACCGTTTGAGCTTCATTACATTTTCCATCTGGGTGAATTTTTGTGAAGTTTACCGTTCAATTGCAAATTAAATTATTCTGAAAGTGTATTTCTAATAATCATTATATATTTTAATATTTGAAATTCCCGTTTTATTTTGTAATTTCTGCTTCATCTTCAAACGAGCTAAGTTTTAACCAGGTATCAATTGTAATTAAAGGCTACAATTTTGATACTGTTTTCTGCCCTATGGGCGCTGGTTTTACTTCACTGTAGCTACCCTAGGGACAAGGCTATCTATAGATAGCGTAGTGACAAGCCTTGTGGTGAGGACCCTAGCAAAAGTCCTCAAAAAAGAGTAAACCTTTAGAAAAATTTGGCGCCTGAGTACTTGAAGCTTACCGCAGTAAGCAATTCACCGAAAAGTCCCAAGGTACACGTCATACATTATCAATCACTGGCTATTGTAGCTGTTGCTTGTTTTTATATATTGTTATAATTTCGATCAAGGAAGGCCTGATTTTTGGAAACTCTCCTCAACGTTTTGTCGAACATATTCAATAATTCATGTCATCATAAAATATGGAACTATCCTCATCTGACTAGAACACAATAGAATTTCTTCAAAGAAACTTTAGAAGACTAGCTTTTGAGATTCACAGACCTGAAGAACGAAGGCTTCTTCTATTCACTTATATGACTCTATGAGTGAAAACTATCTCATCATCATAATCATAACATGAATTGCGTCTTTTATGAATGTTTTTGGTATTGGCTTCTTTTTCCCTGAACCGTGAGGAGCCATACTTTCAATCTCGAATAAGACACTTCCGTGTGCCTTTCAAGACAGAATGCCCAACCAAACCAGATATTTAGCACCTTCTGATATATTGTATATTCACATTATTCCGTATATTTCTTCATTTTACCCTTCAATTTACTGTTATGTATATTCTATATAAAATTCAGAAGCAAGTCCTGATTTGCCTATCTCCTATACTAATAAAATTATTCATAAAATGTCTGTTGTTATTCCATTCACCTCACATCTTCCATTTGTTTTGGCAATATTCCAATCATTACACTCTGATGAGGACTATTCTGAAGAGACAAAACAGTCAGGTATGAATAATTATTTTCTCAAAATGCAGGACAAGATCAGGACAGAAATTGATGAAGTTCTGGGAGAAAATCAACAATACACCTATAGAGATCTTCAGAAATTGACGTACTTGGAAAGATGTATCAAAGAAGGTTTGAGATTATATCCGAGTGTGCCGATAATATCGCGTTATGCTAGTCAAACTTTCTGGACCAGAACTGGTTATATGATTCCTGAAGGTACGATTATGCACTTACATATATTCGACATCCACAGAGACCCTGAGATCTATCAAAATCCAGAGAAGTTCGATCCCGATAGATTTTTACCAACGCATTGTGCGGATCGTCATCCGTTTGCATATGTACCTTTCAGTGCTGGTCCTAGGAATTGTATAGGTGTGTATCACTTCATTACTTTACCGTTCCATTATGGCAAACAGTAAGTAAGGGAAGGGGAGTTGGGGACAAATTTCCAATCTTCGTAATGTTTAAAATATGTTCGTACTTTGAAATTACACTCATCTCACACAGTATTATAATATATTAATGGTAGTAATTTTATTAGTATATTTACACACGTCAATATTACAAACAATAGTAATTAGGATTGACAGACATACGAAATGGGATGGAGATAATTACAATAATTAATCAACATCATACAAAGCAATACCTTAGATCTAAAGGGGACAAGATAAAAAATTCACGTGATAAAAATGAAATTCATGTATTCATCATAACTAGAAAAAGCATTATCTAATAGAAATTCACGAATTAAAATTTTATAATTTTATAATGATAGTGATTTAATATTTTCTGATAGTCTATTGTAAAACTTGAAAGATGAAGAGTTTTTTTCCTGTTTGAGTTCTTGTCAGTCTACAGAAGTCCGGCAACAGTTCAGATTTGTTACGGGTATCATGAGTATCAATCATTCCGTGGCATGTAAGATTTGCAATTGTACATTTAATAAACAATAAGCACTACAATATGTACATGCATAGTAGAATGAGTATGCCAACGAAAGCTTTTCTAGAGTTAGTTTCATAATATAACCTGCAAGAATTTGCACAGCTCTTCTTTGAAGGCCTAAGATTTCTGTTACTAATTGTAGGATGACCCCATTGTAATAAGGCATAGTTCAAGTAGGATTGGATATGTGCAGAGTGTTTAAACACATTCAGTGATAGTGACAAGATTATGAAGTGAAAATATGTTGAAGAATAAAAAAAAGATGTTCACCTGCATTATGCCAATGAGCTTGACTTATTACTCACTAACGATCCAGATTCCTATGAAGTAAAATTCCACGCATCATTGGAAAACTCTGACCATTCAGTCATAACTACGACCTGTCCCTATGTTACTCCACGAACTAATCAAAATCCTCCAAGTACTGTTTTACAACTCGACTGGGATGGTCTTCTCATGTTTTTCTTCGCATATTATCAGACTAGGAATGGAAACTTGCATACCTCATACCAGCAAATCACCGTTATCTGGTGTACGATGGTTCTATATAATCTGTTCTCCAAAAACAAACAGCATACCATCGTTGGCACGGTCTGTAGGCCAGAACAGAAAATGTTGAAGCTAGAAATATCTACAATGACCCAACAAACGCTTTGAAAGTGGCATATAAAGACAAAATAAGATCAAAGCTCCTAATATTGCTGCCATCGATAGCCATATGCCTGAAATAGTCTTTCGTCAGCCCACAATTAGGCTCATTCTGCTTGATCTCAATACCAAGAAGACTATGAGGTCAGACAGAACTCTATCTGCCGTTCTCAAGGAATGCGCGCCAGAATTAACACCAGTTTTCTGCAGGTTGTTTATCTTTTCACACAAATTTGGTGTGTTTCCTTCCAGCTGGAAGACAGCTAGAGTCCAACCAATTACAAAAAAGTAAAGGAGACCCATCCTAATAATTATAGAGACACATTGCACTATTATTAATGAAGAAAGCAATCAAAATCGAGCTCATCCAATACCTAGAGAGATCCAGACAGAATCGTGAATGACCAACAATATGGCTTTCACCAGCAGAGATCAACAGACTTGCCTACGTAACACATCTATTGAAAAATATTGAAAATCTCTAGCTATAGCATCGGATATCTCCAAAGCATTTGACCGAGTTTGCCAACAAAGCCTTCTTGGGAAACTTCCGTCATATGGTTTACCGCCTCAACTTTGTCACTTTACTATCGAGTTTTCTCTCAGATAGACCCCTCCATGTGGTGGTTGACGGTGTATCCTCTGATACAATGGCTATTAACGCTGTGTTCTACAGGTATCTCTATTGGCATCAACTTTGTTTCTGAATATCAACGATCCGTTGGAAGTGAACACCTCTCCCGTCCACAGCTTTGCAGCTGATGGTACACTTCATACCGCATCCTCATCTAAAACCTCTATGCCATCCAATGAAGCCAGAGGAGCGAGACAGAAACAGGTTGGCGCAATTGATGAAGATCTGGATACTATTTTGGAATGGGGATCTGATAATCTAATAGAGTTCAATGCAACCAAAACTAAACTTGCATCTTCTCCAGGAAGGCAGATACCACAATCCCCAATATGATGATGCCAGGTACAACTATTCCTATGAAGTCTCCACCAACAACATCTTCTTATGGTGAACATGTGAGGTCTATAGCGAAAACAGCTTCACAAAAACTTGGTTTTAGAGTCACATCCCAGCAGCTCCTCATAATCTACAAAGCACAGACTCAACCTGTTCTGGAGTACTGTTCACATGTATGGAGTTCGGCTCCCAAACATACGCTGAAGCTTTTGGATTCTGTATAGCAGAGAGCTATTCGTCTGATTGGTGATGTCACACAAACGAACGAATTAATTCACCTTTCCAGAATATCGTAGAAACGTAGGCGAACTCTCTCTTTTCTATAGATATTTTCATGTTCGGTGTTCATTGGAAACCTCGTCTGTTATTTCATTACGAGATCTGCCGAACTTCTTCCTACCATGCTTAATTTGTCCATCAAACGGTGCAGTTGTGGAACTCTTTGCCTGGTGAGGTATTCCTTATGCCAGTAACCTCCAAACCTTCAAGAAAAATTAGAATACCTAATTATCTCCTCTCCCAAACATTCCACCTCTGGCTCACACGATGTGAGTCAGCGGTCATATCATTCTATGCAGCTTAGTGGTAATTATATACATATTTCAATCTGTCTACTTCAACAGTTGGTGCAACTTTTAGCTTTGGAAATTGATCAAAACATTCTGGGTCAAAGTGTTGCGAACACAGATCACTGTATTTCTTCGAGGACCAATTTCTTTCTGAATAACCTGCACCCAAATCTTATACTGCCGTTTGCTTTTAGTAAATCTAAAAACAATAAATATACCATTCACGTAATATCTATTTTTCTTCATTAAATAAATCAAATTGTTTGTAACTTTTAAATCATCACTTAAATTTGAATAATATAGCCACTAATTTAGTATATAGTTAATGCTATCTTCTTGCATGAGCTTACGGTGTCAGCATAACTAGTGTTAAAGATCGTTAATATTCAGTTTAATATTTCATATTATTATCATTATCACAGTTCATACTTTATCGTTCAGCATTTATTCATTCATACTTATTTGTTACATTGTGTATTTGGAATTCCTAATTGTCGTTATAGCAAAACAATGCAATGGGTCTTGTTAATCATTTTTTAAATGTCCATTAGATACAGAACTGCCAAAAGTTCTAAAGGATTAAAGGAATATTAACAACTATATATCTCATCTTGGATAGTAGATTTCCGCGGACAGCTAATCTTGATCTACTGGAAGGTGTTTATAGTATTCCCTGTTCTTGCGGTAAAGTCTACATTGGTGAAACAGTAGCTACTCGTGTGAAAGAACATGAGCGCTGTACAAGACTTCGTGACACCAGTAGATCTGCACTTGCGGAACACAAGTTTAACACAAATCATCAAATCCTTTTTGAAGATACTAAAATCCTAGTCCGAGCCCCAAACTTCTATCAGCGAAAAATCCTTGAAGCTATAGAAATCCTAAAACATCCGAATAATCTGAACCGTGACTCAGGATATTACCTTCCCAACATTTGGAAACCCATCCTCGAAAATTCTACTTCGCACATGATCGCACAACGGCAGGGTCAGGTGCCGGAACGAAGTTAACCACCGGAACAAAGGCAGCGCACTATGTAGCGTGAAGGATTTTTCCTACAATAAATACGGCTACAGAAACCAGTAGAACCAGTTTCAGTTCAAGCCTCAAGCCTGCCCTGAAGATGCCACCTGTAATGGTTGGCGAAACGTCGGCATCAAGTCGAGCTATTGTGACGCGGAATCCATCTGGAAGACATGATTTTTCAACTATATATCTCAATTCCATAATCAGGAAGAATACAAACCGTTGATGCTTGGTATTTCCAACATCTGTCTTCCATTAAACTATTGTTTACGATCCCTAATAACCACTAGAAACCCCTGCTCTGAATTGAGATGATAGCCAGGTCTAGGTATTTGAAAAACCAGCGGTTAGCATTCAGTCTCAATCTCTCTACTCAAAAACATCATCACATCAACATTTCAACTCATTTTAACTGAGGCTATTAGTGCCTGAAGGTGTTAAGTCATTTTTCAACAATTTAGAGATATTAAGGGTTAAGGTAATATTGTCGCAGCTTCTTCTGTTTAAACTTGAATCAAAATGAAATTGCGTCAATACAAACAATGTGACAATAAAAGTAATTTTAAAGTTATGAGTCAGCTTTTATCACTTTTTGTGGTGCCAGATGCGTTTTTTAATTTTTTTTACAAAAAAACTGAATTAGCAGCTTCATGCACAACCATCTACTTCTTCATTCGAAATAATGACCAATGAAGAAAGGATTAACTTATATTTATTAATAAAAAAATACGAATCACTTTCAGATCGATTTAGGCTCATGTAAAATCCTCTTAAATATTTTGGATTAAATGGAAGCTGCTCTTGGATGTTATAATATTTTTTGGTTGCTATGGGTCTTGACTTATTTAAATTAACAAACACATTTTCGTGTTATCCTGTGGTATGGGTTGGTTTGTGTTTAATAACATCTACTACTTCTTTCCACTCTTCTTTCTCATCTAGTGAATATCCTAAACTTCGTTGTACCAAATTTATCAACTCTGATCCATCTTACATTGCGAAAAAGTATCTTTTCGCCCTTGCTACTTTTCTTTCTGCCAAACAAGCTTAAGTATCGGAGCAGTTATTTCGGATCAATAAATTTATCTTCCATTATGGTTAACACAAACGGATTTCTTTCTCCAGCTTCCCTCATTACGTCATGTACTGATCAACTGTATAAAACGTTTTGAGCTTTTCGGATAATTAATTCTACGGCGCCAAAGTCTTTATCAATATCCGCTGGAAACTTATGGACAACAGTCTTAAAACTTCCCTGGTGTACTAGATAATGCCATAAACAAACTATAAAAAGTTCTCAATTTGTCCACCTGCAGAATTCCTATCAAATGATCATTTTCAATATCAATGCTTTGTAGGGGTGATAAAACACTGCTTCCAACTTCTTCTGGGCCTCCACCACATTTGTCTTCAGTCCAAAGGTAAAAAAAATGTTTGCCAAAAGTATCACCTTTACTTACACAATGAATCTCCAAATTATATAGCCACACTTGTCTAAGATAAAAGGCCACACTGGTAGACAGCTTTGGTAGAGATAATATTTCTTGCATATCAAAATTTAAGTATAGAAGGGTACTATTCTATGCCAAATTTCTGTGTTTCTTCTGTTTTTCAAAAGCTGCCTTATACCGCCTAACATGTTCGTCATTTTTTTCTTCAGAATCACAAACTTTATAAGTATCTCATTTTGGAGATCCAAAGTCAATATTAAATTCGGAAACAAAAATTTGTATGTATCGACTGGTTTTGACAAGCTGTAGGTTTTGTTCAGAGCGCTGGTTCTTGTATAGTTTATACATTTTGTTTATTGATAGCATAGGGGATAAGTATTTCTCGAATAATGTAAAATTTCTGCATGATTTACAACATGCAGTGTTTTATAAATTAAAAACTAGTTGCATTTAATGTTTGTACTAAATTAGTGAAAATGAAACTTGTAATAGTTATATTATTTACATTAATTTTCATCACATAATGACAGATTCAATTGGACTGTGTGCCTATGGGTGAAGAGTCATTGACTTGACATCGACCAAAGATTTATTAAAATAACGAAAAATAGTACTTAATGGTGGAATCGTATGCCAAAAAATTTGTTTTGGGTGTTTGTGGGAACATCCATCTCCTCTCTCAACATTCCACCGCTGGTTCACGATGTTCTTCGAACATTATATATAGGTTTCACTCTCGTGTAGTCAAAGTATAAAAAAAACATATTGCATAGCTGACTATATTCACAAATTTCAGTTTTCCATCGTGGAAGCAAAAAACCACGATAGAAGTAACCCGCTTTGAATGAGTCATACTAAGGGTGTGAATATCTCGCCTACTCATTTACTTTCAGGTAAGAAACGTTCCTTCCTCTCACTATTTATTCTATGGTTGTGAGTGACGCTTTTCAAATCATGACTCGCGAGTATAAGGAGAACACATTTTTAATGGAGTTTCAACTTCATTATCTCTCAGGCACTAATCATTGGTTCTAAATACTGAATAAATATTTATTGAAATTCATACCCACTCAACTTATGTTTGAAATTTTGTTGTGTTGTCGCATTTATTCATAGAATAATCATCATCCATAAAGTATATGAAATCGAATTTCGTATAGAATTTTCATTCATAAGGACTTTCCAGTCCTAGTGAATGAATATGGAGGAAATTCTTATATATCGATACAGAGAGGGATACATAATAAGACAACCTTTCAGTCATTGTTGCGCAAAAAAATACGGGAAATGATGCCAATGTACAGTTCCCAGAGACTGTTTAATAATACTCGGTTCTATTATTCGAATAAACTATTCAACCTGGAAATGAATCAAAAGAAAAAATATTGAGACCATTTGAATAAATATTGTGTAAACGGTATAATATATCTTTTTTAGCTTCTTTGAGTACGTTATCGTCAAATATTTTCAAAACATATTACTTGTATAAAATAGAGATAAAACTATATACAGACTCAAAATTATAGTGATAGTGGAAGCTTATTATTGGTAATAGTTAATTATTTGAATTTGAGAATACATTTCTCACTTAAATTCAACAATGTTTGCGTTATTTCATTCAGTCACTCATGTGAATATTGAAATTGAACGGAACAAAATTATAAATGCTAGTTTAGGGATCAACAGAACCATTTACGGAAATCTGATAAGGATAATGGAAGATCATAACAGATTGAATGGAATGTGGTTGCCTTAATTCAAAGACCTTTAAAACATTTTTATTTGTCTTCCCTCTTAATAATAATAATGGTAAGACACATTTATTGAGACGTTTGTTTTCTTCTTACTCTGATCAAGTTTCATTGATATTGGAAAATTGGGGAAATATATTGTTTTCTGAGATAAATAAGTTTCAAATTTATATAATCAACCAACAGAAATAAATTTCCCTTCTGAAAATTAATGATACTTCCATGAAGCTAGAAAAAAAAGCTGGACTCATTGATAGAACTATATTCGAAAATCGAATAGAATACGAGATTTTCACTAGTTTGATAAATACATGTGAGGCTAACACAGTAGCTTTTTTGAACAAATATTATTACTAAGTACCTCCCTAATATGTAATTTTAATGATCATCTCAGGATACATAGTTATTGAAATTTTACCTAATTGGGTAAAATTTAATTCCTTGAGGGATTAAACGATAAACTGGTAGCAAACTGAAAACCTAATCATAAAAATTTAACAAGGAAGAATTATTGAGTATTTGTTGATCGTTCCTCTCATATTGAACAATTTTCAGGGGTTCCAGCAAATTTAATTCATCACTTTTATATTGAATGTGTAAAATCTTGAAACTATCATTACAACTATGGTTTTCTATAATCAAGTGTTCCGCAAAGGTTAAATCCGATTTATTATTAATGAATTTACGTCTGTATTTTTGATCCGGTTTTTGAAGGTTCCTCCTGTCTGACCAATATATATCATAGGGCAAATCCCACATGTCAGCTTATGAACCCCACATTTGTCTTCATCGGATAAATTATCAGCTCATTTAGTTTCAATCCCCTAGGTTCATCCTGGTTAGGTATCAATTTAATATTCTTAGCTTTATTCCTCTTTTAGTTAATTCAAATTGTCGAAGTTTGTTTTATTTGTTTGTTTTTGTAGATTTTGATCCCATTTTTATTCTTATTAGAAGTAAAGTTAATTATGATATTCATTTTTATCATCCATAATCATCATGGACATTCTTTTATTATTATCATTATCATTTAATTGTTATTTTCATTATTAAATTACCTTCCAGTATTAAAATCTTAAGTGTCTTGTGAAATAAAAGGGTAAGTGTCAATGATATTTTCCACGTTTCTTCTGGCTAACAATGATTGGGATCAAACTCCAACGTGTCATGGTTCTCTAAATTAAATGACCACACTGCCAATAAATTAATAGAATAATATTGAGAGAGAGAGAGCCATGTTACAACAATCTCTTCCTCTAATTTTCCAACAACAATGAAAATTGAAAGATCAGGGTTAGAAAAAAAGTCTCAACAAATGTATCCCATTATTATTATCACGAGGGAAAATTAATACTAATGTTTCCAAGGTCTTTGAATTAAGACAACTCTATTCCGTTCATGTGTATGTTATTACCATTACCTTATTAGATTTCCGTAAATCGTTCTGTTGATTATTCACATGAGTGAATGAATCAATTGATGTAATAATTGTCGAATTTAAATAGGAAACGTATTCTCAAATTAAAATAATTAACCATTACGAATGATAAGCTTTCACTATTACTATAATTTTGAGTCTGTATATAGCTTTATATTAATTTTATATAAGTAATATGTTTAGTAAATATTTGACGATGACGTAGCTATAGAACTTTACCAAACTGTGATCAAACTATATTTCCACCTAAAACGATATATTACACAATATTTATGCAAATGGTCTCAATTAATTTGCATCTGTTTCAGTATCTTCAGTTATTTCTATTTTTTCCTTCGGTTGATTTGCACGTTGAATAGTTTAATCGAATAATAATAATAATAATAGAACTAGCTAAATAGCTATTTTTTGCGCAACAATGGCTAAGCTTGTCTCACTATTTCGTATTCCTCTCTGTATCGATAGATACAGTGGAATATATTCTGAGCAGTACCTATTAATAAGTGACATACAATTATGTGATATAATTCACCAATGACGATGTATTAAATTGTTAAAGATAGTATGTGATGATGGCAATGGTTCTTAGTAAAACTAACATCAATATCAATAAGATATGATGTTTAGATGAACGTGTAGATGTAATAGCTTACCATCTTCATCAACAATCCATAAGCAGAAAAACTTACATGAAATATAATCAAGAAGCTCCGCTAACCATACAATTCGTGAGTTTTATTTATCCTTGCCACTCAACCCGAATCAATTGGTCAACAAATTGATCGTTCAAAGAGAATTAGAATTTTCATCACCTTGGCGGAAATGCGAGATATTTACACCCCAAGTATGGCTCATTCAAAGCTGGTTACGTCTATCATGGTTTTTCGCTTCGATATTTGAAAACAGAAATTTGTGAATATGGTCATCTGCAGCATGTGGATGTTTTCAAACACCCAAAACAAATCTTTTTGGCATAACATTCCATCAGTAAGTATTATTTTTCTTTATTTTAGTAATTATTTGGTTAATGTGAAGACATTGATATTTCACCCATACTTTCACACTTCAATTGCATATGTCATTATGTGATGAAAATCAATTATAAATCTAAATAATATATCTATTGAATTAACGAAATAATAAATAAGACTACTTTGTTATACTATCACTGATATTTAATATAGTCGTTACTATAGTTTCAACACTAAACGTGTCATCTTCAGACGAAAACGAAGGTCGTTTAGTGTTGAAACTATAGTAACGACTATATTAAATATCAGTGATATTATAACAAAGTAGTTTTATTGATTAATTCGTTAAAATGATAAACTATCACAAAGTAACGGCTTCCACAATTGAATTTTTTTTTATCCATTGAATGTTTGATTTTCACTAATTTAGTACAAACATTGAATGCAACTTGTTTTAATTTGATAGTACACTGCAGGTTGTAAATGTAAGTATCAATTTATCTACTTTTTGTTAAATGTGATACTAGTATATATACGGAGAAATTGATTCAATCTTAATAGAATTATGCTATATATTTACAAAACATACAAGTTTGGTTACAGTTAAAATAAGTTTATTTCTGACCGAGATATTATAAGCTTATATCGTCATAGTTACGCTATCAATAAAGAGGGTCATAACTCCCTTGGGACATTATAGATTCTATAATTCCCTCCAGTTCATTGAACTTGAAAATATGCCAGAAATACAGTTTCAGTGGCATCTTTTGGCATAACATTTCTCCGTGTCAGCCACTCCAGATATATTTTATATTCTTTTTTGTATACGGCTTCACTTTTCGATGGAAATAATGATTCTCTTGCTTTTCAGCATTTTTCAAAATATTCTCCATTATATTTGGGGTAGAAAACACGTTTTAAACGCAAACACAGCTTGATAATAAAGCTTTGTTTGTAAACAAGTAACATAGCAACAACCTAGCAACAACAAAACTCCTATAATCAACGGTACCTGATTCAAATATAGCGGGAAGGTAATGAATTGGTGCATTTATTCCGTTTTAAAAATGATCTAAATTTTATTGAAATTGGTCAGAAATAAAATTATCTATGTACCACGGGAATTAATGAGCCTTAATAATCTCAGGCAATTGCTGTCCCTCGGGCCAGAGCCCCTCGGGACGCAAACTTTGCCATCGGTAATTAAGGCCCTTATAATTCCCTTGATACAAAAATAACAATTAAATATTGAGATATTGATGATCTTTTTCAGTAAAGAGATCGTAGATAACTCTACTCCGGTAGTAGAGTTATCCATGAAAGAGATTGAGACTGAATGCTGACCGCTCTGGTTTTCAAATACCTAGTCCTGTCTATCCTCTCAATTCTGAGTAGGGGTTTTCAGTAATTGTTCGTGATCGTAAACAATACTTCAATCAAAGACAGATGTTGGAAATTCCAAGTATTAACATATTGCATTCTTCTTGATCATGCAAATAATATAATAATAATAATAATATATTTATTCAGCAATAATGATAAACAAAAATGTAAAAGTTGACAATATGTACCAATATTTTATGAATAAACAGAGAAAGTCACTGAAGCTGTAAATACAGCTTGTGCGTGATGAACAGATTAATTCTATATGAGTTTTATGCAGTATAAAATAAGATATAAACATATAGAACAATAATACACTACAAAACACAGCATATAGTATAAAATTAAATGTGTATGAGTATGAAAGATGAGTAATGTAATGTAATGAGTAAGAATAATATAGTATAAATATATATATAGTTAGAAGATTAGCCAAGGAATATATAATATAAATTGGGAATACTTTCGAAGCAGGACAAACTCTGCTTGTGTTGAGAATACATATAGGTGAATCAATAATCATGGAAGGTATAAAATAGTTGAGGATTGGTTATATATAACATATAAAAACATAAAAAAATATTAAATATTCAAAATTATATGATATAAAACAATAGAAAGTGTAGACAATTATATCAGAGTATATAACTGTCACCGGATAAAACGAGATTTCGAATTAGTGGAACAGGTAAGTAAGCTGTATGATAATCATAAGTGTAATATATGAGATCAAATTGTTGTATTTAATTTTCGATTATCTCGTGTATTTCTGCACGGGAAGTATGGTGAACATAAAGTTTGAGGTTAGTTTTGAATTTTCTAGGGTTTGGCTCACATTTTAGTGCTTCTGGTAGACCGCTGAAGAGTTTTGGGCCTAGAAAACGGTAGTTCCTTTGAGCTATAGTTATCAATATTCCTTTGGAACTTTTGGTAGCTCTGTATCTAATAGACATTGAGAATCAGATTAACGAGACCCATTTTTACTTGGATATATTGATATATTTCGTAGAAAAGAAAGAATAACTTTGTAATATTTGTTATGATGCTAAATTGACGTTTTAATTAATTACTACTCATGAAATTTCAATTTTATACTAGCCTACTTTTGTGCAATTTTTAATTGTCAACTTTCCTGTGTTTTGACAACATAGAACTTTAAGTTTTTGCATTATACATTCATTACATTGCAATTTTGGAATAAACAATAATATTGAACACCCATTGCATAAATAGGTAATAGGATTGTTATTATGACAATTAGGGATTCCAAATACACAATGTAACAAATAAGTATGAATGAATGAATGCTGAACGATGAGATATGAAAGAGTGATAATGATAAGAATATATATTAAACTAAAGATTGGCGATACGCTAACACCGTAGCTCCTGCAAGCAGATACCATTAAATATATACCAAATTAGTGAAAATCAATTTTTTATGGCAGTATTATTGAAGTTTAAATAATGATAGTAATTTTCTATTTTTTGAATATTACAAATACTTTCATTTATTTATTGAAGAAAAATAGGTATTATGTAAATGGTATATTTATTGTTTTCAGATTTACTAGATTAAGGCTTGGGTGCAGGTATTTCAGAAAGAGTATTGGCCCCCGAATCTAGTGTTCCCAACAGTTTGACCCACAATGTTTTGATCGATCTTCAAATCTTAAAGTTGTACCAACTGTTGAGTAGACAGATTGAAATATGTACGTAATCCTCACTTAGCTGCATTTTATAATTTATTGATTATCATTGATTGTTTTAGGTTAGAAATTATAATACAATCAACTGAATCCCTATTATTCTTCCGCTGGAAGTGCAGTCTGTAAAAAAAATGAGAAGCACCGCTGGCCTCGATTTTCTCCGAACATTATAGGTTTTCTTATCGTGTATTCAAAGTATAGAAAAAAAGATAATATTGGAAACGCAAGGTCAGGGTTTCATTCAACTCCAGTATGAAATTCAAGTCTTCATTCTCATGTCAGATCTACCACAGAAAGACTTTTAAAAATCAAGATTTATGAAATGCAGAAAGTGGATAATTTAAAGTATCATTGTGCTATTGAGTCCGCTTTTTCTCCTTGTCTTTTGGCTAAAATAATCCAACATAATTTTCATTTTGAATTTTCTGGAATTACAACTAGGTATATCAGAAATGAGAATTCATATCTGCTAGAAAAATCTACCTGAAGGGTATGAAATTGAATAGATAGAGGTCAATTTTTATATATGTGATTCAAGACAAATGGTTTGCGTTAACGACTAATTTAAAGTTTCAATTTAAGGTCAGAAATTCGCTATGTTGGAATTGAAAACTGTTATAATTGGAATTTTGAAGAACTTTGCATTGGAAGCCGTTACCATTCCAGAAGATCTTGTGTTCAAGGCCGATCTCGTGTTGAAAACATCTGAAGAAATTAAGATAAAATTCAATAGAATATAAACAATTAGCATATATTTTTCTTCCCATCGCTAGATTTTATGTAGAATTTCTAACTTGAAGTACCTAGAGAGCAGATGACGATAATCTCGAAGAAATTTCGAACCAGCTTAATTTTAATTTATATTCTTCATTTGCTATTATTAGTAATTTTACGGAGTCGTGTGTAGTCTTATTACCCTTCTGTAGTTGATCTATCATACTGATCTTAAATTAAAAATTTGGTGATCTGTAACGGTAAATTTTATACAAACATGTTGAAAAGGTTGCTAATAATAACATTCTCTGTTGGATAATAATGATGCAACTGATAGTTACTCAGAGGATTGAACTTAACATGTCTTGTTGAATGAATTTATACTTTAAACGTTGGCAGTTTCTTCCATAATCCAAATAGCTTCAAAGAGAGGTGGTATCAATTTATTAAACATACCTAAATTACGCTCTTTTCAATATAATAATAACATATGTTTGATGATAATATACATACATTATACATAATATGCAAAACCCTTTATCTTCAAATCTATCAATCATAAATATTTAAGCAAATAAAATAAAAACAAAAAGTTTTCTGATACTGGTGAATTGTGTTCATCGATTTTATTTTATTTCATATAGTTTGGCACCTAAGTAAGTAAAACATCTTTGTCCTACTGTTTTATAACAGTATCAAAATCTTTTGCTTTTCTAAAGAGCAAGTCAGAGCAATAGGTATAGATTTTCTTGAGTAGTGTTGAGATTTTTTAGATAATTGTTATTCAGCCCACCCCAACCTGTAATACCGTATGAGATTTGTGACTGAACAAGTGAGTAGTATAGATTTATTAATTCTAGTATATCTGCATACTGTTTTAAATATTTAAATTTAGTAATTAGTATATTGTTCATTTGTACAAACTGTTTCTTATTTCGCAAGTAACTTTCAATCAGGTTTGGAGAATTCCTTCTAAGGCCAATATTTTTTAGTTTTTTTAATAAATGTGGCTTACCGTATCAAATGACTTCGCTAGGTCGACAGAAATGCATAGTGATGGTTTACTTTCATTTAATGTTAAAAATGTAATTACGTCTGGTGTAGATCCGCCTTCTCTAGAACCAGACTGTCTACCTGAAGTTATGTCGAATTTCTAAAAAATTTACTATTCTATTTTTAAACACCTTTTCGAAAATTTTTGTAATATTTGAGATTAATGAAATTGATCTGTAATTTAGTACTTCTATTTTCGTACCACTTTCATATAGTGGTTTTATTACTCCAATTTTATAAATATGACGACATATTCCTTGTTCCAAAATTGTATTTATCAAAAAACAGAGAGGGCTGGCAATTTTATCCTTGATTTTTTTAATGTTTCTGTATCTGTATTATTTGAGAACATTGAATTGTGACTGCTACCTGCTACTCCTAAGTCGCAGTCATGAGGTTCTCGGATTTTAGATGCTAGTTTCTTTCCAATGTCTGCGTAGTGGTCATTAAAATAATTTGGAATTTCATCTTCATTTGTGGTTAACTGTTTTGTTATTATCAATACACAAAATTGCCGATTCCGAAGGTTTTTTATTGCATATTGTTTTAATAACCTGCCATAAATTTTTGGTAGTGTTTTTTTTTATTTGACTTCTATAATATTCAAATTTGATCTTTTTTATTGATATTGTTAATTTATTTTTATAGTTTTTGAACTTTATATTAATTAAGGTGTTTTTTTGTATAATAATTTTTTGTTTTTATTGACTTCAGTGAGTTTTATTTATCATAAGTTTTTGTATGTACATTTATGTACGTTTTACTTATCTTTGCAAAATTGTTTGCCATGGTGTTAATATCGCCACCATCATAAACATTTTGTAACTTTCCTTTTCCCGATCTCTGTGCAACTTTTAAATTATAAACGTTCCATGTTGCACATTTGTTGTATTGTTGTCCAGTTACCCATTTATTAAAATTGGGTAGTGGTCTATTATTTGAGTTTCCCATATAACTGGTATAAGAGTGTTTGAAGTCTCTACATTTCATAAATATATTGTCTAAACAGTAGTATTTTGTTCTTGAACTGTAGTGGGCTTGTGTAAAATAAATTGATGCAAAGTAATAAAGTTACATATATTGCATATACCACCTTGCAAATGACACTAGGTATCTGTGCGCAAGCCTGGAGAAAAAAACATTTTTTTTTAAGAAGAAGAAAAAAATATATAAAATAAAAAAGAAAATTAATTTTACTGTTAATGTTCAAGAAATTGAAGTAGATATATATCACATACATCAAGAATTGATTCACCCCAAGAATTAAGTCAAATAAGAATCGATATAAATTAGGATAATATATACAAAAATCAAAATCATATAGTTCTTTGCATCTATTATTTAAAAAATTCAGTGAAATAAACAATAAATGACTATAATGACATTAAAATTAAATATTATGTAAAAATACTATAAAGAATACATCAACAATTTTGACTTTTATTCATATTTGTTAATTATAATATGTGTGGATCAATTAATTCGTGCACCCTACGCCGCTCATTAAAAAGCAAATATTTTTTAACTTTTATTTAAAAAATTTTGATTAAGAGCGACTTATTTTTTATATTATCTGGAAGTGAGTTCTATAACCTTGATGACAAGTAAGTATGCCATCCTTGACCTATTATTGTTCCAGAAACAGTGGTTTTTGATAGTAATTTTGTAGCACCTCTAGTTGAATATTGATGTTCTACTGATGATGCTTACGAGTTTTTATTTTTGTGATGGTAAAAAGTAACAACTTTTAAACAGTATATTTGTCTAATATCTAACATATTTGGTTTCAGAAAAGAGTAGTTGTGATGAATACCTTTTGTCTTTATAGTACATTATTTTCAAAAACCGTTTTTGTAAAACAATTTTTCAAATGAGTATCAGCCAAACCACCCCAACTCAATACTCCGGGTGACCAACGAGATTCTACTATGGCAAAGTTATTACTCATTTGCGATGTATCTAATATTTTTCTCAGATATTCAAATTTGTACAGGATACTCCTTAAAGTATGTATACAATTGTCGATATCAGTTCCATTTTGAATGACTATTGACATACCTAAGTATTTAATGCATTCTGACCTTTTTACTTTGATTACAGATTCGTGATATTTTATAATTAACTCTTTATATTGTGGTAAGCTATTTTAATGAAAACCAAATGTTATAAAAATGTAGTTTTTTATTTGATAAGTTTATATGACTAAACCAATCTAGTTTCTTGATAATATCCATTTCTACTTGTTCTTTCAGAGTTTCCCAGGATGAAGATTGATGATAGAAGATAGTCGTGTCATCGGCAAAACTTTGGATTTCTCCACGGCAAGTTAGGGTAACTAAATTCTTAAGGTATATTACAAAAATAAACAGGTCCAAATACTGTACCTTGTAGAATACCATATTCTATTTTTCTCTCATTACTTGTTTCAGTTTTAATTTGTACCGATTTCTTAAATAGTTTTTAATTTGTTGATAAGCATTTCTTCTGAATCCTAGATCACCATATTCCCCAACGGATACGAATTCTCATGCTGCTAATATGTTGAGATAGTCATGTGCAAAATCTTTGTCTGATAGTATATTTATATTAAAATCATCCACTAGTATATGAATATCAGATTATTTTCTTCTTGACTCATTCAGAAATATTTGAAATGACCATTTGGACAAGTAGAAGGTGATCAATAAACTGCAGATACAAAAACTGTTTGATTATCTTAACTTTATCTTCAGTAAATTTGTATTGTGCAATGTTATTAATGTGACATGATGTACAATAAAAACACTAATAATATTCCATCATTTTGATAGTAGTTACCCATATCGTAAATTGTTATATAGCTTGATATTTGATACAAACTTAGATCACTTATTCTCCATGTTTCAGTAAATACAACGACTTCAAATCGTTTTTCAAATTGACTTAAAAATACTAGTATTTCATCTATGTTCTTGGCAATACTTCTAGTAGTAGTAGTATTTATATAAAATAGTCTAAAGTTTAATATCTTATTTGTTAATATTTTATTATACTCACCAATGTTATAAACCGTATGCGTTTGTATCAGTTATTTAGATCTCGCGTGATGGCGCCCATAACATTAACCTAATATACAATTCAAATAAAATATGTATCGAGCAAATTTATATTATTATTTTTTAAGACCTAATTTAATAGAATCTTTTCTTGTACTGTCGTAGATTGCCTTTCTCCGAGTGAAGATGTCGATACTGATGGTTTTTTTATTTTTCCCTTTTCACTTCCACACTCCGTGGGTAGTTTAAGGTCGCAAGTAATTTCTGCTGTATTTATGCCAAAAACTTCTGCTAATTCTTTATTTCTTTGCTTTTTCAAGTTGTTCCATGGTGTATTCTTCGTTATTAATAACAAGTCTGTATTTTTTTATAAATGCTGCTGCGGTTTTTTCTCTAACGGCCTAAAGTCATGAACACCTTTTTCCTCTTCAATTCCTTGGTGCTATTTAGTACTGCACGTTTTTTAATAAAGGATAGGAATTCCACTATAATAGGAGCTTTTTTTTGTAACAGTTGTTTATGTCAATAGCTTTAAATTCTTTAACGTAAATGCCAAAATATAAATTTTTCCTAAATTAACGATCCGTGAAGGGATGTTGTTTTTTGAGTTCGCTCTAATTTCTTTCTAATTTTTGTAGCATAATTTTAATTATTTTATTCTCACTAAGCAATTTATTTTCAATGCTCCTTCAATAATTTATTTATTTGTTGAAGTAAACAATTCCTTGAAATTTCATTGTTTTCATCCGGCATATTCAATTTAATGTTTTCTTTTTATATATAGTTACAGGACAAGAAATGGAAACCAGATGCAATACGATAGCGTCGATAAAGTATGGACTTGAACTTGACTTCCAAACATATTTTATTAGGCAGGTTAATAATAAATAATGTTTTAATTACCTTGTTCTAAAAGAAGAATGAGATGATTAAAAACAAGGGTATTATTTCACACTCAGCAATATTCATATAGTGTAACTATTTAATTTATTTTCGTATTTTCAATAATACAATCACCACATTATAAGCGAGCTCAATTTTAAACGTGTTATCTACTTCGTAGCTCGTCTATAAATATAAATTAACAAATTTCATAATAAAACAATAAAAAATAGATATAACTGTATACCTAAAAATACAATATTTCCAATATGTACTGAATACGAATTTCCCACTACTTTCAAAATACAGGCTTTCTGTTTTTAATTGTAGACTAATTTACAAAAGACCAATCCTATTGCAAGGAGTGAAACACAAATGTTGGTAGCCTATTGAATCCAATTCAACATTCTCTATCTATGACAGATAATAAGGCGGGTACACATTTTTCACAAATAATTTAGAAAAATAGACCGCGTTCTGTACTAACTTGATCCAGGCAATTAACTTGATTCCATAATTCTCAGGAAGGGACATGCATGTATTCCCCTGAATGTTATGAATTGATAATAATTTTGCCTCCTAAACGAACAAAAACCTGACATTCTTCCTGGATTTTAGGACAACCTGAAAGTGATTCATTGTTCATAAAAGAGAATTTCAAATCCCTGAATATTTGGTTATGGTCTGAAAAATCTGAATTCACCCCAATAATACGAAAGCATTAAAATATAACCAAAATCTATTGATATAGAAGCTTGGAATCATAATTTTCGTCCTCATTTCTGTTCGTTTATATAGGAGGATACATTTTTTCTAACTTTTCATTTTATGGCATTGAGCTTAAGAACCCCAAAAGTCAACAGATAGATTTTGGATATATATTGCATTCTATAAAACGCCAAGGTATGAAATTTCAGCAGTTGTTTCATTTATCACCAAGCTCAACCTTTGAAATGACATCATTTATAATCACAATTACAACACATGATGTTTCTAGACCAATTAGGATAAAAAAGCTGTTTAACTGTAGGATGACTAGCCTTACATTGCAGATGCATATTTGATTTGTTTCCTTACGTCCTATAAGGGCGTCGATGAAATATAGGATGAAGAAATATGAATTATTGGTATCAATAAGTACAATGATTAAATTGTTTGATTCAAAGAATATTCTCACAAAAATAAAAAGAAATAAAAAATTGAAGAAATTAAAAAAAAATAATTAAAACATAATCTTCCCAGGTTTTTTGCAAATTTGTCAACCTCTTTATTAGTAAAATCCTCTAGGTGGTCAAAATTAAGCTTACTGTGAACACTCACCATTGCTAGTCATTGCGGCGTCTTTCTACCATAGTGCTCCTCAGCCTGGTTTTTTATTATTCTTAACCTGCTAAAAGATCACCCACAACAAACAGCACAGCAATCAGAATTTTTAAAGCGACTGCAACGGTTATAGTTGGGTTGGGTTTAAGCATAATTGCAGTAATGAATGTTTTTCAGGTGAGGATTTTCATGATTTCAATACTGGTAATAAGTGAAACATTCGTACAGATTTTTTCAAAGACTTAAATATTCTCAGAATGTACTAAAATTATAAGAATTTCAGTATTTTAATAAATTGCTACAGAATACTGCACCTGCCATCGTGGTTTGTTGGCGTCAGGTCGAGGGACTCAGGGTGAATCCTGGGAAGACGGAAATGGTTCTTTTCGCGAGGAAACGAAGACTAGGGTCCCTACCAGAGATTCCCTGTTAGGAAGGGTCTAGCACCTGAAAGGTTCAGTGAAGTACCTTGGAGTTATCCTTGATGCTACACTGAGCTGGAAAATACACCTGGAAACCCGGGTGAAGACGGCTGTTGCATCCCTATGGACATTACACGAAGCCTCCGCAAACACAGGGCCCACGGGTTCTGCACTGGATCTACACGGCCATGATCCGCCCAATTATAACCTACGCAGCCGTTGTGTGGTGGCGGCGAAGAAAACCGTTCTGTCCCGTCTGATGCTGGACAAGGTTCAGCGACTCGCCTGCATGGGGATAACGTCATAATATACACAATACTTACTTTTCTTTTCACGTGATTATTTCACTACATTCCTCACCAGATACTCGATCATATTATCCAAATTTGACTTTCTTTCATAAGTTTTCAAGGACTGCTTTCAAATTCAGAGCAAGGAGATGAAAAACAATCTGCATTTTTCAGAAGGATGGAAATATTAACTGGAACTTCTCCAGTGTATTATAATGATTTATCAAAAAAGTTATGGCTAAGAAAACTTACCAATCATACGAGGGATTTTTTTCAAATATCCAATCCTATAGCATCTCCACAATCGCTTATACTTCTACTGCGATAAACACTTTTCAAAATTATTTCAGATTTAACGTTCAAAGTTAATGATTTGAAAAATGAAGTTATTGAAACGTCGAATACGTTTCAATAAAAAACGAAGTAAATCATCGAATCGACATAGACAAGCAAATTTAAATCAAAATTCTCGAAATAATACATATAGTTTGTGACATTCCCAATTCGGACTTGAAGCAAAACAGTGCATGAAACCCTGTTCTTATAACAATCAATCTTTAAAGGAATAACGCCTAGTATTTCAACGGCTGATATTAGGCCCGTTACAGTCAGTCGTTCATTCATCACAAAATTAGATTTTAAGTTGGCACTGGAGCCAACGTTTCTTGTATTCCACATACTATAGTTGAATCAGTGAACACCTAATCAGATTATAATTTATCCACAGCCAATGGTTCCTCATTTTTAACTTATGGTTGGAGACTATCGCCGATTAAATGAAGTTTCCATTTCATACCTAATATACCTACCCTCTTCCTCACATTCAAAATTTTAACATGAATTTGAACGATTGAACAATTTTTTCAAAATTAGACATTATTCGTGCCTTCAAAAGAATGCCTTTCGGACTTCGTAATGCTGGATAAACATTCCAGCGAATCATGAATGAAGTTATTTCAGGACTTAATTAACCAAAATATCCCGAGTTGACCGGAAGGATAGGTACGGACATGGGACTGATTGATTGTAGCTCAGTGACAGAAAAAAGTAATAACTTATGTTTCTACGCTTTCAGTATTGTACCAAAAATTTCCGATTAACGACAAATATTTCGAGTACCAAAAATTTGAAAACGCCATTCGATAAAGGACATCCGAAAAAGTATATATACAGGGTCAAATCAATTTGTGTGGCCGGAAAAGTGTTGAAAAACTTGAAATAAATTTTTATTCCAACAGTAAACTACCCGAAATATTCCGAGTACCAAAAATTTGAAAACGCCATTCGATAGAGGACATTCGAAAAAGTATATATACAGGGTCAAATCAATTTGTGTGGCCGGAAAAGTGTTGAAAAACTTAGAAATAAATTTTTATTCCATCAGTAAACTACCCGAAATATTCCGAGTACCAAAAATTTGAAAACGCCATTCGATAGAGGACATTCGAAAAAGTTCATATACAGGGTCAAATCAATTTGTGTGGCCGCGGAAAAGTGTTGAAAAACTTGGAAATAAATTTTTATTCCATCATAAACTACCCGAAATATTCCGAGTACCAAAAATTTGAAAACCCCATTCGATAAAGGACATCCGAAAAAATATATATACAGGGTCAAATCAATTTGTGTGGCCGGAAAAGTGTTGAAAAACTTGGAAATAAATTTTTATTCCGTCAGTAAACTACCCGAAATATTCCGAGTACCAAAAATTTGAAAACGCCATTCGATAAAGGACATCCGAAAAAGTAAATATACAGGGTCAAATCAATTTGTGTGGCCGGAAAAGTGTTGAAAAACTTAGAAATAAATTTTTATTTCATCAGTAAACTACCCGAAATATTCCGAGTACCAAAAATTTGAAAACGCCATTCGATAAAGGACATCCGAAAAAGTATATATACAGGGTCAAATCAATTTGTGTGGCCGGAAAAGTGTTGAAAAACTTGGAAATAAATTTTTATTCCATCAGTAAACTACCCGAAATATTCCGAGTACCAAAAATTTGAAATTGCCATTCGATAGAGGACATTCGGAAAAGTTCATATACAGGGTCAAATCAATTTGTGTGGCCGGAAAAGTGTTGAAAAACTTAGAAATAAATTTTTATTCCATCATAAACTACCCGAAATATTCCGAGTACCAAAAATTTGAAAACGTCATTCGATAAAGGACATCCGAAAAAGTAAATATACAGGGTCAAATCAATTTGTGTGGCCGGAAAAGTGTTGAAAAACTTAGAAATAAATTTTTATTTCATCAGTAAACTACCCGAAATATTCCGAGTACCAGAAATTTGAAAACGCCGTTCGATAGAGGACATTCGAAAAAGTTCATATACAGGGTCAAATCAATTTGTGTGGCCGGAAAAGTGTTGAAAAACTTGGAAATAAATTTTTATTCCATGAGTAAACTACCCGAAATATTCCGAGTACCAAAAATTTGAAAACGACATTCAATAAAGGACATCCGAAAAAGTATAATATAAACAGGGTCAAATCAATTTGTGTGGCCGGAAAAGTGTTGAAAAACTTGGAAATAAATTTTTATTCCATCATAAACTATACGAAATATTCCGAGTACCAAAAATTTGAAAACGCCATTCGATAAAGGACATCCGAAAAAGTAAGTTTTCGGCCACACAAATTGATTTGACCCTGTATATATACTTTTTCGGATGTCCTTTATCGATTGGCGTTTTCAAATTTTTGTTACTCAGAATATTTCGGGTAGTTTATGATGGAATAAAAATTTATTTCTAAGTTTTTCAACACTTTTCCGGGCACACAAATTGATTTGACCCTGTATATATACTTTTTCGGATGTCCTTTATCGAATGGCGTTTTCAAATTTTTGGTACTCGGAATATTTCGGGTAGTTTATGATGGAATAAAAATTTATTTCTAAGTTTTTCAACACTTTTCCGGCCACACAAATTGATTTGACCCTGTATATATACTTTTTCGGATGTCCTTTATCGAATGGCGTTTTCAAATTTTTGGTACTCGGAATATTTCGGGTAGTTTACTGATGGAATAAAAATTTATTTCCAAGTTTTTCAACACTTTTCCGGCCACACAAATTGATTTGACCCTGTATATATACTTTTTCGGATGTCCTTTATCGATTGGCGTTTTCAAATTTTTGGTACTCAGAATATTTAGGGTAGTTTATGATGGAATAAAAATTTATTTCTAAGTTTTTCAACACTTTTCCGGCCACACAAATTGATTTGACCCTGTATATATACTTTTTCGGATGTCCTTTATCGAATGGCGTTTTCAAATTTTTGGTACTCGGAATATTTCGGGTAGTTTACTGATGGAATAAAAATTTATTTCCAAGTTTTTCAACACTTTTCCGGCCACACAAATTGATTTGACCCTGTATATATACTTTTTCGGATGTCCTTTATCGATTGGCGTTTTCAAATTTTTGGTACTCAGAATATTTAGGGTAGTTTATGATGGAATAAAAATTTATTTCTAAGTTTTTCAACACTTTTCCGGCCACACAAATTGATTTGACCCTGTATATATACTTTTTCGGATGTCCTTTATCGAATGGCGTTTTCAAATTTTTGGTACTCGGAATATTTCGGGTAGTTTACTGATGGAATAAAAATTTATTTCCAAGTTTTTCAACACTTTTCCGGTCACACAAATTGATTTGACCATGTATATATACTTTTTCGGATGTTCTATTCGAACGGTGTTTTCAAATTTTTGGCACTCGGAATATTTCGGGTAGTTTATGATGGAATAAAAATTTATTTCTACGTTTTTCAACACTTTTCCAGCCACACAAATTGATTTGACCCTGTATATGAACTTTTTCGAATGTCCTCTATCGAATGGCAATTTCAAATTTTTGGTACTCGGAATATTTCGGGTAGTTTACTGATGGAATAAAAATTTATTTCCAAGTTTTTCAACACTTTTCCGGCCACACAAATTGATTTGACCCTGTATATATACTGTTTCGGATGTCCTTTATCGAATTCCGTTTTCAAATTTTTGGTACTCGGAATATTTCGGGTAGTTTATGATGGAATAAAAATTTATTTCCAAGTTTTTCAACACTTTTCCGGCCACACAAATTGATTTGACCCTGTATATGAACTTTTTCGAATGTCCTCTATCGAATGGCGTTTTCAAATTTTTGGTACTCGGAATATTTCGGGTAGTTTACTGATGGAATAAAAATTTATTTCTAAGTTTTTCAACACTTTTCCGGCCACACAAATTGATTTGACCCTGTATATATACTTTTTCGGATGTCCTCTATCGAATGGCGTTTTCAAATTTTTGGTACTCGAAATATTTTTCGGTAATCGGAAATTTTTGGTACAATACTGGAAACGTAGAAACTTAAGTTAAATTTGTGGTATACGGAATATTTTTCGTTAATCGGAAATTTTTGGTACAATACTGAAAGCGTAGAAACATAAATTATTACTTTTTTCTGTCACTGAGCTACAATCAATCAGTCCTATGTGCGTACATATCCTTCCGGTCAACTCGGAATATTTTGGTTAATTCCATATTATCCAGCTAAGTCAATATGGATATATCACTCTTCCTTGAATTATTAATATCCCTCTGACTTCAAGTTACCCAAGAAAACTGATAATGAGCTTATTCGTAAAAATAATTGATATGGCAACACCGCGGACCATACTCCTCGTCAGAAAGTGTGGCCAGAAAAGTGTGGCTAACTTCAGTCTAATTATATAGATGATATTTTAGTTTCAAACTAAAACCACAAAGTTCATAATGCAACATTCAAACACATGTGGAGGTGAAACACACGGCATAATGAAGAACTGAGAAAGCGGACATATTTGGAGAGGATTGACGTAAACAGTCGAAAATAAAAAATAGTAGTTCAGATAGTTATTAGCTGATTTTTGTAGCGTCAGTTGAGAATGTTAAGATACATATTTAAATAAAGAACAGAAAAAAAATTTGTTCTCTTCGAAAAAAAATTGGTTAGTATAAAACACGGTCGTACATACAGGTCTGGAAACTCGAGGTTGTTTCCTATGTGAGAAGTGAGACCGCTAAGCGTCGACTTTCGCGTAGTACCAAAAGACGCCACGTAAGAGTATTCTCTGACAACTGTCAGTTGACTTGTCAAAACAAGGAATACCTGCGTTTTTAGAAACAAATAACGAAACCGTGAATTGTGCCGAAATGCAAAACGGGGTACAAAATTGTAAAGCAAGAAACTTCTGTTTTTAAAGTGCCGAAAGTTGCGGAAATGCGAAAAAAGTGGATGCTTGCGATTCCGGGAAGAAATCGTTTTACTACTTCGTGATCCAAGCGCTAGCTGGCGGCTGAGCGAGGGACTACGAGTTTGGCGACGCGTAAGAGACTCATGTCAACCATAGAGTTTCCAGACCTGTATGTACGACCGTGGTATAAAATTACTACATTGGGGACCGCGACATGATCATAACAGGAAACAGATCTGATGAAACATAGAAGAGCTACAAAAACAAATTACTGTGCTGCGTAAGCAACTTTCAGCGATGCAGTATCGAGAAACACCACCTACATCCGAAGTGGGACACGTATCCGTGCTGGGGGAAGGACAATGATCTCTGGTTAGGCTAACGAGAGGTACAGTTTGCGTTGGCCCGAATTACTGCTGAGCGGATGAAATTTTATCACCTCAGGTCGGTTGTGGACAAAGAAACCACGGAAATGGTCGCTGATCTGCTACGTTCAGAAAAACCGGCACTGACATATGACTCCATCACTGAGACTTTCGTTTACGTGAATTATTGACACGATTGGAACTGGCTAACAATAGCCATCGCAATCTAACTGAAATGCGAGCTTTGTCAAGTACAAGTCCCGATATTTTGAGACAATTATGGATACAGCGCCTTCCGGTACTCACTCAAGCCATACTACAGACAGTAGAGACCAGAGATTTAGATAACCAGGCTGAATTGGCGGACCTGTATACACCCCAAAGGTATTAGCTTGTTCTCAAGCGGGTGCACCACCCATTAGTTTAGCATCACTGCCTGATGCAATTTCCACCTTCCGTAGAGTTTCAAGACAGACAACCTTCACGCCGTTTTCAGCTCTCAGTCACCACAACCTCACCGGCGGCGCTCGCCAGCACGCATCAATAGGCAGCCAAAATTCAACGAACCTACTTAGTGCAGGTATTGTTCTTGGCAGAGAATTTATTAAGTGCCATTCGCCCTGCCGACAGAAATCGAACCGGTCTACAGGAGTCAGCGGTGTGCTCTTGTCATAGCCTTACCCATCGACTTTTCCTCAGAGATAACACAACCAAGATACAGTTGCTCGTTGACACGGGTGCTGACGTGTTAACAGTGTCTCAAACACCCACAAAGCGGTGACTGCTCTGCCATGTAAACAAATTGATTCATCATCCAGTTAGCTCACTAGACCCAAACGCAGCGGCCCATGCACTGCAATACAATCTCAATTCACCGCGAATGGTTTCATCCACTGGAAAAGTTAGGCATAATACAGTCCATTTCATTCATACAAGAGGTCAACCGGTCACCAGACGAATTAGCGGCAGCCAAATCAGTAAATACTGTCATGGACTCCCTAGGTCTTTGCCGTCTCTCACACAGCCCTTGGTCGAGAGCTCTGCACATTGCGCCTAATAGATCAGAGGAGTGGCGCCCCTGTGGCGACTATCGTTAACTCAAACCTCGAACAATTCCCGATGCGCACCCGTTACCGAATGTGCAAGACTGCTCAGCTTCTCCAGTTTTTACGTTTCCAGTTCCCGTTCGGGCCTATCATCAGATCCCTTTCCATCCCTGTCCACCCGAAACACGGTCTCCGAAACGCAGCTCAAACGTTTCAGTGTTTCAATAATCAGGTTTTGCAAGAATTTCCTTCTACCTATGCTTATCTCGATGATATCTTGACGGCCTCTGCGAATTACGATCAAGATCTGACGCATTTGACTGCAGTATTCTGAAAACTTCGCGATTTCCGCATAGTACTTAATTTTCAAGTACGTCAAATACAAGCTTTCTCAAAACCTACGACTGTCACAGCTACGACCTTTTTTGGGAATTTGTACATAAGGTATTCCCACAAGCTGCTCTGAATGCATTGCATGGCACGAAGAAAGCACCAGTTAAGTGAACAGCAGTCCTAGAAGAGGCATTCGAGGCAACGAAAGCTTCACTAGACACGGTGGTAAATCTCAGTCACTCAGACGCGGCAGCTTCATTTAAATTATACACAAAGTCATTGGGGCTGTGCTCCAACAGCTCAGCAACGGACAAGATCAACCTTTAGGTTTTATTGTGTAAGTTTTCGAAAGCGGAAGTGAACTATTCCACATACGATCGGGAACTTCTTGCCATATACGCTGCTATCAAACATTTCAAGTTCATGTTCGAAGGAAGAGAGACGAAAGAAATAATCATGATCATGGTACTACCTCCACGAGAGTTAGCCCTCGCTCAGAAATCCTATCCGCAATTACAACACATCTCACACTGCTTTACAAACACCTCTGTACGAAGTTATCTTAGGAGATGGTTTTCCTTTGTTCTTCCATGGAGCAGCTCGTTCTAACGTTCCAGAAGTCCTACGAAAAGCTGCCTGCAATTACCTCCACAACTTGGCGCATCCTGGCCGTAGGGCCATGGTTAAGCTTCAAAGTCCAGATATTTCTGGCCATATATGGCGAAATTCATCATAGAGTTTGTCAGATGCTGTGTCCCGTGCCAACCCAGCGAGGTAACAAGCCACGAACGAGTTCCTCTTAGCAAGTTTCGGGCTTCGGATGAACGTTTTGCGAATATTCATATGGCCATCGTTGATCCCCTTGCTCCAGCTAAACGCCATTGTTTTCTTTTGACCTGTGTAGACCGAAAGTATCCCATTCCTGAGCAAAACACTGTCGGCAGGATGAAGAACAACGACGGTACAGTTAAAACATGGAGAGGGAGCCGAGGAGATATTTGGAAAGAATTTACAGTCAATCAAAAATGAAAAATATAAGTTTTAAACATAACAATCCTGCTACTGACGTCAGCCAGATTTAACAATAGCGCTGGAATATACATGGTCTTTCGTTTGAAATGACCGAATTCGATAATTTGTACAATTTGAAAAATAAAACTGTTCTTGAGAAATAAAATCGAGGAGAGATTAATGTCGCCCTCCTCATCCTAAAAGTCTAAAATTTGAATTTACCTTCTAAGAAAACTCCAAATTACCTGTAAAATTCGTCTGTTATTTTTACATAATTTTAATTTTGATGAAACTAAGCCTTAAGACCAAAAATTATATTGGTGTTTGTTATTCAATTCTCCAATCATTTATTATGGTTCTAGTATAGTCACTTTATTATGTACAGATAGGCAACTCTGTTAACACGTTGTATTGTGTGTTGCATATCTAGTAGGGTATTTTTCTTAATATATCAAGGTTTAATGTTAGAGAAGGATGGTCGAGAATGTATTAAAATGGCCGTCTACTAAAAGTTAAGTTCTTGTCAGTTGTGTAATGTTTTCACGTTTTATTGAACTAATACACATCTAAGTACATGGAAATTGGTGTATTTATTTGGAAAACAACCTTAAATTACGTTCAATATCGGCAGATGGGATTCAATGTGTGCAATTATTCCACAAGTACAGAATCATTGTTGAATCTAGAATTTTATTTACAGATCTCCACCAAGTTGAGGTTACATTTTCTCCCTTGAATCGAGGATCCAATAAATTTGAAAGAGAATGAGGCGCAGCCAAGGCCAATTCTAAGCGATCTTTAACCTTTTGTATATCTCTTCTTTCAATTTCTCAGTCTGTATGTTCACCTTCAAATGAATTTAACAAGTCAACCCAAATCTCAGTAGATTATTCGTACTTTGTCTAATCCCACATATATATTTTGATCCAGGACATTACAAGACGCGACATCTTTTGTAGTTTTGATGGTCAAATAATATATAGCAACAGGTCTACTGATTAAAACTACAATCATTTAATTTGGAATAAATAGGAATTCACTGGATAATAATAAATAATTTCAATAATACGATAATAAATATATTAGTGGAAGATCTTTCAAAACTTATTATTTTGCAGAATACGCTGAATAAACTATTGTTTTATATGTATTCTTGTGGGTTGCGGATATAGTTCAATAAACGCGCATAATTAGAAGAAACCACAGAAGGTAAATTAAAAGTGAAACACATGGTTCTTTTTGAAACATGTTTTTATTGCAGAATTAAAAGCATTTAAAATATTAAATAGGGAGATTGCATTGAGCCAAAGTTGCGTATCGGTGAGCCCGATAATGTAACTTTAGATACCGTAGTAGGTTTTGATTTTATCAATCTGCCACATGTAAATTGTATTTTGGTCAGAGAGATGTAAGAATAGAGAGCGCTAGTCCCATAAAAGCCTATGTTAATCGAGTGACCGGGATTGAAAAAAGAGATTAGTAACCGATTTCTCCCTTCCAACAAATTTTTTTCTCCCGTACTCTATGCGCGGCATTCACAATTCGTTCTTTCGACGTCGAGTCTTCCGCTAATGTAGTTGGTATGGGAAGCTTGGTAACTCATTCATCCCCACTCCGCGGCTCTAAATTCATTAAGTCCGGTCACTAATATATCCTTTAGCGCTCTCTATTTTTACATCTCTCTGATTTTGGTACCTTGTTAAAAATGGAGTTTACCAATGAATAAAACAAACGAGATATGATAAAACTTTATTCCAAAACGATAGAGTCGGCGCCAACACAACACAAATGTATCCCGAAAGATAACTTTGTGCAAATTATTGGACAGAAATCTCGCAGAGTTTGGTTCGTATGAAAAATTAAGACAGAATTATGTAAACAAAACTGATGAGAACACTCATAGTATGATAGAATTAGCTAAAAATGGCGGTAATTTTTGAATAATTCTGAGTTCGGAGAAAAAATTGCTTTAAGTAGATAATTATGATACAAATTGAAGGAACTAAAATCGAACATTTTTTAATAGTCGCAACAGGTCCAAAAAAAATGGTGAAGATGGCCAAAGCAAGTTTTTCGCGTCGGACATCGTCGGATTGAGTTGAAAAGGAAAAAGTTTCTGATACCCTTATGCGCCGTAGGAAGACAGAAAAAATGAGCTGCGAATGAACCGATTGGACCAAGCGGTGACCCCGCAAATTGCAAAAATCATCGATTTTGCTCGAAATTTCAAATATTCATAACTCTTGTTTTTTGAAAATTAATAGCTGAAATTTCCATGGGTTGTAGCTTTTGTGCTCACCAAGTACCACATAAAATTTCAGCATGATCGGATGTATACTTTTTGCAAACCGCAGCTTAATGCAAAAAAAAGCACTTTTGTAAAGTTGTGGAGTGTTAATGCCCTATTTTTTTTACAAGATCATCTTCTTCAATAGTTAATGAACAACTTATCAAATTTCCAACCTCTTATCTTTTGTAAAAGTTGCTAAAACAATTATTTTAAATAATGGTACTTCGTGCTCTTGGCTGTGTGGCGCGCGTGGAAGGGAGAGCCGCCGTGCTAGCCAACGCAGTTTCTACCGCACTCGGCTATCCGGCGTTTTCAAACGTATGGATTCAAAATGCAAACGCTCGTAAAAAACAACATTATCTCGGGAACTCTTGCTCGAAAATAAATGTGTATGGTATTTTAACATATTTTTTGTTGTAATATATCAAATAACGATAAGAAATAATACAAAAAATTTGAAAAGTTACATTGATAAAACGTATTTAGTACATATTGTACTAAAAAATTGAATGTAAGTAAAATATACGAAATTGCTCTTACTTATAGCATGTAAAACATTACAAAATGTATTGTTATTTACTTCAGTTCCAAAATGTTGTAATACTAGACAATGTAATTAAAATATTGTTGGAGAGTAATGGTAATTTTATATTTTTTTATTATACAATTAAATTATTAATACACATTACAATAGGATGGGAGTAATTATCAAGAGACAGAAGTGATGTGACAGTAACGGATGATGCATTTATTATATTATAATTGAAGAGGTACAAATGATTAACAATTTCTTTTTGTCATTTTTTTTATGGGTGATGGAAATTCATAAATATCACTATTGTCTAAATTGGTTACGTATTATTTTTCCCCCCTTTCATCCTGTTGTTCTTCTTGAACATTATCTCTCTCACCCTCCTCATTTATATCTTCGTCGTTTGACGCTGAATTTATCAAATTATCTATATAATCGTCATCTTGTATTGAGTTATCATTTTCTTGCAAAGGAACATGAATGACTTCAACATTACTGCAAGTTTCACCGTGGCATGTAATACATATTTGAGTGCTTTTTGCAGCCGCACGAGTTCGATTTACAGCCAGAGGCGCATTGGCATGAAATTATTTTTAAAACTTCTGCTGGTATGAGGTCTTCATTGCTGTAAATCGGTAGCAAGACATTAGGCGAGGTTTTCCACCCCCAGTCAGTTGGAATTTTATCATTTCCAAGTCATTTCTGCACTTGCAAATATACCCTTAAGCAGTGCTGTGAAGCAGCACCGTCAGTAGGTGGTAGAAAACGCAGCTGAAACGACGATCGATTAACCGATTTGCAAAAAAGTGTAAATCGTAAATCATTTAACCACTGTTCAATCATTTTTCCGCCGTATAATTTGGAAATGATTTGATTACCGTTTTTTGAAATATTATTAGGTGCTCCCGTACAGTCGTTGAATATATCTGCATAAAAAAAAATGACAAAAAGAAATTGTTAATCATTAATGTGAAATCATTTGTACCTATTCATTTATAATATAATAAATGCATCATCCGTTACTGTCACATCACTTCTGTCTCTTGATAATTACTCCCATCCTACCATTACTCTCCAACAATATTATAATTACATTGTCTAGTTTACAACATTTGGAACTGAAGTAAATAACAATGAATTTTGTAATGTTTTACATGCGATAAGTAAGAGCAATTTCGTATATTACTACTTACATTCAATTTTTTAGTACAATATGTACTAAATACGTTTTATCAATGTAACTTTTCAAATTTTTTGTATTATTTCTTATCGTTATTTGATATATTACAATAAAAAATATGTTAAAATACCATACACATTTATTTTCGAGCAAGAGTTCCCGAGATAATGTTGTTTTTTACGAGCATTTTGAATCCATACGCTCGAAAACGCCGGATAGCCGAGTGCGGTAGAAACTGCGTTGGCTAGCGCGGCGGCTCTCCCTTCCACGCGCGCCACACAGCCAAGCGCACGAAGTACCATTATTTAAAATAATTGTTTTAGCAACTTTTACAAAAGATAAGAGGTTGTAAATTTGATAAGTTGTTCATTAACTATTGAAGAAGATGATCTTGTAAAAAAATAGGGCATTAACACACCACAACTTTTTTAAGATCATTTTACATCTTGCTGAAATTTTGTGTGGTACTTGGTAAGCACAAAAGCTACAACTCATGAAAATTTCAGCTATTAATCTTCAAAAGAACAAGAGTTATGAATATTTGAAATTTCGACCAAAATCGATGGTTTTTTGCAATTTGCGGGGTCATCGCTGGTCCAATCGGGTTCATTCGCAGCTCATTTTTTCCGTCTTCCTACGGTGCATAAGGTTATCAGAAACTTTTTCCTTTTGAACTCAATCCGACGATGTCCGACGCGAAAAACCTGTTTTGGCCATCTTCACCATTTTTTTGGACCTGTTGCGACTATTAAAAAATGTTCGATTTTAGTTCCTTCAATTTGTATCATAATTATCTAGCTGAAGCAATTTTTTCCCCGAACTCAGAATTAAAAATTCCAAAAAGCTAATTCGATCACACTATCAAGAATGCTTTCAACAAAACTAACAATAATAATGACTAAAAAAAAACAAAATCACCACAAAATGTTGTCCGCGATTCTCTAAATAAAAACTGCTCTTCTCTGTGTTATGCACTGAGCGATTTCTTTCCCTTCTTCGTAATCTCCCAAACTATCTATAGATGTTAAGTTCAAGCTAGTCGATATTTTAGCATTCGCCCCACCCATAACTTCTATTTTTCAGCGTACCGCCCCATAAAAATGTGCCGAGGACACAGAGTTGTGGGGAACTGACTGACCATCTCACTGGTCCATTACGCCCGATCCATGTGTCACCAAATCTTTCGATAAGATAATTAGATACCTGTCTTGTGTTGAAACCAGATGCTGTTGTAGGGAAATAATCGAAATAGTCTTTGAGAGTTTGCGTCAAAAACTGATAGATTTCTCCGTTGAGAGTGCAGTTAAAGAAATGAAGACCCAAAATTCTGTATTTATAAATACCTGCCCACAAGTTAAGGCTGAATCGCACTTGCGGTCGAATTTCTCGAAATTGCCTGGGGTTGTTTATGCTCCAAATGTGTTCATTGTTTCGATTGAATGTTCCACAATTCCAAAACGCTGCAAAATCGGGTCTCCTTTGTAGCCAAAAATTGGAAGCGCCTTTCGGCATTTCTTGGGTGCAGTTTTTGCGATACGTGAATTTTGTAGCATTTTGAGCTTTTTGAGCTGTCTCCAGCCACTCCTATGAGAAGAAACATTTACATCGGAGGAAATAAGGCGTGCGGATTTGCAGAGTTCATATTTATCTCCAAAATATCTACTTTTAGATTTCGCGTCTTGTAATGCCGCGGATTAAAATATATATCTGTAGGATTAGACAAAGTGCGAAGCTACTGAGATTTGGATTGACTTGTTAAATTTATTTGAAGGTGAACATACAGAATGAGAAATAAAAAGAAAATATACAAAAGGTTAAAGATCACTCGATTCATGGGAGGAAATGTAACTTCAACTTGGTGTTCTGTAAAAAAATCTAGATGCAACTATGTGGAATAATTGCACACTGCAATGGAATCACATCCGCAGATATTGAACGTAATTTTTCGTCTTATGGCTTAGTTTCATCAGAATTAAGAAATCAGTTGGGCAATGAAAAAGCAGTCTAATTAGTATGTATGTTTAGAGAGCTGAACAGTTCTTCAAGTGTTATTACCATTACTGCTAATGATAGTCGATAGAGATCAGTAGATCTAAGAACTTTATTTTTCATTCAAAAAATATAAATAATACAAATTGTGTTGTATTCTCTCAGTTAATGTTGTTCAAAAAGTTGTTTTTTATTCACTTCAAAGTTTTACTATTCAAGTTTGTAATTTTTATTAATTATGTAAAAAAACACACTCAAATCTAATTTTACAGGCTACTTGAATTTTTCTTATGTATATGTTAAGTTTTCTTAGTATTCTGGTTCTTTGAAATGACTAAAAATAAAATACGATTTCTCTTTTTGACGTTTCGATATTTTATATATATTTATCAAAAATTGTTATGATAATTAATGTTTCCATATAATTTAGAAGTTTTAAAATCCAATTAAAACTGCATAAAACATTGGATCAGTTCACGCAATTTTCTAAGAGTTTGAATGTCATCAATCAAAATCACAATCATTTTGTTCAGCACATTCTTTATCAAAAATTTCAACTGCTTCAGTATTACTGATTCGAATGTATGATCTAGTATTTCATCAGAAACCTTATCAAACAGTGATTCGTTTGGCAACAGTAATACCTACTTATATAAGTAGTACAATATATGTATGTTGAATGTACACTTTCCTACCATAGCTGCTTGCTTTCTATTTACCTACTGAGCTTTATTTCGCCACTATGAATCTCATGTTTCAATATATACATAAAATGGGACTTCTCTGGCAAACAATCTGCTCTACAAACACCCACAAAGTATGGTATCTACATAAAAAAAGACTTGCATGTTTTAGAATAGGGAACATTTTTTTGTTCATGTTTTGGAAATGTATATCAGAATCAGTGTTCACGTTTGTGGATGTTCACGTTATGGTATGTTCACATTACCAAGACTCTACTGTAATACGATAACAGGATTATCGGTCAAGATTCTTGGGCAGGTTCAAGTGAGTGTTTAATTCAACACCAATATTTTGCACATTTCTGTAAGTATGAATATAATTATTTTCTATTGTTAATCACCACATTACATGTAATTTTGTAGACCCAGATGGAGCAATAAATTATTGTGAAATATTAGACGTGAAATAGTTCCACTTATAGTGGAACTACGGAATTCTACGGAAAAATGAGGCGAGGTTCGTAAAAATTTGATAGAGGTTGGAGAGGTAGGAAAAGTTGTCTCTTGTTATAGGGATAATGATATTCCGGAATTTTCAACAAGAAATATTTGGTGCAACCAAACCAAAAATCACAAAAACTGGTTTCTAGGACTTTTTTGAAGTTTTAAATTTTTTGGACTCCTTAGACTTCTGTCTAAGTCTCAAGTCTAAGGGGTCCAACAAAATTAAAACTTCAAAAATGACCTAAAAAGGCCGAGAAACCAGTTTTTGTGATTGTTAGGATGGTTGCACCAAATATTTCTTGTTGAAAATTCCGGAATATCATTATTCCTATAACAAGAAACAACTTTTTCCACCTCCCCAACCTCTATCAAATTTTTACGAACCTCGCCTCATTTTTCCGTAGAATGACTCCACTATTAAGCCTGCCCAAGAATCTTGACCCATAATCCCGTTATCATATTACTTAATATATTTTCTTACTTTTCTTAGTAATTTAGTTTCTATATTGTTACTATGAATAATATTTGTATTCAATTTCAATGTGAATGAGACAATAAAATCGTTACCAAACATTAATATAATATTAAGATAAAAATCATTTCTACACAAAGCCCATTTTGATATAAATCATATTATTTAATATATCAAAAGATTCAAAATTAGATATAGTTTGAGGAAGGGTTTAATAGTTACACAAGATTTACTATCTAAAAAGATTCATTTCTAATAATAAAATTTACAAGTAACATAGTATTAAATTGCAAAAAATTCAGAGATTAAATCAAAACCTTTTAAAAGCTATGTTTTAGTAACGCAAGATTACTATGATTATAAATGAATGAATATTTGCAGAAACAGAATCAAAACAAAAATACAAATTCACACAATTTTTTTCACAGATGAAAAATTGTCTCGGTTAATAATAAACTGGTTGCTTCCTCATTTCATTTCTTTTGTGTAGGCTTCTAATTCAGCATCTAATTCTTCAGCAGTAGGGGGCTTCCGCTGATTTCTAGGATTGCGGGTGCCTCTGCCTGTCGGTCGACCTAAGATTAGAACGTAAAATAAGTTCATCAATTTTGTTAACAATCCCAACATATCAAAAATCAGAAAAACATATATGTACTTGTCATTTATACAAGGGAGAGCAATAGAACTCAGTTTGGCTTGGCAGTCTATTATTTCTATCTCTAGAGGCAAGACAATTTAGTCTTGAGTAATGAAATTGATTTAGATTGGGGAAAAGTAAGTATTCTTTTGAGAGAACATTGACAAACACAATGATACTATCGACATGGTTTTGATGCCATAACATTATGGTACTTTATATTTATATTTGATATTCCGTTCATCAATCTGTCAAAGTTGAAATTTTAGCAATTAAAATCAAAGTTATGCCACCATTTGAACAATGTTTTGTTCATACTCGAGTGGAGTCTAATTAAGATTCGAGGATCCAAGAAACCCTTGGAATATTTAGCGAAACCCAGTTTTTTTATCTGTTAACTTTCGGGAAATTCTAGGTACCTCAAAGGTTCCGTACAATTACAAATTTGGAGACATTATTTATTACACTCGCTTAGTAATCAAAATCGGGCTCTCACGATTTTAGAATGGTGTTCCTCGAAAATTGTTATTGTATGGCTGGGAATGTGTATGTAGATATGCTAGCCACAAGCACGTTAAACAATCCAGTATGGAATGTTGGTAGAACATTAAGATGGTAAAACGCTAAACCATTTGATGAAATTTTGGTTCAATATAATAATAATTATAATTAATCTCGTAAAACTGAAAAGTAATGATTTGGAATGAGTAATGCAATAATCAATTCAAGATGATCAGTAAAAAGAATAGCAAAATGGTCAACATAATTAATAATAAATAGTGCACATACATAAGCCAAAACCTAATTTTTCCGTTTAAGACCGTAGTTCAATAGTGCAATTTGCATGATGAAGGTGAACATCATGAACCATTTTTCGCCAATTTCATTTAAATCTCACCAGCATACTTAAATTATTTAGTTTTTGAATTATTTGAAGCTTAACATTTCTCCCAACTCCATTATACAATAACATAATTTGCTTCCAACAAACGTGATAAACAATATATCTGAATAATTCATCAGATTTGTTTATTTTTTTATACTCGATTACACGAGAGGAAAACCTATAATATATGAACCAGCGGATAGCAAAGGATTTTTGTTTGAAATTAAGGAGTTCCACAACTTCGATAGGAAAATGAAGTCTGGTAGAAAAACGGATTTTATGATAATCCGGCCAAGTATTTCTATTGTATGTGTACTTTATAATCAGGATTTCATGGTACTCGTTAATCTGAACCTGAGTTTTTGGTAAAATCAAGACATTATTTCCGAAATTGAAATTTTTGTTGGACGTTCACATGAATACATCAGCACTGCGTGCGTGCCTTTGTTTTTAGAACTAACTAGATACATGCCCAAATAAAAACTTCTTCGAAAAACACAAAACTAATCTGCCAATAAAAAAGAATCCTATATAATAGAAATACTAGATCGTAGAGTCAACAATTTCCGATATTAAAACAAGCAAACAGAAAATCAAAGGGTATAGTACATCGCACTTTTGCGTCAGAAAAACATTAAGAAAGGCCGAATATCTAGGAATGGAAACATGCTTGTTGCATGGTTTTGTATACCCCGATTTCCTATGAAGTCTTATCTGCCAAAGCACAACAATTTTCTATCGAAGCCTAGGGAAATGATAAGGTTCAAGCTACCAAGGGTTGGTTTAATCTCAGAAAAAGGCAAATATGTTAAAGAACAAAGCGCCGTCGTATTTACTGAAAATTATCAACAGTTGAACTCCACACCAGGTCAAATATGTGCATACATGATTTTGTAACGACGTAAAAAAACGTAGTTTGATGAACTTTGATAACTCAAAATGTAACAATATATCATCTTGTGATAATAGATAACGTAAATGTCATTATTTTTGTGTTATATATTTAGTCGAACTTTTCTCTCAAAAAAGTAAGAAAGTTATTTACCAATAGACACTAGAGATTATGAATAACAACTGTCATATTTAATGATTTTCTCAATAGGTATGTAGAATACTGAAATGAAACAAATTTAAATTAGGGTTTTATTTCACTATTCTATATATTTTTGAAATGAATTTACACCAAGTAAACGCCGAACCCATATAGACACCTTTTCACCATATTCATCATAATAATCAAGCATGTTGGTTAATAATATCCGGTTATTATTCAAGAATTCCGATTTAATAATTTTTAGCTTAAAACATGTACACGAAAAAATTAGTTGTCCTATCTTATACCATGTATTATATCAAATAGCATGTATTTTTATCCATATTGTAAAATTAAGCAGTTTTCATTTTTAATTTAATTATTAGTTAGTTAGTAGGTATAATACATATGCATTTTTAAATGTTTCGAGGTTGTAGATATAAGGAAAGACCTCACTAGAATTCCACAACTTTAATAGGAAAATAAAGTAGAAAATCAGATTTTCCGATAATCCGGCCAAGAATTTCGATTGCGTGTGTACTTCATAATCCGGATTTCATGGTACTCGTAAATCGGAATCTGCGTTTTTGGTAAAATCAAGACATTATTTCCGAAATTTTGGTTGAGCATTCACATGATTATATGAGCAGTTGGTGTCTTAATTTTTACCACCTGACTAGATACCTATCCATATCAAAATTCCCTCGAAAAGAAAACATACTACTCTATCAATAACAAATAATCCTACACAATAGAAAGACAAGATCATAGCCAAAGTAGAAAGTGTCAACAATTCCGATATTAAAACAAGCAAATAGAAAATCAAATAGTATGGTACATAATATGTTGAGACAACTTTGCACTTTTGTGTCAGAAAAACATTAAGGCTGAATATCTAGGAATGGAAATAATAAGTTTGGAGCTACTAAGGGTTGCATTTTTAATTTCAGAAAAAAGGCAAATATGTCGCCGCCGATCCATTTACAGGAAAGATACAACAGTTGAACCCCACACCAGATCGAAAAATGTGCATAGGGCACATTAAATTTATGTCAAATTAGTATGAAAGATTTATTACGTTCATCTTAATTAATATATCTCATAATTAATTTTAAATATCTTGATTGTGGTCTAGCAATATTATTATTTATATCTAGTTCAAATGTTGATTCAAGTTTTCATAGTTGCTGTATTCATGTTTGAAATTTACTTCATTTGAAAATTGAATAAAAATTTGGCAGTATACAACATACACAATCTGTTCTTTGGAATATCAAATCTGCTCATGAGGTTACATCTTGTACATCTCATAGATTAATCAAATAATAATGTAGACATTTCAAAACTTAACCATTACATGTAGTTAAGAAATGTTTGTGATGATCTATTATTTTTCAGCTATTTTAAGAAGTTTGAAGTTTTGACAATTGATTTCCTGGACTTTGGAATAACATCCAATGTGAATACAAGAAAAATTGGTATTCTGTTTTTTTATGATCTACCATTATTCATGAGATAACCATCGGGTCGAAAGTTATTAAAGGAGTTTCATTTGAACCCATCTAACAGAACAATTGATAGGAAATTTTCATATAATTCTACAATATCCTTCTATTGGAAAAATAATATTCATATTGAATTTGGGGAACATTTTCCCTTGTAATAAGATATCCAATTCCCGAGACCTCATTTGACCTCATCTGATCAGTTAACCGAGTAATGGTCAAATCAGTTGTAACTTGGTTTAATTCATTACATGAGGCAATTACAAGGGGGTAATGTATTTCAAAACTGTTCTAGGGCAAAATGTTTACAAATGGAAACTCTGATTCTCCAGATTAATATACTGAAGTGTAAAATAGCTATTTATGTTATGTCATAACAGTGTTCTAGTCTGAAACAATGGGTTAATGGAGCATTGAAAATTTCTAGGTTTTCATTATGTATAGAACCTTGCTTATATGAAAAGTCATAGTAGTAAGTAATTACCACAGTTGCTCGATATATTGAAAAATTTTTTTTAATATTTTCACAAAAACAACAATAACAATGAAATTTAAGACTAAAAATCAGTAGTTTCAGAAAAGAACAAGAAACAAGAGGATAGAAATGACTAGTACTGAGAGTAAAAAGTTATTTCAGATACTTTTGATTCAAAGAGATCATGCATTGGAAAAACTAATAGTTTGGGTTGAGTGATAATTTAGATTGTGCTACTTTGTACTCTACAAAATTTATTTTTTATTATGGATGCTTTTGCAACACCATCATTCAAGTTAAATATTTGCAAACAGATTTTATGTTAGCTGACATTATTATAAGTGCTCTGAGTTTCTGACTTTTTTTTGTATGTTTAAAACAAAAATATATGTTGATTTATTCAACATACATTGAGTTTATATACCATAATAAAATAACATTCCAATAAGTGGTGCAATATTTCAGATTTCAACATATTCAGACTAAACTCTGCTCTTGTACATACATGTAATCACTTAAATAAGTTAATAATAGGTTATGCTAATAGTTACAATACTATATTTCAAATGGAACAAACTGTTTACAATATCGTGGCAATAGATTCAGAACTAAACCTGGCTTTAATGAGTACAACTTCTTTATACATAATGACAAAATGAAAAATGTAATCCTTTTATAAAATTTAGATACATGCCTTAATCATTTTCAGAACCACAAAATATCACTTTAGAATTTCTGAATATTTAGAGATATTGAATTATTGTACTGATTATATCATACTTATTTATTCAACTAATAAGAATACTGAAGATACCGATTTTATAAAATCAATTCCAAAAAGAATGAGAAATTAAGGGATATAGAAACACAATAAAACATTTAGTACATAAGAGCTGAATCAGCTTAAATATTTGTGCATGAAGTAGAAATACATACAACTCACTCCATCGGTATGTAGTAAAATGACAAATTTTATAAAATTCTTCTAGAATAATCCTAGAAATAAATATATCCTAATTGCTCTATCCTACACAAATATTGTAAGGTCAATCTGGTGGTCAAATTTGTTGAAATGTTCAGTTGCAAAATATAACATGTTCTAAAGTGAAATTAGTTCACACAAATATTCAAATACCATTCTTCGTCAATATTTTCAACTCCAATTCCACTCAAGGTAGTATTGAAAATGTTAGAATGAATCTAAACACTGTTACTGCCTTACTATGTACAGTGGTTCTAAATAATATTTCCGCAATAAATAGAGAAAATTTCAATTCAAAAAAATCTTATCCTATGAAATTCTCCTCAACTTATGAAAGTAATGTATCCTGAGGAATTTCATGGAATTAAAATCAACATCATAATCAAACTGTTTTATATATCATTGAAGCAGCTCAAATAAATCTAAAACAATATTCTAACCTCGGGTAGGCCTTCCTCCTCTAGTTCCTCTAGTACTACGGGTTTGAAACTTGCTGGTTTGTGGAGGGGGTCCTCTTCTTATTGGTGAAGGTATTTCAGATGTAGTAAGTTGAATAATCATAGCTCTTCCATCTAGTGGAACTCCATTATATTGCTTCATCGCTTTAATGGCATCACTCCTTCTTTCAAATATAACATCTGCAGTTCCCAAAGATCTACCAGACCTGTCATAATGGACAGCCGCACTTTTGAGGGGCCCAAACTCTGCAAACAGCTCTTGAATATCAGAATCCGAGACTCCAAAATCTAAATTAGACACCATGAGCTTAGTGGGCCCCATATTAGACTGAATAACAGCTCGAGCAGCAGATACTTTACGTGGCCCATAGCCTTCAAACAGATCATGCTTCCATGCACTGTTTACGTCTCCCTAAAGAAACAATTGGATGTTGTCAAAACCAAAGCTTCCGCCGTGTACATGGTAAAACTCAACAGTTTCGGTTAAGCTGGTTCCACATGTTAAAATTCTAAAAATGTAAAAACAATTACCCGGCTATAAGAAGGTCGCGCGATTCCTCCACGATTTCGGCCTCTTTGAATGCTACCAGATCTTCTGAAGTTACGTCTTTGGGCACCGGCACCACGGCCGGGGCCGCCACCTCGTCCTCCTCTTCTGCCTCCTGCACTGCCACCACCGCCTCCTCGCCTTGGTTTATTTGATTTTATAATATCATCCAAACTCATTTCTATTTTGTCTACCATTTTTAGATAAGGTGTCGAATTCACTTCAATTATTATAGTCACTTAATGTCCTCCTAAACGACACAAAACACGAATTCACAAATCAAGACTACAAGCGAAACTATCAGAAAGAAAATGGCGACTGTGAATTGTGCGTTCCGTTCAGTTCAAATCATAAAGTAAAGCAATGCATTTCTCTATAAGTGTTTGCGCCAAGCCATAGATCTACATCATAATAGAACGTGACTAGTTTCTCACAAGCAGGAGCAGATTGTAGAATTTCAATATTATTATCATGGAATGTTACGATAAGAAACCTTCTTAAAATAATAAAATGAAGATACTACTGTATACTCGACATACAAAATCGGTAACGTGTGTTGTCTCAAGGCAATGATTTGGTGATTTATGATCCATACGAATTTGTGTAAATTAAAAATTCTAAAATTATTATTTCTTTTTCTACTACTCAATATCCTTCTCATCCTACAACAATGGACAAATGTATCATTTTCAGTGAACATCCTGGAGGTATGTTCTCAAACAAAACGATGTTGACAGGCAAGAAATCACGCTAGACTTCTTAAAAAGTATAATACATATTATCATTGATTTATTTTCTTTGACCTCTGGTGGTATAAACATGAAATGGTGAGGTTGTTCTGTGATGGAGTACTAACTCGAATATATGTTGCAGTAAAAGCGTTCATTTCAGTCAATATATATACACTAACTAGTCAATGCATACTTACTGATTTGCTTAGCCAAAGTGTTCATAAAAAATGAAATTCACGCTTTCACTACTCAATGTACACATTAACTGACCCCTCTGGGTAGCGAAAGTATATGGACTATAGGGATCCATAGAGGGTAGAATGAGGCAAATACGATGTTCTACATAATGTATGAGCATGTAACAAAAATGGAATTTCATTAACCTCAGACCAGAGAGATGTAAGGATAGAGAACGCGAGCGACTATTTTAGTGACTGGGCTTAAGATATATAATGGGATAGTGGGGGATTTTGTCTAGCGATAAATCAACTACTCCTCAACAGCTTATATTGTATACTACAGTGTGTGGGGCAATATTTAGTAAAGAGAGCGGATGAATCTTCGACCTGTTAGTTTGCTTAGTCATTTTTTTAACGTTACGCTTATGGCGCTCTCTATCTTTACATCTCTCTGCCTGAGACCTAGGGATTGCCGCTTGAAGTAGGTACATGTTCTACAGAATGCATCTAATAAAAATCACTTTCAATAACCTCAGACCTACGGATTGTCGCTTGGAAGTACATGCATGAGGTACGTGAGTGTATTTTTGTTAGATGCATTCTGTAGAACAGCCTACAGCGTATTTTGTGAACTTTTGTGAGCGGATTTTACTATTAGTGGAGTAAATCTGGCGAGAAAAAAGGTAAGGTTGGCGGAAATTTTACGATGCTTACCGACCCGGTGGAAAGTGTTAGTTAGGGTACCAATAAGAACCCCCTGAAATTTCTATTTCCCAAAGTGGGTGCAACCCCCTTTTTTCGGCCCAAAAAGGAGTTATTTGTCATTTTTAAGGGTAGTTTAGCAAAAAAAAATTAATATCTCTGGTTGTATTGAAAATTAAGAAATCAAAGTAGAATCCTTTTATTGTCAATGTCCAAGGAACTTCCAGTCCAAATTTCAAGTTGATCCCATTTCCCCCCTCCCCATAATAGATATGTATATATATATATATATATAACTTAAGAGATATAGTATTAAATTTTCTGAATTATGAAGATAACTTAGATAATTTAACATAGGATTATAAAGATGAATAAACGTAAAAGATTGAACCATAGGCGGGATTCGAACCCACATTTCTGGATTTCTAGTCCAGGGTGTTTACCAATTACACCACTTCGGTCCTATTAGATTTTTATTTATATCCCCCGTTATGCTTGACCTTTGGACTTTCGAACTATTTCACGCTTGGTTGATTTCTACGTGTTTGGCTCCGAGTGACACGTTTGGATGACGTCATTGCGACGCTGGAATCAGCCGGAAAGTTTCCGTGACCTGTTGCACGTGCACTAGATACCACGTTCTCTCTTGTTTTTGGTTGTATCTTCCGACTTTCTAAAGCGGGTTTCCATGTTGCTGGTAATCTTAGTCCGTCATCTCGGTTGTTAAGACTATGTGGACGTTTCTCGATCTCTATTGCCTACCTGGTTATTCTGGTGTAGAAGTGTTCAATGTTGGCTAGAGTCTTTGTGCCGCTAAAGTTGATCATATGGCCAGTACTTCTTACATGTTCAGCTAGTGAAGACGTGGTTTCGTTTTTCGACACAGCGTTTGCATGTTCAGTCTTTCGCACATCAATGCGTCTGTTGGTATGTCCGATGTATGTCTTTTCACAATTACCACATGGCACCTCGTACACTCCTTGGCATTCTAGAGGAATACTGTCTTTTGGATTCCGAAGAACATTTTTGATTTTCCTATCTGTTGTGAAGGTTGTTTTGATATCATGACGGCTCAGTATTTTGCAGATTTTATCAGTTGTGCCTTTTATGTAAGGTAGAAAAGCGTTTCCCACTGGTTGATCTTCATTGTTGACATCCTTCTCATTTTTGCGTTGAGAGTTATGAATCTGTTTTCTTGAATAGCCATTCATCCTAAGGGCTGCTCGGATGGTTTCCATTTCTCCATCGAAGTTCTCCGCATCTGCGAAACGTTTTGACCTTGTCATGAGGGTATTTACGACTGATTGTAGCTGGGATGGATGGTGATGCGAGTTACTATTCAAATATCGGTTCGTGTGGGTCTTTTTTCTGAATACTGTATGTCCCAAACTGCCGTCAGTTTTCTTTGTTACCAAAACATCTAGAAATGGTAATTGGTTGTTCTCTTCGGCTTCTATTGTGAATTTTATCCGATCATGGATTCCATTCAGGTGATCGAGAAACCCTCTTAGTTGTCCTTCTCCATGTGGCCAAATAACGAAAATATCATCCACATATCTGAGCCAAAGTTTGGGTTTTAGTTGCGCTGTGTTAAGAGCTTTAATTTCAAAATCCTCCATGAAAAGATTTGCGATCACTGGTGAGATTGGTGATCCCATCGGTGCTCCTTCGATTTGCCTATATCGCTGTCCCTCGTACATAAAGTAAGTATTGGCTACACAGTGTTTGGCCAAGTCAATAATGTATCCTTCCGGTTTGTATTTATGTTGGATGATCTCTAGGGCTTCGTTTATGGGTACTTGTGTGAACAAGGATGCTACGTCGAAGCTTACTAATATGTCGTCAGGTCCTACTATTTGCATATCTAGAAGTTCGATAAAGTGTTCCGCGTTCCTCACATACGATGATGCTGTCTCAACGTGCGGTTGTAACTTCTTGGCTAGGAATCTTGCTAATGCATGTGATGGTGAGCCGATAGAGCTTACTATTGGTCTCAGAGGTACTGCTGGCTTGTGTATTCTTGGGAGACCATATAGTTTCGGACATCTGGATGATTTTTCTCTTGGAATGAGATGTAACTGTAACTCAGGGTCGATAGGAGATGCCTTGATTTTCGCTTTCGTTGTTTTCTCTAGATATGTAGTGGGATCAGACCTAATCTTCTTGTAAGTCGGATCGTCCAATAGCGCAGCCATCTTGGTTCTGTAGTCATTTGTGTTCATGACAACGGTTGCATTTCCTTTATCTGCTGGTAGGATGATGATGCTTTCGTTCTCTCGAAGAGCTTTCAGTGCTAGGAACTCGTCGTGTGAAATGTTCCTTTTAGGTGGCTTCGAGGTTCGTAGAATACGCGACACATCTTGGCGAATAATCTCTGCTTCACTTTTATCCTGCAGCGAAGTTATAGCAGATTCCACGTTGCAAATGATGTCTTCCAATGGAATGCGTGCCGGTGCAATAGCGAAGTTAAAACCTTTAGCAAGGACATCCATGGAGGCCTTATTCAAAGAATGGTCGGATAAGTTATGGACAACTTTGACAAGATCTATGTTTGTGCTGTCTCCCTCAGGTTTCTGGGTGTCTTTCAGATGATTGAACTTCTTCTTCTGTTTCTCTATAGTTATTTCAGTGTTTTTCTCTGCTCTGAACTCGGCAAGCTGGTCAATTCTTTCCCAAAGTAAAGGATTGATTTCATTGCTGAGATAGAGGTGAACACGTAGTAGCTTGCTGTCAGTATCATCCAGAATTCTTCTTGTTTGGTGAATGGCATCTCGAAGCAGTGCAAAACTCGTTCTTCTCAAGATGTTCTTCGTACTAGTTGTCTTTGTGTGATACGAAAGTTTCATACAGGTTGGAATAATCTTCTGGTCCCGGCAGCGGCGTAGAAAGGTAAGGTCGCACAAAAGTTTCGATCTCTTTGTTCTCAACTTCTCGAAACTTCTTGTTTGATGGAAAACCTCCTCCCCGTAGAGGTTAATTATGTTTCTTCTTAGGTTCTCGCGGACGTAATGTGTAGAACTGGATTCTCGGGTATTGATCCGCGTTGTGTGGTTTCGGTCCTCAAAAGGACCAATTGCACGACGTTTCGGCAAAGTCGCATTTGCCATCTTCAGGTGATTCGACCGTAGAGTCTAGAAAATCTAGGCGAACTGACGCTTACTTGGAGGGACAGGCATTTATATCCCCCGTTATGCTTGACCTTTGGACTTTCGAACTATTTCACGCTTGGTTGATTTCTACGTGTTTGGCTCCGAGTGACACGTTTGGATGACGTCATTGCGACGCTGGAATCAGCCGGAAAGTTTCCGTGACCTGTTGCACGTGCACTAGATACCACGTTCTCTCTTGTTTTTGGTTGTATCTTCCGACTTTCTAAAGAGGGTTTCCATGTTGCTGGTAATCTTAGTCCGTCATCTCGTTTGTTAAGACTATGTGGACGTTTCTCGATCTCTATTGCCTCCCTGGTTATTCTGGTGTAGAAGTGTTCAATGTTGGCTAGAGTCTTTGTGCCGCTAAAGTTGATCATATGGCCAGTACTTCTTACATGTTCAGCTAGTGAAGACGTGGTTTCGTTTTTCGACACAGCGTTTGCATGTTCAGTCTTTCGCACATCAATGCGTCTGTTGGTATGTCCGATGTATGTCTTTTCACAATTACCACATGGCACCTCGTACACTCCTTGGCATTCTAGAGGAATTCTGTCTTTTGGATTCCGAAGAACATTTTTGATTTTCCTATCTGTTATGAAGGTTGTTTTGATATCATGACGGCTCAGTATTTTGCAGATTTTGTCAGTTGTGCCTTTTATGTAAGGTAGAAAAGCGTTTCCCACTGGTTGATCTTCATTGTTGACATCCTTCTCATTTTTGCGTTGAGAGTTATGAATCTGTTTTCTTGAATAGCCATTCATCCTAAGGGCTGCTCGGATGGTTTCCATTTCTCCATCGAAGTTCTCCGAATCAGCGAGACGTTTTGACCTTGTCATGAGGGTATTTACGACTGATTGTAGCTGGGATGGATGGTGATGCGAGTTACTATTCAAATATCGGTTCGTGTGGGTCTTTTTTCTGAATACTGTATGTCCCAAACTGCCGTCAGTTTTCTTTGTTACCAAAACATCTAGAAATGGTAATTGGTTGTTCTCTTCGGCTTCTATTGTGAATTTTATCCGATCATGGATTCCATTCAGGTGATCGAGAAACCCTCTTAGTTGTCCTTCTCCATGTGGCCAAATAACGAAAATATCATCTACATATCTGAGCCAAAGTTTGGGTTTTAGTTGCGCTGTGTTAAGAGCTTTAATTTCAAAATCCTCCATGAAAATATTTGCGATCACTGGTGAGATTGGTGATCCCATCGGTGCTCCTTCGATTTGCCTATATCGCTGTCCCTCGTACATAAAGTAAGTATTGGCTACACAGTGTTTGGCCAAGTCAATAATGTATCCTTCCGGTTTGTATTTATGTTGGATGATCTCTAGGGCTTCGTTTATGGGTACTTGTGTGAACAAGGATGCTACGTCGAAGCTTACTAATATGTCGTCAGGTCCTACTATTTGCATATCTAGAAGTTCGATAAAGTGTTCCGCGTTCCTCACATACGATGATGCTGTCTCAACGTGCGGTTGTAACTTCTTGGCTAGGAATCTTGCTAATGCATGTGATGGTGAGCCGATAGAGCTTACTATTGGTCTCAGAGGTACTGCTGGCTTGTGTATTTTTGGGAGACCATATAGTTTCGGACATCTGGATGATTTTTCTCTTGGAATGAGATGTAACTGTAACTCAGGGTCGATAGGAGATGCCTTGATTTTCGCTTTCGTTGTTTTCTCTAGATATGTAGTGGGATCAGACCTAATCTTCTTGTAAGTCGGATCGTCCAATAGCGCAGCCATCTTGGTTCTGTAGTCATTTGTGTTCATGACAACGGTTGCATTTCCTTTATCTGCTGGTAGGATGATGATGCTTTCGTTCTCTCGAAGAGCTTTCAGTGCTAGGAACTCGTCGTGTGAAATGTTCCTTTTAGGTGGCTTCGAGGTTCGTAGAATACGCGACACATCTTGGCGAATAATCTCTGCTTCACTTTCATCCTGCAGCGAAGTTATAGCAGATTCCACGTTGCAAATGATGTCTTCCAATGGAATGCGTGCCGGTGCAATAGCGAAGTTAAAACCTCTAGCAAGGACATCCATGGAGGCCTTATTCAAAGAATGGTCGGATAAGTTATGGACAACTTTGACAGGATCTATGTTTGTGCTGTCTCCCTCAGGTTTCTGGGTGTCTTTCAGATGATTGAACTTCTTCTTCTGTTTCTCTATAGTTATTTCAGTGTTTTTCTCTGCTCTGAACTCGGCAAGCTGGTCAATTCTTTCCCAAAGTAAAGGATTGATTTCATTGTTGAGATAGAGGTGAACACGTAGTAGCTTGCTGTCAGTATCATACAGAATTCTTCTTGTTTGGTGAATGGCATCTCAAAGCAGTGCAAAACTCGTTCTTCTCAAGATGTTCTTCGTACTAGTTGTCTTTGTGAGGACCGAAACCACACAACGCGGATCAATACCCGAGAATCCAGTTCTACACATTACGTCCGCGAGAACCTAAGAAGAAACATAATTAACCTCTACGGGGAGGAGGTTTTCCATCAAACAAGAAGTTTCGAGAAGTTGAGAACAAAGAGATCGAAACTTTTGTGCGACCTTACCTTTCTACGCCGCTGACGGGACCAGAAGATTATTCCAACCTGTATGAAGTTTTCGTATCACACAAAGACAACTAGTACGAAGAACATCTTGAGAAGAACGAGTTTTGCACTGCTTCGAGATGCCATTCACCAAACAAGAAGAATTCTGGATGATACTGACAGCAAGCTACTACGTGTTCACCTCTATCTCAGCAATGAAATCAATCCTTTACTTTGGGAAAGAATTGACCAGCTTGCCGAGTTCAGAGCAGAGAAAAACACTGAAATAACTATAGAGAAACAGAAGAAGAAGTTCAATCATCTGAAAGACACCCAGAAACCTGAGGGAGACAGCACAAACATAGATCCTGTCAAAGTTGTCCATAACTTATCCGACCATTCTTTGAATAAGGCCTCCATGGATGTCCTTGCTAAAGGTTTTAACTTCGCTATTGCACCGGCACGCATTCCATTGGAAGACATCATTTGCAACGTGGAATCTGCTATAACTTCGCTGCAGGATAAAAGTGAAGCAGAGATTATTCGCCAAGATGTGTCGCGTATTCTACGAACCTCGAAGCCACCTAAAAGGAACATTTCACACGACGAGTTCCTAGCACTGAAAGCTCTTCGAGAGAACGAAAGCATCATCATCCTACCAGCAGATAAAGGAAATGCAACCGTTGTCATGAACACAAATGACTACAGAACCAAGATGGCTGCGCTATTGGACGATCCGACTTACAAGAAGATTAGGTCTGATCCCACTACATATCTAGAGAAAACAACGAAAGCGAAAATCAAGGCATCTCCTATCGACCCTGAGTTACAGTTACATCTCATGCCAAGAGAAAAATCATCCAGATGTCCGAAACTATATGGTCTCCCAAAAATACACAAGCCAGCAGTACCTCTGAGACCAATAGTAAGCTCTATCGGCTCACCATCACATGCATTAGCAAGATTCCTAGCCAAGAAGTTACAACCGCACGTTGAGACAGCATCATCGTATGTGAGGAACGCGGAACACTTTATCGAACTTCTAGATATGCAAATAGTAGGACCTGACGACATATTAGTAAGCTTCGACGTAGCATCCTTGTTCACACAAGTACCCATAAACGAAGCCCTAGAGATCATCCAACATAAATACAAACCGGAAGGATACATTATTGACTTGACCAACACTGTGTAGCCAATACTTACTTTATGTACGAGGGACAGCGATATAGGCAAATCGAAGGAGCACCGATGGGATCACCAATCTCACAAGTGATCGCAAATATTTTCATGGAGGATTTTGAAATTAAAGCTCTTAACACAGCGCAACTAAAACCCAAACTTTGGCTCAGATATGTAGATGATATTTTCGTTATTTGGCCACATGGAGAAGGACAACTAAGAGGGTTTCTCGATCACCTGAATGGAATCCATGATCGGATAAAATTCACAATAGAAGCCGAAGAGAACAACCAATTAACATTTCTAGATGTTTTGGTAACAAAGAAAACTGACGGCAGTTTGGGACATACAGTATTCAGAAAAAAGACCCACACGAACCGATATTTGAATAGTAACTCGCATCACCATCCATCCCAGCTACAATCAGTCGTAAATACCCTCATGACAAGGTCAAAACGTCTCGCTGATGCGGACAACTTCGATGGAGAAATGGAAACCATCCGAGCAGCCCTTAGGATGAATGGCTATTCAAGAAAACAGATTCATAACTCTCAACGCAAAAATGAGAAGGATGTCAACAATGAAGATCAACCAGTGGGAAACGCTTTTCTACCTTACATAAAAGGCACAACTGACAAAATCTGCAAAATACTGAGCCGTCATGATATCAAAACAACCTTCACAACAGATAGGAAAATCAAAAATGTTCTTCGGAATCCAAAAGACAGAATTCCTCTAGAATGCCAAGGAGTGTACGAGGTGCCATGTGGTAATTGTGAAAAGACATACATCGGACATACCAACAGACGCATTGATGTGCGAAAGACTGAACATGCAAACGCTGTGTCGAAAAACGAAACCACGTCTTCACTAGCTGAACATGTAAGAAGTACTGGCCATATGATCAACTTTAGCGGCACAAAGACTCTAGCCAACATTGAACACTTCTACACCAGAATAACCAGGGAGACAATAGAGATCGAGAAACGTCCACATAGTCTTAACAAACGAGATGACGGACTAAGATTACCAGCAACATGGAAACCCGCTTTAGAAAGTCGGAAGATACAACCAAAAACAAGAGAGAACGTGGTATCTTAATACTATAAAGGACATACATCATAACGAGATGGTACTAAAATCAAAAATCCTTCAATTGGGTATATTAGTGAAACGTGTAGCTATAACTGAAGATATCCTATTCGCAAAAGACTTATATAATCAATTGTTAATACTTTATAATACTATTTTAAACATCTTACAAGATGTTGAGAACTCCATCACCTTTTGCAAATTGAATACTCTACATCCCAGCATAATGAAAACTAGAGATGTATTCTTGGCATTACAAAAAATATCTTCACTTTATAAAGAAAGTCTACCATTTGAATTGAAATACGAAAACATATTAGATTTCGAATCGATAATACAAATTAATTGTAAAATCGAATCTTTCACAATTAATTATTTCTTGTCAGTCCCAATTGATTTTGACAAAGAGTTCGAGCTTTACTATTTACACCCAATTCCAACTAAATACGAATCAGAATTTGTAACGATAATTCCCGATATAAAATATCTATTGAAATCTAAAGACATCATTATTAAACCTCTAAACGACATTTGTATAAAAGGTAAAATATATCAATGTCCTAACCTAATTACATCCAAAGTAATCATAACTCATTATGTGAGAAGGGAATATTACTAAATGGAAATTCAAGCCAACGTCAGTATATTCATTTGAACATCCCAGAAAACCATATGGAAATCATCCCTGAAATTAATCAATATCTTGGAATATTCCCTCAAAAAGAAGAAATCAAAATAAAATGTCAAGAAGGAACAGAATCCAGGCAACTAACCGGAATCTACCTGATAAAACAACACACATGTAAAACGTATTTCCACAATCATGAGATGATGTACCTAGACAGCACATATGGACAACCTCTTGTGATTAACAAATTAAAATTCGAACACACAAAAAATGAAGTCCCCAAATTTAGTGTGGATTTAAAGGCTCTGAATTTGAAAGACCTTCCATCAAACAATATTATACCTATTATAGAAGAACCTTTCAAATACCACATTCCAAGCATCTGGACTATTATCCTATACATAGGATTAGCTGTAATAGCAATTTCCGCTATAACAAAACTATGGAGAAAACATCGAAGTCAAAAGAAAACTCCTACAATTCAACTTCCACTACAAGGAAATAAAGTACAACTTCCAGAGGAAGCTTCGTTCTAAGAAGGGAGGAATTATATAGCAGCCTGTCCTGGATTACGTTTTAGAGAATTCCTACATCAGCAACATACGACACCAAGTGACAAGATAATGCAGACAACACAAAATATCCATGCGACTAATATATTAGAATGTAGTTAGTTAAGAATTAGACTCGAAAGATTGAACAACTTTCTAATAAAGCTCTAATAAAAATAATTCATTTTTTTTAAACTATTATACTCATATATGCAAGGAATCTTGCGTAACGGCTAACTCGGTCATTTTTGAACCGATTTGGCTGAAATTTGGACTGAAGATAGGTTATGGTCTCAAAACTACCCTCTGAATTTCAAGTGAAAATATTGAACAGTTTTTCAGAAATTCAACTTTAAGTCAATTTTTTAGTTATTTTTCAAATTAAGATATCTCATGTCATTCACATCCGATCTGGATCTGCTTTGCGGGAAAATTTAGGTATTTGCATATAGTTTTATGTCATGGAACTCATTTTCAAATTTATTTTTTTTTGTCTACATTGGCCATTTTATTTTCGATATTAATATCCCCAAAACTTGTGTCAAATTAATTAATTTGAAGTTTCTGAGAGTGCGAAATTTCGCAATTTCATACGAATATTGTGAGGCTCAGGAGTTGATAGCGCTTTAAGGTCCGGAATTTTCACGTGGCCTATCGAAATTAGAAGGTTCAAATTGTATAAAAACACAATTGCATAAGCGCTAGACGTCCTATGTAATTAGCTACTAACGTAATCATTTTGACGTTTCCCTCGAGAAGCTCGCTACGTGTCAGAGTTTATACATTTTATCTCGGTCTTGTTATGTTGGGGCCGTTTCGTGCCCCGTGCGGGCGGCGCCAGTTGTAATAAAGTATTTTCGGCTGTGGGCCGCTAGCTTTCACCCGCTTCGGGTATATTTTAAGAGCTAGGAAATTCCCTGAGACTTGAGAGTACCTGTTTCTATTTTAATTAAAGTTTCTTATTTAATGGACATTTATCGAAAAAAGAAGGGCCGTCGGGCACGGTCCGATACCTAATCTAACTACATGGAGCGAAAACGCACGCAAAAAGCCGTATTAGGTACAACCAGTTTGCACTTTTCTAACTCGCCAGCTACGCGCTCCTCACGTGAACGTCATTCGATTTATCTCAAATTAACCAAAATGGCCAATATAGACCGGAAAAAAAAATTAAAAAATGAGTTCCATGACATAAAACTGTATGGGAATACCTACATTTTCTCGCAAAGCAGATCCCGATCGGATGTAAATGACATGAGATATCTTGATTTGAAAAATAAATAAAAAATTGACTTAAAGTTGAATTTCTGAAAAACTGTTCAATATTTTCACTTGAAATTCAGAGGGTAGTTTTGAGACTATAACATCTATCTTCAGTCTAAATTTCAGCCAAATCGGTTGAAAAATTACCGAGTTAGTCGTTACGCAAGATTCCTTGCATATATGAGTATATATATATATATATATATTGATCCGCGTTGTGTGGTTTCGGTTCTCAAAAGGACCAATTTCACGACGTTTCGGCAAAGTCGCATTTGCCATCTTTAGGTGATTCGACCGTAGAGTCTGGAAGATCTAGGCAAACCGACGCTTACTTGGAGGGACACGTATTTATATCCCCCGTTATGCTTGACCTTTGCATGTATATATATATATATATATATATATTACGGGGAGGGGGGAGGTCGGATCAACTTGAAATTTGGACTGGAAGTTCCTTGGACATTGACAATAAAAGGGTTCTACTTTGGTTTCTTAATTTTCAATACAATCAGAGATATTAATTGTTTTTTGCTAAACTACCCTTAAAAATGTCAAAAAAAACTTTTTTGGCTAAAAAAAAGGGTTGCATCTACTTTGGGAAATAGAAATTTCAGGGGGTTGATATTGGTACCACAACAAACATTTTCCACCGGGTCGCTAAGCATCGTAAGATTTTGCCAACCATTTGCCAGATTTACTCCACTATATGATTACATATTTACCTAAATATAATTCACTCCGATAGTGTGACGTCACAACCTCACCTTTCACTGTCATTCATTCAAATTAAATTAGTATTTCAAACATTTATCAATTACCATAAGATATAGGATAATAATGATTAACGGGCGGAATATATGCACGTCAATTCAGTTAAAATATGCGCATATTATGCATAGTTTTTCTTTGAAATATGCAACAATATGCATTTATTTGTCAAAATATGCGATTATATGAATATAACATGGAAAAATGGAAATAAAGAAACGCCGACTCTTACAAAAATTATTTATTCTAAGTAAAATTAAAACAAAAATATAAAAGGTAAAATTTTTAACCTGAAATAGTATAAAATGCATTTACAACGATATATTTTTCAAAATTTTCCAATAAAAGTGTTTGTCTTCTGTCTGTAAAAATATGTTTGTACAAAGAAAAAGATCTTTCAACAAGTACCGATGTGATCTGGCAATATTTTAATTTGGGTAGTATTGGCCAAGGTATTCTTCGTTGAATGGTTCAGTATCAAAGATATTTTTGACTTCCATTAAATACTTAAAGCCTTCATTCTTTCCCACAATAACTTCGAGTTTACTCCTTACTTGATTTCCTACATCACCGGGAACTTTTTTGCATTTGTCGGAAAAAGTTTCAACAATATTAATTGATTCTCTTAAACTCATATTCCTACTTTCTAACGAAGTTATTATATCTGGTATAAAACTAAAATTAACCTTAATAAAAACAAGTTCCTTAGCTAAATTTACATTCTTGAATACTGATTGACTTTGCACTACACACTGTGAATTGTCTTCTAAATCTAAAACTATGTCTTTAATGGCTTCAAAATGTCTGCGTAGAATATCGCGGCCTCAATCAATGTTCCCCATCGAGTAATTACGGGCTCTGGAGGTGAACTAACTCCTGGCAATTTCTCTCTATAGATCTGCACTCTTAGAGGTGCTTTCAAAAACACTTTCTTTACATTTGAAATTAATTTGTTCACCAAGGGATATGCTGTTCTAATAGTTTCTGCAACTCTGTTTATCCCGTGTAAAAGGCAAGTGACATGTACCATATTGGGATAAAATATTTTTAAGTTTTGGCCTACTTTAACCATATACGGCGCTGCGTCAGTCAAAAACACTAAAAACTTCTCTACTGGAACTGGATTTGGTAAAAAAAAAATTGATAGAGACTGCTGAATAAATCGAGTTACGGTCACATTATTTGTATTGTCTAACTGTTAGATATTAAATATGGCTTCCCTGGCTAATTTTCTTGAAGCCCTCCAATAATAAGATGTGCGATATATCGACCACATGAGTCTGTGCTTTCATCAACAATAATATAAAAATGTCCAGTGAAACTTTAATTTCTTCCAATACGGTTTCGTATACTGTTTGCACATACTTCTTTCTAAGTGTGGATTCGTCAGGGATGTTTTGATTACAATATTTTTGCAAAAAATCTCTGAATTCTGTATTTCTTCAAAGGTATATGTGCTGCGACTAAAGCTTTGCATAAGTCTTGATGAAACACCTCCTTTTCACTCTTTGGTTTGACATTTTGAAATGCTGTTTGCACACACTGCTGAACAGGCACAGATTCATTTTCTGCAACTTAGCTTTATGCATAGCTGTTTTCAAGTGTTGATCAATTTGGAACTTCTTTTCACAAACAATGATTTTGGCACAAACTTTGCAAAACACTTTATCCCCACTAAACTCCAACTCAGGAAAATTTTTAATCCACGAAGCGGCTTTCGGCATTTTAGGCTTTTGAAATAAATATTTTCGAAATCACCAGTTTCACACTGGAATCTATCGACAAACTAAACTATAGGTACAATATAAATACAAAAGTAGAGACCACATTTGCTCTCCAATTAGGCACCGAAAAGAAACAAGACAAGAAGGTTCACTTGGCGTCGGTACTTTGAAGTCCGAACTATAAAAGCAGGCCGCCGCATTCCAACTAGACCCCGAAAAAAGAAAGTTTTGTTATGAATTCATTCGCGCACCTAACAGAAGTTTCTGTTCGGTGACAATACTTACTACCACCGAACACGACTTGGCACCACCAGGGATTATTTAAGTGTGCCAGCGAAATAGACAACATTAGGGGTGGAGCTTCAAGTGAACCTTCTTGTCTTGTTTCTGTTCGGTGAATTAGGCAAGCTGCTTACTTGGAAATTCCTAAACATCCAATAAATGCCGGCAATAAACCATATAATAATAAAATGGGTCCATAAACCATATAATAATAAAACCTATCCACCTTTTAAATTATTTCAATTATCTGCAAGGGTCGCACTTAATCTTTCGGTAAAACGAAAAACATAAAAATATGCACACAAATTTTATTTTTGCCGAAATATGCAATTTTTTATGAAATCGATTCTAGTTAACAGAATTAGCATCACGTTTTATGATAGATAGATCTTATATAATAATTGGTTTCTGTAGCTAAAATATTAACATTTTTATAATCGAACTGATGGTTACAATCTAAAGAATATTCAGCAAAGGCAAAGGGATTTTCTAAGTTTTCATTTTTAGTGCCGTACTTATGGCTCTTTTTTGTATATATTGCTTAAAGATTCTTGTATAAGTTGCCCTATTTTCTAAAATAAATAAAGATTCGATTCCGTGACCTAGTAAACAAGGTAATGATATCAAATAGTAAATACATGTTATGCAGTGTTATTATAGTGAAATGGTTGAGACCGTATACTGTGAGAGTTTCTCTCCGTTTTGATAGATCTCATTGGTCAGGGAACAGTGTTGCCAGATCGAAAAATGTAATATCCATATTACTTTTATCAGTAGATCCGTATTTATGTATTCAACATTTATTGGGATTAAACATACAATATAACATTAAAAATAAACATTCCAAAAATAAATAAAACATTTTTATTCTTCAGTAGCCAGTATTACAGGTACAACAATAGATAAAACAAAAGGCAATGCAAATTGTTGATTAATATGAAATTAATCATAAATGTTTCTATTCTTTCAAACAATTCATCATCCAATTTAAAATCGGAACAGTTCGCAATATCTATATATTACTTTGTTCCTACTAACCCAACGATTATGTTAGTAGAATGTCGATTACGCTGCTTTGTTCTTATTACGTTTATTTGTCAGAAAATACGTTCACATGAAGCACTTAAATAAGGTAGAGAAAGCAACGTTAACATGAAAATTGGTTCTTCTGGCAGACATTTGGACATTTCCAAATCAGTTCGGCAGGCTTTATTGCAGTAAGCGAACCTTGACCATTTTGCACTTTGTTTCAGTCAATTTACGAAAGCATTTCTCGTTTTCCCAACTTCGCAAATTTTGTTGTTCATATTTTATAAGTTTCTTATTTTTGGGGGAGTCGCTTTGTGGATTGTCTGAATCAATTTCAATCTCACCTTCATAGTCATCGGATTCTGTGTCTAATTCGCGTGTTGTTTCGTGGGATTTACTTCGTATCATTGTAATTCATATATTATACTCTCACAAACACGCAATTGAAAGATCGCGAGAATCTCATCGAAAGAAAACTGTGTTATACTTGCGTCATCATCTGATTGAGACTGAGACTGCTCCAGTGCTGACGACGGTTGTGGGCCAGCCAGGCGAACGTAATTGGCAATAGGTAATTTTTAATTTACGAAGATTTATTTATAGGTACCGATTATTTTGTTTTATTATATTATACATAATATGTTAATTGTTCAATAATGGCTGAAAATAAATATTATTGGGAAAAAATCCGTATATCCGTAGAATATACCTGAAATCCGTAGATCTACGGATTAATCCGTAGTGCTGGCAACACTGCCAGAGATCATAGTTTGTAAACTATGATAGTCATAGAAAGGGTGTTGACGGAACCCTTCCCTTTGATAGATTTCATTACGGACGACCAGCAGTGCTATGCTGCTAAACGGCTATAAACCAGGCTATAAGTATAGCCGACTATAGATATAGACCAAAAATTATAGTCTATTGGTATTCTATTAATCCTAATTTAAGTCGGTCTATAAATATAACTCGACTAGAAGAAAGACTATAGCGTTTTCAATGTAGCTTTATTTTATATACCGGCAACGCTGCATATTTTATATATTTGACAAATGACAACACTAATTGTTAGTTTTATAGGAATTATCGTATGGGTTATGTGCTTGATATGTTCATAGATATTATTATTCACAGATTCGTATTTCACATTTTCTGTTTACGATCATAAAGAAGTGGATATGTTACTGTGAATGTCCGAAGCAGAGTGTATCTTAAGATACTCTGCAGTGCTATGCTGCTAAACGGCTATAAACCAGACTATAAGTATAGCCGACTATACATATAGACCAAAAATTATAGTCTATTGGTATTCTATTAATTCTAATTTAAATCGGTCTATAAATGTAACTCGACTAGAAGAGAGACTATAGCGTTTCCAATGTAGCTTTATTTTATATACCGGCAACGCTGCATATTTTATATATTTGACAAATGACAACACTAATTGTTAGTTTTATAGGAATTATCGTATGGGTTATGTGCTTGATATGTTCATAGATATTATTCACAAATTCACATTTCACATTTTCTGTTTACGATCAAAACGAAGTGGATATAGAAGGACATAGATAAGTACAATGAATGTAATATATTCAGTCCTATCTCATTTATATTATGTTATTTAGTTATGGAGAATGCAAGAAGAGGTTTCGGTCTTCCGAAAAGCATATAGAGTTTTTATTGAAGTTTATGTTGGAGAATAAAGACTTTGTTGCCACAGGGAAATTTGTTAATATACGCGGTGAAAAAAATTGTGGTTAATTGTTGAAATAAGTGGTGATAATATTTTGCCTAAACCGTCTTCCTGCTGCTCTATCTTCAGCATTAGCAATATTCACTAAAATCTGGGGCACTGGCTCAATCTCTTGTTCTTCCATCGGTATTTGGACCCTAAAGTATTTCCAACTGACATTAATAAACTGATCACAGTTGGAAAACTCGAATAAGGAATCTTCAATAGTAATTAAACATTTGAATTGCATTTGATTAAATACTTTTATTCTAAGTGCAATAAAGTAAATTGCAATCAGTGAAGGAATGTTTTTGATTTATGTTAACTATACTAGGCTATATTCTCAACTTAACAATAAACTTAGCTTTAATTGAACAAATAATCCATCAGTACGAATAGATTGAATTCTGTTTGAAACCTATTTATTAAGAGCGATGCCGTTGTTTAATCCACTCGGAATAATCGCACAAACTCAATATTTCGAACTGATTTGAAGTATCCCGTAAATGCTTACGTTGTATGTTAAAATGAAAAATATCAGCATGAGTTCTTTCTCTTTCCCTCAAAAATGATGCTATAAGAATCAATGCCATTATCAATTGCAGTAAATGGAATTATGAAGCTTTAGGCAGCTATCTTGACGGCTAAAAGATGGACTATAAAATCGACTTTCATTATATACTCCAAAACAGAATTTAGCGGCTAGTAGAATAGAATACCAATATTCAAAAACCGGCTATAAGCAACGAGGTCTATACATAGTTCTGTCCTTCTCGCACACTTGTACTGCGCTCTCACTCGCACGATTTCCCCTTAATTCTCCTCAACTATGACGGTATGCGCGCGTTATATTATATTTCAAAGTTCTGTTATATTCTTATACTCTTTGTGATACTAATAAAAATGGTTGGCATTTGCAAATCTTGTAAGAAAAATAAAAACCCGCTAAGTCCATATAGGAGTTTTTTTATAATAAAATACGTATAATATAATAGAATCTATACATAACCTACGTGTTTGTTTATTTTTTTTTGTAGATTTAAAAAAGAGTGGTGTGAATCTTTTGATTTGCAAGAAAGTCAAATATCGAAGTCTTCTACAGTTTGTAGTGATCATTTTGAAGATAAATATATAACCAATACTGGTAATAGATATGTATTATCGTCAGATGCTAAGCCCACTATTAATAAAGCTGTAAAGAGGTACTGATATATATATACACAATTAATTTGCAAGCAATGTTACTACTATTTATTATTATATTTCTTGTTTTAGACTTAATTTTAATACAAATAAGACTTTGCCCGATACTTCAATTGATAATATGACTGATGTTGTTACGACAACCTGACAACTTTTTTTATTGTGTTACACACTTATACACATTTCCAATATATTTCTTTAACATAATAAAATTATATTATGTTTTATAACTTAACTTAATTATCACTCTTGGGGATTGAAGTACGTATTACTTTTTCGATTCCACCTGGCATTTTTATTAGAGGCATAAGTTTATATTTCATAAACTCTAAAACTTGTTATACGATATTTCCTATGACTTTTCCAGAAATCAAAATTAAATCTACTCTCCTCACAGATCACCACTTAAATTAGAAAGAAAATCAAGATATACGCATTCCGCATTGCTTTATATGTACGTAAACAAATAATCTGACAACTCGTCCGCCATACTGGAATGGTAAAGCAGATACCTAATTATCATTTCGGGTCCCTATATTACTTCTTCTGCTCCACAACTTTAAAAAGCGCGCCTATTTAATTTTAACAACTTCCTGAAAGTTAAAAATTCGGTGTAGAAGGGGAAACCGTGCGAGTGAGAGCTCACTACGAGCGTACTACATGTGCGAGAAGGACAGAATGTCCGACAGGTTACCAGCGGCTCCCTATGCTTAACACACTACTTGTCTACTCTATACTAGACCTCGTTGGCTATAAGATAAATGTGAAGGCAGCTACAGTTGCTTTTATAGTCCGAAATTAGGCTATAACTATTAGCAGCATAGCACTGCGAATGATGTTATGATCATAATATTTTCACACAGAATCATCAAAATCGATATGTCTTTGGAAATATTCACACGTGACCTGAACGAATTATGTGTAAAATTAAGAGCACTGAGTAGAGGCATAAAATTTTACGAAAACAATATTACCACATCAATACAGTTGAACAGTTTATGTATTGGTAAAAAGGAGGAGGAGGAAGATGGCTGTGTTGAAAACAAATTTTATAATCCTTACCTCAGTTTTGAACCGGATCCTGTATACAAACACGCTCAGCACCAAGTGGAACGATTTTATATACCTACTAGCGGACCCGACAGACGTTGTCCTGCACGACGGTTCTGGACTAATTGTGAATTCCGAGTCCGTCGACCAATATTCCTTCCTCGTCCACGAATACGTGGCATTGTTTTATGTACGTAACTCATATGTGAATATATCACACTTAATATTCATTGAAATGCGACATCTGAAATATCAAAAGACACCGTACAAAAAAATTAAAAATGTCAAAATAACGAAACACGCTTAATATAATACACTCAAATTGAAATGTCGAAAAATAAACGAAATCCTATGCACGTTACTTATATTATCTGAATACAATACGCTCAATATTTACGTAAATGCGATACATATAATATCAAAACACAGCGTACAAAAAAATTAAATGCGTTGAATGAATACATACACAAAATGAATGAAATGAATGAATGAATGAATGCATGCATACACAAACATTCATTGAAGTCGATCCAGCCGTTTAGTTGCAGTATAGATAAATAACATAGATACCGACTGCAGCGCCATCTGCCGGGCTGATTTGTGAATCTAAACCATCCAGGGCGCCACCCAAACGCATACAAAAAAATTCATTCAAGTCGGTCCAGCTATATAGATAAATAACCTAGATGCCGACTGCAGCGCCATCTGCCGAACTGATTTGTGAATCTAAACCATCCAGGGCGCCACCCAAACGCATACAAAAAAATTCATTCAAATCGGTCCAGCTATATAGATAAATTACCTAGATACCGACTGCAGCGTCATCTGCCGGGCTGATTTGTGAATCTAAACCATCCAGGGCACCACCCAAAATCATGCAAAAAAATTCATTCAAATCGGTCCAGCTATATAGATAAATAACCTAGATACCGACTGCAGCGCCACCTGCCAGGCTGATTTGTGAATCTAAACCATCCAGGGCACCACCCAAATGCATACAAAAAAATTCATTCAAATCGGTCCAGCTATGTAGATAAATTCATAGTCAAAGTACCAGGTCTGCCGGAGCCTCCCTTCCATCGTTTCTCGAGCTGGGTGACGTCACCCAGCTGCTCCAATCACAGCCTTGCTCTCATCAGCTCGTTGCCGGCACGTAACAACATCATATTATGTCCTTGTCTATAACATTGAATAAACGAAATAAACGACCAATCAGATTGCACTAAAATTTTAAAAAGAGTAGAAGGGAGGCTCCGGCAGACCTGGTATACTTTGACTATGGATAAATTACCTAGATACCGACTGCAGGGCCATGTGCCAGGCTGATTTGTGAATCTAAACAGTCCAGGGCACCACCCAAACGCATGCAAAAAAATTCATTCAAATCGGTCCAGCTGTATAGATGAATAACCTAGATACCGACTGCAGCGCCATCTGCCGGGTTGATTTGTGAATCTAAACCATCCAGGGCACCACCCAAATGCATACAAAAAAATTCATTCAAATCGGTCCAGCCGTTTAGGAGGAGTTCAATTACATACACACGTACAGTAGAATTATATATATAAAGATGTCTAAAGGATGATGCAGGTGGCAAGTGTAATCGCACCAAATGGCAACCGATGAATTGGCAAAAAATCTACGATGAGTTACAGGTATTCACATATCGTATTCCATGACAGAAGAATCATAGTCATACATTAAAAACTTAAGCTTTAATCTATTGTCAGAGTGAATGAGACATGGCTGAATAGAAAATGTTCGTTTCGAAGAATCCTTCATGTCTACCACAACAAATAAAACTCACGCCCCACAGACAGCACCATCATCCACTTGATGAAGAAATTCAGAAAATGTTTGCAATTTTGTATGCGATTTTATCTTCTTTATCTGTACTGTCACTGCATGAATGGAAGAAATTGAAAATCGTGGACTACATTATAATGCTTTGACGTAAGTTGTTTCGGATTTAATGAACAGTTTCTTCCTCCTAGATACACAGCAGCTTAATAATAAGGAGTGCACTTACTTTTCCGCCTGTTAGATGCTCCTCGCGGGGCCCTGCCTTCTACTAGTTTTCCATATGTTCTTAACGAAAGTTATTATTACTGATTGATTCACCACGTTGAATTCACTTATTTGGTTTTGTATATTCGAGAGCTCTACTACCTCACCACTTCTATCGCTAAATCACCGGATAATCCTTTTCGAACACGCAAAAACGCATCAACGCATGCACTCTGCCTGCACGCAGCTTGCATATATACCGCTGTGTGCCACGCGGGAAATTATTGAAATTTAGGAAATTCATATATCCATGAACATAAACCGGTCGTCTAAATATCTGTATTCTAACAACCATAAAATATACCAGAATAAAAGAAACTAATGAATAAAAAAAAATTAATTCCAGAAAATATTACAACTTCTCCACTACTTAAATAAAAAAAAATATTTCTTGAAAATTCACTTATAATTATTGTTTTGGTATGGGACACAATTTCACAACCGGTCGACGAAATTTTCTCGTCGCAGTTTTCACGGTCGCTACGCATACGCATACGTGTTTATTGCGTCCAGGGGGAATCTCAACTAATCGACTGAGAGGCCATTTCAACGGGCAAATGATATCACATTGCATTAAAACAGAATCGTTCAATTCCATTTCGAATACAGGTTTGCAAAATATTAAGATACTCGGAGGAGTTTCTTTTCCAAAAATCAGCAACTAATTTTTGAATTAGTTGCCAGCGATCTAGCCGGTATATTTTTAATTACAGGAACTAAATTTTTTAGTGTAATGAAATTTGCAGCAACAATTTTCTCGCCAACTACACGGAGAAGGTGTCGGTGTGTTTTGAAACTTTTAACGCCAGCTTTCGCTAGTCCGTTAAAATGGGGTCCAGTAGGTGGGGAAAAATTCCACTTGATGGAAAGTTTTTCTGAAGCTTTCTTGGCAAGCTCGAGAAGCTGCCGGTATCCACCAACAAGATTTGTACCGTTGTCACTTTGGCAAAAAACAACTGTGCCACGTCTGGCAACAAATCGCCGAAAGCACTCGATAAAGTTCTTCTTTGTAAGATCGACGGCAAGCTCTAGATTAATTGCCGTTGTTGACGTACATACAAATACGCAAACATACAACTTGAACTTTTTAGTGATCCTTCTGCCCCTTGAAGGCGAAATCCAGAAAGGCCAGCAAAAATCTATACAGGTACATGAGAAAATGCAGCTATTTGGAACATTCTATAGTGAGACAAATCCGCCATAGTAGGGGGAATGTATGCCTTGGGACGTTGCACTGTATGCAACGAGTTAGTCTATTCTCTATGACTCTCTAGACTGAAAAAATTCAAAATTTTAGCAAAAGTTAATGATGTAACGTTTTTAACCCTGGACATAGGTATTTCTTATGAAAATGATCTATTATTATTTTGTTAAGTATATCTGAACAAGGCAATAATAAGGGATGCTATACAAAAAAATGTAAATCGGTTGCGTTTTTCAAAGGACCGCCCTACCTGAGAAAATCATCGGTGTCAAGAAAAACAGCAAGTTTACTGAGTGGCTTTGGAAGGAGTTTATTTTTGCTTTCATACAAATGATGTCAGGAAAAACTGTGACTTGGACGTGTTTAACAAGCCAGATCAAAACTCTGTGCAACTCATCTGAAAATATTTTTCTCCTGGAATATTTCATACTTGAAAATTTTAAATGCTCGGATACAGTAAGAAAGAATTTTCGAATACTTTCCGAGTAAGCTATCTTAGGAATGGACGGCAACTATGACGTTCAACACCGTTCTCTTTTCTTCACTACAAATTATATCAGAAAATGAATTGTCATGCTGTTTTGAGAATGATTTATCATACCAATCCTATCTTGGTAGAGAAAGGAAAGGTGGTTCTGTCCACCACAAGTCGTGACATAGCCGGGGGGGGGGGGGTTGAATCTCTAGTAGCGTCATCCGCTGGGTTTTGTGCAGACGGAATATATCTCCAAGAAGAGTACGGAATTATATTACTAGTAGAGAAGGGATACATCAATACCGGCGCCCTTCGGGAGTTAACAAGCGGGCTCTCAGGCGTCGTTGTCCGAAGACCGCAGCGCTAAAGTGGTAGACAGCTAGGCCGCTTTCAGTGTTTAATATTACTAGGGTGGAGAAGCCAGGTACAGGACAACCTGGGAACAAAGATGTAAGGGTAAGCCCAATGGAGAAGAGAAGGCAACTCCTGCAGAAGCTAGTGAATAAAATTGAAGAGCTACAGAACTTCGTTAAACTCAAGCACAATATCCACGACATCAAACCATGTAGACTGTATGATAACTACGCCAACATGGCGGAGCCTCTACTCGAAGAAACATCAGAAACAGCAGTGGTTGATACTCAGACTTCGCCTGGTCTGCCAGCTAACGGCATGGGTGATAATGTGAAGAAGAAACCAAGTGAGCCTCCAGATAAGGCTGACAAGAAGCGAGTAAAATCGAAACGAAAGCGAAATGGACCACCGTTAGACGGACTTCCGGCAGCTAACATAGCAGTCGCCGATGGACTGGCAGGTGGTGACGAGGAGTAGGTCGAAACCGAGACCGTCATGCCTCGACGTGATAATCGTGAAGGCGAATGGGGAAAGTCCCTATTACGCCGACATGTCATCTCTGAAGAATGTGGGTGAGCTGAGAAAAACCGCTGTAGTCACCGAGATGTCAGCCACCATCGCGCTGAACTAGGCGAGTCAGCAAGTATGGAGACCTGAAGAGATGAGACAACACTCGAACTAAGGGATCTCGACGAGATGACAACGAAAGACGATATCTGCGAAGCACTGAAAAAGTTTTTGGAAGTAGCAGTAGAAACAACGGCCATTAAGTCCATGCGGAGAGCTGTAAGGTTTTGAAGTAACCTTTTGTGTTTAATGGTCGCAACTGGCTCAGTTGATGCTTGGCGATACTTCAAAAAATATTCAAAACTCACCTTCAAAAATATTGAGCCAACTCCATATTCGGTAAACGTACTACTCAAATAATTTAGAATTGTATTCCAAGGGATGGTTGATTTATAGGCCGTATAATGGGTAGTTTATACTTTACGATATTCCGAAAAACATTCAAAACCCACCCTCAAAAATGTACAGCCAACTCCCTATTCCGTATACGTAGATGATTGATTTGCAGGTCGTCTCAGGGGTAGTTATGCTTGACGATATTTCAAAAAGTATTCAAAACTCACCTTCAAAAATGTTTAGCCAACTCCATATTCGGTATAAGAACTACCTAAATACTTTAGAATGAGATTTCAATTTTTCGAAATATCAAGTATCCGTTAGAGAGAAGACCTGCAAATCAATCATCACATGGAATCTCATTTTGAAGTATTTAAGTGGTACGTATACTGAACATGAAGTTAGCTAATCATTTTTGAAGTTGGGAGGTTTTGAACATTTTTTGAAATATCGTCTTATAAAATCTATCCCTTAGACGTTGTGCAAATCAATCATCTCTTGGAATCTCCATTCTGAAGTGTTCAAGTAGTACATATACCAAATAGGGAGTTGGCTAAACATTATAGAGGATGAGTTTTGAACATTTTTCGGAATATCGTCAAGTATAAATTACGCCTTTGGCGGGCTGCAAATCAATAAGCTCTTTATATATCATTGTTGGGTCTCTATTTAGTACTTATACCGAATATGAAGTTGACTTAACATTTTTGAAGGTAGGTTTTAAAATTTGTTCCAGTTATCGTCAAGTTTAAACTGTCCCTTAGACGGTCTGCAAATCAATCATCCCTTGTTATCTCATTCTAAACTAATTAAGTAGTACGTATACCGAATAGGGAGTAGCTGAACATTTTTTAGGATGGATTTTGAATATTTTTTTGAAATATCGTCAAGTATATATACCCCTTAAACGAGCTGGAAATCAATCAACTCTTGGTATATCATCGTTGAGTTTCCAGGTAGCACTAATACCGAATGTGAAGTTGACTTAAACATTTTTGAAGGTAGTTTTTAAATATTTTTCCAAATATCGTCAAGTATAAACTACACCTTAGACGCAAATGAATCATTCCTTGGAATCTCATTCTAAAGTATTTAAGTGATATATACCGAATATGAAGCTGGCTAAAAAATATTGAAGGAATGTTTCAACATTTTTCGAAATATTGTCAAGTATAAACTACCCCTTATACAGCTTGCAAATAAATCATCTTATTCTGAAGTATCTAAGTAGTACGTATACCGAATATGAAGTTGGCTTAACAATTTTGAAGATAGGTTTTGAACATTTTTCGAAATATCGTCAAGTATGAACTACCCTGTAGGCGTCTCGCAAATCAATCATCTCTTGGAATCTCATTCTGAAGTATTTAAATAGTACGTATAGCTGAATATTTTCCGAAATATCGTCATGTATAAACTACCCCTTAGACGCGAATGTGCAATAGGCCATCCACTCTCTCCTTTTTTACATAATATTTTTCTAAGGAATTGAAAAAGAATTAAAAATCAATGAGATTTCTTAGTTTTTATTTTTTTCTATATATGCTATCCCGGTTCTGCCGTATACTTTATGGTATCAAATCAAAGTTAACGTTATCAGGAATTTACTCTCAAAAGTTTCTTTATTGCACGAAGAGACTTCTTCTTACGCAATGAAGGGATTGAGAAAAATTTTAGAATCTATGAGAAGTTTCAGTTTTTATTTTTTTAAGAATGCTATCTCGTTTGTACCGTATACTGTATGATGTCAAATTGAAGCTCCCATCATATCAGGAATCTACACAAAAAGTTTCATCATTGCAAGGAGAGACTGAATCTGTACGCAAAATGGAATTAAAAAAATCAAAATCTATTAAGTTTTAAATTTTTCTACGTATGCTATCTCGATTTTTCAGTATAGTATATAGTATCAAATTGAAGCTTACATCATCAGGAATCTACACAGAAAATCCTTACGTAACAATGTAATGAAAATAAAGTACATAAAAATCTATTAAAATTGTCAGTTCTTATCCTTCCTAAGTGTGCTATCTCGTTTGTGCCGTATATAATGTATGATTTCATCAGATGATACATGAAAAGTAATAGTGGTACGAATAAATTGGTTTCAATTAGAGAGTGATACGTCCTATAATAAAATATTCTGTATTACATTTCCTATTTGTATGAAAGATGAATGAGAAGCTTCAAGTTAAAATCGCGCAGTGTTGCCAAGTCGAAGTGAGGCTGAGTTTTACTCAGGCTCATTTCACACACATTACCATTACCTGAGGACAGATTATATGAAATATATGATAAGACAAACGTGATCAACACAATTCACTACAAATCAACAAAATAATCGCTTTTGATACGATGAAATCGCTCTTCATCGTCAAAAAATCGCTAGTTTATGTTTGCCATCTCTTTCAGATGAAATCAATTGTTGTCAAACAGAACTTTTGTAACCAAATCGTTGTAAATTCCAATGTCATTATGCCAAATTTGCCCGTTTTCAAGTGAAGGTCAAGCTTCCTTTTCTATTGACAATTGAAAGTTTACAAGTGGGGTTAGGAGGATAAATTTAAGCAAGATACTAATTTTAACTAATTACATAATATAATTAGATTGTATTATGTCATTGCTAAAGCAACAGGATACTGCACATAATCATAATATCAATTTTTGACGTCGCGTTTCCAGAATAATGTGTACAAGATTGATTAGCTAGTTCATTTAGTTGATTCAAGTACTTTGTAAACATAAGTAGGTACATGTTTATCTATTGGTTCATGTTGGAATAACCATTACTTTAATCATAAGTCTGTGATTGATAAAAGTTCTTATAAATACATAGCACATACTTATATTGAACAATATCTACACAGACATCAATAAAATATAGTTTCTCTATGCCCAATAGTACTAGTAACAAGTCAACCACCCTCCACCCAGCTTCAATAGGTTAACTTCATTATATATCTAAATTACACTTGAATATTGTCAATAATTTCAAAGTTTATTCCTATAAGAACCATTTAAACAATCAATGTGAAGTTACGATTAAATAAATATTCTTTCAGGCAAGTAATCTGTTATGGATCATTATACTATGGGTATTGACATTGGCACAACTTCTGTGAAAGTGTGTGTCTTAAATTTGAAGAATAATGAAGTAGTTGCAGAAAACAGTAAAGACACACAAGCTGGAGTACCGAGTGATCAGGGAATAGGTGGGAACAAACAAGATGCCCCAAAGATCATTTCGGCTTTGAATAATTGCGTTGCCAAACTTCCAAAAGATTTACTACAGCAAGTGAGCATCTTTTTATTCACCAGTCAATTAGAATTATCGTGGTTTGAAAATACAGCCAATTAACAAGATCTTTCATTATATTCCATTGTTTCCACTTTGTTATTGCTGCTTATAACACATAATTTTTATCAAATTTATTTGCATAGAATTGGATTATTATCATTTTAATTACTAAACTAGATTTCTGATAATAATTCATCACACACTTGACAAAACCCATAATTTCTTTGGACATTAGGTTCTCTCTCATCTCAGCTTTGTTTGGACTTAACGTCAAGTCAGCTGTGGAACGAGTATGGAGGATTTAGGTTATATTTCCTTCACAGAACTATTATATTCTTAAACTTTCTATGGCAATAGAACACCCGTACCATTGATTAATATACATCAGATTGGTACCGCTTATGACTATGAGCCTACGATGAGACTATATAAGGAGCTCCTGATTCATTATAAGGAAGCCCACTTCAAGCGCCAGTTGGAATTGAGAAAATTTACAGAGTACTTCTATTTGGAACTTGAATAGTTCGCATTATCATAATGTACTTAATAAAATCGACCCCTGACGAAAGATAATGACGCTTCGTTCCTTGTGTCCGCCTGCCACCAAACAATTAAACTGATTTTAAAGTGAAAATCTAACATGAATCATTGATTAATATATCAATCAGTGCATGAATCAATTATTTATTTCCATTTTACGTTTCGCTTCCGAATTTTCGTAATAGTGCTTTTATAACTTTGATAATTTATTGTCTGTTAGTGGTTTTTAGTTTGTTAATAAGCTAACTGGTATTAGGGTTGAATATTGTTTGAAAGTTATTTGTTATATTATATAAGTGATTTTGCAGTTTGTAGTTTGGTTTATTTAATTAGTGTTATTATTAATTTTAATTAATAGTGTTATTGATCATGAATTCGTTAATGAATTCCATAACTAAAAATGACACAAAAACGCAAGGAAATAAATGATGCCAATATATTTATTATGGGAAAAGTACCAGATAGGTTTGTGATTTGAAAATGTATAGTTTTCCAAAGGACCAAATGTTAGCCCGAAAATGGATATTACATCCAAGTAAATAGATACTATTGTCATCATCATATAGTTGTATTCCTCGTTATATACTGAATAAGATATGCAGGATGAGAAATAAGTGTTCCTTAACAGTTTTAGTATTCAGAGTCAAATTGAGATCTGGAAATCCAGATCACCTCAGAGGAAGTATGTAATCAAATCATGTTAATCATGTTACACTTCCTGTTATACCGGAAGTGACTAATACCTTTCTTATTCTAAATAGAATACCATAATTTCATTACCAATTCACATTGTACGTGTAAGTTTAGGTTCACTTTCATCAGCCCCTATACTTCTACAAGGTATTCCTGAGATAACTTGGCTTTTGTGTGAAAATTAGGTTTTGCACTTAGAAAACCTTCAATTTACCCATTTTCTGAATCTCGAATTTCATTTTTTCTGAACCTCAGGCTTATTTTTTAAGTATAAACGGTCAACCTGTGAATACTTTTTCTGATGCAGGACTACAATTTTCAAGTTCCTAAATCAAAACAGTGGACAGAACAGAACTTTAGATAATATTCCATATATTTATTTGAAAAAGTTCAAAGTTTACTTAATCGTTAACTTTCATTTCTTCATTGACATCAAATAGGGATAGTTCATTGATATTCGACGTGTTCTGTTGGTAATTTTCTTCCATTCGCCGTAAATAATAAATTCATACTATCTTCACTTGAATATCGATTACGTTTTTCCATTATCGTTTCATTTAATAACATTCAATATTATATCAGCTGTAATGGACTCAGATCAATAACTTATCATTGTATTTGATGTTTTGACAAAAATCACATTGCAATTGTTTATTGCAATATGGTAACCACATTCCGATGAATTCCATGTACATTTATGTGAAACTTCAAATATTTGACGAACTAACCCAGGTAGGTATAATAGAAAACTATTCTACATAATTCAGAATTCAGTCCTGCATCAGAAAAACCTAAAATATACAGGCGTTCTAAGTTTAAAAATAATTATATTTAAAGATTAAAAAATGTCACGAAATTTTGAAGTTTGTACATTAAGAGTAAGGTATTTACCTTGCTGAGATTAAAAAGATGAGTAAATTAGATTTTTTTATGTGGGAGTGCAAAACCAAACTTTCACATAAAAATCAAGTTATCTCAGGTATGGTTAAATTTAGGTATTGGGGTAGCTGATGGAAGTCAACCTAAATATACATGTACACTCCAATATGTGTAATAAAAAATATGTATATAGCATTCTATTCAAAATAAGAAAGTTAGTAGTCACTTCCGGTATCATCGGAACTGCAACATGATTCAAAATATTTTCATTAGATAATTCATGATCCTTTATGGGGTGGTTTGAATTTTCAGATCTTGATACACTCGGAAAGTTTTAACGAACGCTTCTCGTAAATCACCCTGTATGTGACTGTTATAACCAGATATATTCATTTCAAGTCATTACAATTATAGACTCGCAGTTATATACTTTTAAAATGTACGCTTGAATCATTTTTTGTTTCCAAACAATTAGTCCAGTAAATGAAGGTTTTTGCCCACGAATACTTTTATCCAGGTTCAAAATTTATGAAACTTGTTTTGAAGTCATACGCATTTGAATAATGTTTTTTTAGTTGCTGTATACGCGCGAGAATTCAAGAAACAATCACTTGGCCGGTGACATAATTTGTATGTTTTTTCCCCATTTCTTCAATTTTTTTTCAATATAAGAAAACAAAGTTATCTATTTGTTTTGGTTATAATCCCTATAACATAATAAAACTGTGATGAGTATTATATTTTGAATTAGAAGAGAGTATCTAATGAACCATTGCTTAATGTATTTTAATCAATAAATAAACCAAGACATTCAATAACTTTTCAGGAATTAACGATTTTGGGTACTTTGCAATTAAATTATTTTCAAATAGATTTTCAACAAATCCTTGACCTATGCCATCATAAAAGAATAATCTATTTCGATTTATCAACTTAAAAAGAAATTTTCATAATAATGTTATTGCCTTAATAGTTTTGAATTTCCCGCTTCAAAATTAATTAAAGTACTACAAAGAAATCTATTCAGAACAAAATGATTTTTTATTTAGATAAGATCTTATTCAAAATTTTCCCACCTTCGAAAAATATAATGTAATGTACCGTTCAAATCTTGTTTTCGATTCGATATTTTCAATTTGCATATAGAAAATAGAGGGATAAATCATTGCTGACAATTATATATTATATATTATATATCCGTCTTCAATATAAAAATATAAAAACAATTCGTTACTTATTGAATGACTTAATTGAGGGACAATAACAACTGATAGTATACTTTAGTTCTAAATATCAATTTTCAATTACAAATTATATTGTAATACGTAGAATGAAGGTTCTATATCACTATCGTATAATATTAAATTGCATTAATATTTTGAGTGTATACCTATATAATATTAAGAGAAAAGAATCAATTAACATTTTCAATTTACCGATTCTGATATTCAATTGAATATTACATTACCCTGCAAGGAATGCATTGCGCGCATGCATCCTAAGAGTTTCAATTTCTCAAAGGCGAAAGTCCATTGCAGCGTTGAATTTGCTTCTGTGTCGTTTCCCTTTGTCTGCATTTACCGCTTTGACCGTTTGTAATTTTTTTACCGCTACGCATATGTCTAGGCCTAGGCATTGATTTCAATGGCCAAGGCCAGGGGTCGGCAACCTATTGAAACGAAAGAGCTTAAAGGTATAATTTACAAAATTCTCAAGTTATTAAAGAGCCACTAAAAATTTTCGATCCTGTATTATAGTTTTTGCTTATATATATTTGATTTTTGATTTAAAATAAAAGACCTATGCCCTAGGCTAACAAATCCAGTCTCTTTCAAAGTGACAAACCATCAATCTATGAACTGTATTGTTATTTTTAACTTCCTAATATATAATAGGAGGTCGAATCCATCTATCATGGGAAAGCTAAAGTTAAAATATATTGGAGGGAGGTTTGTTTCCCTGGAATATTCTAATTAATATTTAAAGTTTTAGCCCCTGTAATTCAAGCAACACATACAATTATTTTGCTTAATAGGGTTTCGAAATCCAAAACAGGCAGTACCAATCTTATGTAAATTATAACTTTCGAACTAATGGAACTAGGTTTTTTAAAATAATTTTATTGTCTATAAGAGGTTACAATATGAATGTTAAATCAAGACTGAACTAATATATAAAAAAATTAAGTATCTCAAAACATGTCCTGGAATTGCTACTGTTCGCATAAATCCAATAACGCTGATTCAGATTACAACGTTTGCTGTTTATTCAAAGAATTAGTTATATAACTCTTCCCTTGTTAGAATGAAGCTGAACTTTTCTTCCTTATAATTCGACATCAGTTCGTGGATTATCGATAAGTTGAACTCTTTTCTGGATCCACTTCTTGGAAAAGTAAATTATTGCCAAAATGATGCCAAAGTATAATAGTACAGTCCAGATACTCGAAATATGATAATTATCAATTGGTTCTTCTACAACAGGAATCGTAGGATTGAACGGAATTATGTATCTTGATAATCCTATGTTAAATTATCTAAGTTGTCTTCATAATTCAGTCAATTTAATTCCATATTTCTTAAAATACTTACACGAAATTGTGGCCAATTATGCAAAGAAACCCTAAAAACTTGTTTATATTATACTTACCCAGAACATTTCTCAGTCAGTTCTTTTGAAATATATAAATACCGTATGCTGTTATTGAATGAGTAGTCAGAGTAATTGCCAATCATAGTATACTCCTCAATTCAAAACGATTGAACTTTAGATGAATGTGCGTGAATAGTTGATATCTAGTGGGGTATCGAATCGCATTGTATTCATCAATGGTCTACTATCCTTTCAGAGGTTTATATTTACAAAAATATAAGACTCTGACGGGACCAAAGTGGTGTAATTGGTAAACACGATGGACAAGAAATACAAGAATGTGGGTTCTAATCCTGCCTATGGTTCAATATTTTACGTTTATTCATCTTCATAATTCTATGTTGAATTAACGAATTTTTTTCGCTCCTTTTATAGTCAGGTGAATTGGTTCCATCTTCATTAAAACTCCAAGTGCCCCACCTAGGATGAGCTTTCTCAGATGCTCCCTGCCTGATTTGGTCGTTCTGATCTATGTTCTTTTCCATCACATTACTGAGACATATGTCAACCTCACATATAAAAACTGTCAAATAATAGAATTATAACCGTTGTCATTAGACATATTCTCAATATATTCTAATTGAAATCTGTCGTCTTTCGACCCGGGAATTCAAAACTGAATGTTTACGCCGGATACAATGTATCTAGTATATACAATTTTGGTAAAGTAGGATTACGTAAACTAAATTTCATCACTGGATAAATTATAGTGACATTATCATTATTGTTATTTGAGACAAGTAAAGTTGGTTATAACACACGTGAGTTTTGAGTCATAACTCACTTGTGGCTTATAAGTTACTGAATAGTAGATAATGTTCTTCACAATTTTGGAGCTCTCTAGATGTTGAATGAGCTCGATGTTGATTACTTCAGAAATCACAGATAGAAGTGCAATGAGTCTATTATTATTTGGGCTTAATCCCTCATTTTTGAATTCGTTAGACACTAGCTGTCTTCCAACTGGAAGGAACTACACCAAGTTTCTTTGAAAGTGTAAACAAACTAGGAAGAACTTGTGTTAATTCTTGGGCATATATCTTAAGAACAGTAGTCTCTTCAATGTACATAGATGAGTTTATTCAATTTTAAAATTTGAATGGATTAAAACCGAGGCAAAATCTGACCTTACCAAAAAGAAATAAAATAAAAACAATTTTAATTTAGCATCAATAACGCAGTTAGTGAATAGTTCAATCTCTCTATCATCTAGATCAAAAAGTTCTACCTCTCGGATTCAAAATGGACTTTATGGAGGATATTTCGAGCATTTTACTAAATTTCACTAAACTCTAGAAACCAACAATAGTAATATCTCTCAATTTTTTTTAGATTCGTATATCTCAACATAATTCATATAATGGTCTTTTTTGTATTCACTTTACAACTTAATTTGAAGATTAATATTTGTCAATATAATATTGTTGTTCAACAGTAAGTTTGTGCATTATTCACAATTTATTATTCGAAAAGTCTTTCGTTTGAAAAGATACCTTTCGGTACAGTCAACCGGTACAACAAATGTATTTTGAAAGTAATAGTACTGGGTTCACCATAATAAACTACCCATTTTATATTATTAATAAATTCCCCACGAGATAACTAAATAGGTAGTTCTCTGTGGGATTATCTTCTGTAGTCTGGGATTTAAGTAAATTATTAATCAAGTAGGCGCCTGTCACAAATAAATTTTAAATTAATAATTTCGTGGAACGCCATTTTTCTACGAGAAGTTTGTAAGTTTTCATCAATAATTATTTAATTTTTTTGCTTTGAGACATTATTTCAACATCCGTTTGAACTTTCATGGATTACTCAGTCCAACAACGCGTGTTTTGTGTAGAAACTTACATAAGAAACTTGTATAATTCGATAAAAGGAGTTAGGCGTGCATTCCGGCGTCAGTTCAATAACAACAATAGGGGTCACGCGCTAAATCGTAAAACTGTTAAGTTATGGGTTCGTCATTGGCGTGAAAATGGACCTGTACAAAATGTGAAGAAGCCTGGACGTCGAAGAACAGTTCGTACAGCAGAAAATATTGAACGAGTTAGAATTGCGTTTACGAGAAGTCCTAAAAGGTCTGTTAATCGACAAACCCTTATCCTAGGAATATCGAAGGGAAGCTTAGATCGAATTCTTCAAAGGGATTTTAAATTTCATCCCTATGAATACCAAATGGCACAGCACCTTAGCAATCAAGATAAAGAAGCAAGGTTAGCATTTTGTCAAGAATTGGATTTACATCAAGGAGCAATTCACAGTCTCCTAATGACCGACGAAGCAAATTTTTATTTGAACGGCATGGTCAATAAACAGAATTTTAGATACTGGTCAAATGAAAATCCTCGTGAAATCTTTACACAGAACCTCCATAATCCAAAAGTTGTTGTGTGGTGTGGAGTAGGATGTTTTGGTATTATTGGCCCTTATTTTTTGAGGATAAAAATAACCGCGCTGTAACAGTAACATCCGAGCGCTACGTTAATATGCTAGAGACATTTCTCATTCCAGAATTAAATAGACGAGGATTACTAAACAATGCCTTACTATTCCAACAAGATGGGGCAACAGCTCATACCGCCAGAAACTCAATGAGGGTCCTGCGAGAAATGTTTAATGGCCGACTCATTTCTCGATTCGAAGATTTGCCTTGGCCTTCGAGGTCCCCCGACTTAACGGCACCCGATTTTTTCCTGTGGGGATATTTGAAAGCCAAAGTGTTTGCGAGTCGTCCAGGTACAATCGAGGAACTGAAAGTCAAAATTCGTGAAGAAGTTGAAGTAATTGACGAAGGTTTGCTACGCCGTGTAATGAACCACTTTTTATCTAATATTGAAAAATGTGTTGAAGTTGGTGGAGGTCATTGAGAAGATGTGATTTTTAAAAGTTAGAATTAAATTAGCCAAAGATTTATAAGTTATCATAAATCCCAAAGAGTTAGCTGTAATTTAGTAAAATAAAAAGTTTGTTGCGTTAACTAAACAAATTTTAATTCAAATATTAAAATGAGTAGTCTATTATGGGGAATCCTGTATATCCTTTACAATTTTTAGATTAAGCTCTATATATTAACGTAGGTACACATTTTTCCCCAAACAAAAGAAACAATTTTTTGAAAAAGATTATTTATTAACGAATTCAATATTTGCGTACGCTTTCTAAAATCACGAATAACAATTCTGACGATCTTTTAAAAATGATTGAGACAAAAAAGCCATGCTATATCCAATGCCTTCAGTGTACAATGAGAATAGCTAACAAATTATTTTCAACGCAGTTTGTATTTTAGAAATTATGAAAATAAAGGTAAATAGTAGATAGCTAGGAAGATCGACATTTTTTTGCTGCATAATTAATTATTGTTCTACAACTTATTGTTACCTAAATTAGAATTTTTTTTACTTCCTGCGGCCTTTCGTCTACAAAACATTAAATAGCAAACGGGATTGACATATTTTTGATTGCATGATAATTATTATTTTGCAACTTACTGTTAAATAAGAATTTCTTTCTCCGGCGTTTCTTATACAGTATTGTCCTTGTATGATAGCAATATTTCACCAGTCGATAGTTCATCGAAAAATAAGTCGACATACATAATTTCCTAAGGCCATTTACTATCTAATTCGCAACTCTTGATAAAAAACTAGGGTAAAAATATTTGTTCTTAAAAGTTTGTTAATGAATAATTAACCTTCAAAATGGTTATTCGTCATTTCAGAAACAGAATTACATTAAAGAATCAAGTTTCTAAATAAGCAATTTTTTTTGGGGAGAAATTCAATATGCTTATATAAATGTAGCAATAAATCTACAAATTGAAAATAATTCATCATTACTTATTATTTATTTCTATGTAGTTTCTGTGGAATCCATGCCCAGAATATGCTTAATTCATTATATAGACCAGGGTCGATAATTTTTGAAACTAAATAAAATAATAGTAGGATGAAACCCATTGGAAAAGGAAGAGAATATAGCAAAAATAAAATGAAAAATAATTTACGGGCCCTGTGGTCAGGAAGTCGAAAGGGGTGAGTTTTTAAGGGTAAAAAACAGTTTATCTCGAACCACAAGTTCTATGGAAAAAAGGTAAATAGCAAAGTTGTAGGTAATAGAAAGATCTACAACTTTTGTATCTACACTTTTTTCACATAACCTCAAAATTTATGTGAAAAATTCAAATAACCGAGTTTTCGGTTTTTTATGTTTATCTTTCACAAAAAAAATTTTTTTTTCACGAAATTTGCTGAAAGCTCACCTTTTCATGTTCCAAACACACTGTATTTTTTTTGATTTCAAATATCTCTTTTTTCACCTTATTTTGACTTAAGATCGAAAAAGTACCCTAATTTTCAATCGAAACTTCTCACGTCAAAATATTTGCTTTTTCAAAAAAGTCGGTGTGCTTTTTGTTCGTTGAAATCTCTACTTTCTGATGGTGTGAAGAAAAATATACATTACTATGGTAAATGTTCTCAAAAAATGCAAAGAAACGAAAAAAACTTGAATCCGAAAATCATTATGTACAATTTTGAGCTATTTATTAATATTTATACTTTAATTATTCGAAAAACGTAAGATACCATGTCACATTGATAAACAAAAAAATTTTAAATTCATAAAACATAAAGATTGCAAAAAACATGCGAAAATGGTTGTTCTAAATATAATTAAAGGCAGGGACATTATTTCCAGTCTGCATTGGTTCTTTATCCACAATTTCATCTGGATCATAAGCTTCCTCGTAGCTTTTTTCTTCCATATTGGAGCATTCTTCAGAACCATGACAATTTCAGCATAAATTTGTGCATTTTAAACAATGTTTCCGGCAGTCACATTTTAAACTGTTACATCCAGTTTCACAGCTGCAGCAAATACTTTTGAGCAGTATTTCCGGAATTAATTCCTTTTCTGTAAATTTTTGGCATAATGCCACGCTGATGTTGCTTCCAGTCCCAATTTGTTGCTGTCAGTTCGTTACCCAGCCAAGTTTGAAGCTGATAATATGCCCTGTAACAATGTTGTTCTGCTGCACCTTCTGTGGGTGGGAGATTTATTGCCAATATGAAAGATGATTTAATTTTTGCCAATTGGTATTTTCCAAATCTTAATTGATTCAATGTTATATTATCATTTTCACATTTATAAATTGATTTGATTAATTGTAATCCATTTTTTTCGATATCTACTTTGTTTGCATCTTTTTAAAAAAAAATATTGGCCAAATTTGACAAATTTTTATCGTCTAATAATGAATATACGATACTTTTCTTTCCTTTTCCGGCAAATCCAGATTTTTTATCGCAACCAGAAAAACAATGCGGAAATGCAACGATGCTTAGGAAGGATTCATATTTGAAACTATTAGACGTGAAAAATAGATCTTTTACATTTGCAGAACCTGGCGTAAGAAAATAAATGTCATGATTATTTGAACTTAATTGATTCAAAAGTACCAAAAGATCAATATCTTGACCCAAAACAATGACAGTTTTATTTGTATCTCTGGCAATTTCTATCGAGGTCCTAATTATGTCAGCATCAGCATCTTCTTTTGCTTGATTACAGGAAAATCCTTGTGACTGTAATCTTTTCATCAAAGTTTTTATTATTTTGTCACTGTTTTTCTCCTTGGATAAAAATTTTTCTTGCAAATATGGTATTTTTGTATGGTTTTGATAATTCAACTCTGGAATATTGTCTGAGGTTTTTCTACGACTACGTTCTCCTCTTTTAGTTGAATTAGCTGCTGGTACTGTTGTCACAGTAACTGATTTTTCAATTTCGGGGTATCCATCAAAAACGATATAGGTGCTTGCTGCGTAATGTTTTTCTACATAGCCGTCAGAATGCGTTGGTCCATTCGCACTCACAAATAATTGATTGAGTTGAGATTTAACATTTTTCCTGAGGCCATTTTCTGTAAAAAGTGACAATGAAAAAGATGCAAGCTCGTATTGTAAATAAGTTTCCATATCTTTTTTACTGTCGATCGTTAACGATATTCTTTGAAATAGCAATAATGGATCGATGGCTATAATATCTCCATTTACTTTAACGGAAGATTGAACCGTTTTTAGAGACAAGAATTTTGTTTTTTCTTTTAAATTTGACACTGCCAAAATTCATTCCAACAATAGCTTGCAATTTACCTTGCTATGTAGATTCCAAAAATTTCTTTTAAAGTAAGTTTGTCACAATTCTCTTGAAGTAACTCAGCCTGCACGTGTATTTTCATGAACGATGTTGTTCACTTCTCTATGAAATACCTTTTGATGAGCTAAAATTTTCCGTAGGTCACTCCGGTATATAAGTTATCTTAAAATAGCAATAAATAGGCATCTACGCATATAATTTAAAGAAGATTCTACAACTTTCTCAAAATATTGTAATGTCTTATTAAATATTAACTTTATTAACTTATTTGGTTGTTAATTATAGTAGTATATTTCGATTTGTAATTTTTTGTTTATCAATGTAACATGGAATCTTACGTTTTTCGAGTAATTAAAGTATACATTTTAATAAATAGCTCAAAATTGTACATAATGATTTTCGGATTCGAGATTTTTTCGTTTCTTTACATTTTTTGAGAACATTTACCATAGTAATGTATATTTTTTTCACACCATCAGAAAGTAGAGATTTCAACGAACAAAAAGTCCACCGACTTTTTCAAAAAAGCAAATATTTTGACGTGAGCATTTTCGATTGAAAATTAGGGTGCTTTTTCGATATTAAGTCAAAATAGCGTGAAAAAAATAATATTTTAAATCAAAAAAATTACAGTGTGTTTGGGACATAAGAAGGAGCTTCCAACAAATTTCGTGAGAGAATTTTTTTTTTTGTAAAGGATAAAAATAAAAAAACCAAAAACTTGGTTATTTGAATTTTTTATGTGAAAAAAGTGTGGATACAAAAATTGTGGATCTTTTTATTACCTACAACTTTGCTATTTGACTTTTTTCCATACGACTTGTAGTTCTGCCGGAAATCGAGATAAGCCGGTTTTTACCCTTAAAAACTCACCCCTTTCGACCTCAGATCGCCCGTAAATTATTTTTCCTTTCATTTTTGTTATATTTTCTTCCTTTTCCAATGGGTTTCATCCCACTATTATTTTTTTTCAGTTTTTATCATTTTCAAAGGCTTCAGCACTGGTCTATATAGGCAATTTACACTGTTCGTATGTTGCAGGTTGCTCGAATAGGAATATGTGGACAAATGCACGGGGTGGTATTTTGGCATCATCGGTCTTCTAGTAAAGCATGGGAACGAATTGAAAAAGATGGAACATTGATTAGATATGATGTAAAACCTACTCATGTCTCCAATTTGTATACTTGGCAAGACAACAGATGCGATCAGAGCTTTTTAGCAAGTCTTCCAGTCCCAGATTCGCATCTTCAAATTCATAGTGGATATGGGATGGCAACCATGTTCTGGATGATGAAAAATAGGTCATTATATACATGTGATTTGAATGCTTCTACAGATTACGCAGGTGATCCAGATGGATGCTGTCCACGAGTATGTATGTCTGTTAGAACGATTAGAACGATAGCGGCTACTGTTTAGAGCAGTGGTTCTTAACATTTTCACTGATGTTAACGATACGAGCGACCCGGAAACTTGTCATTACCCCTTCTTAAAACAACATTCTGGATTTACGCGGAAATATCCGTTTATAGTCTTTCTGTATCGGCCTACACTATTTTTGAAGTGCTGTCTGTGTTTGCATGCATATCTGCTTATGTGCACTGTGGAGAAGATTGCTCCGTTCCTATTGGTGGTACGAATTCATACCCGGCAAATCGCTTTGAAGAGTTGAACTGTATTGGTTTCGGGTTTGTTGTTTCAAGTGGTACTTTTGACATCCCGTGAAGCAGACATGTACCGATCGTGTTTAAATTTTGCACACTTCACCTTCAGAACAAGAGAAAAGTTTCGAAAAAAACTACTCCATCCCTCTTTGCCACCCTTCAAAGCAGATAAGCACCGATATCGATGGAACTCTACCTAAATACTCTACCTCCAAAACAAGTGGAAAGTCACCCTTTACATATTTTGAAAAATGTACACCACACTCTCCCCCACTCCTTGAAACAATTAATTCTGTGGCAAGTAAGTTAGCTAGTAACTCAATAAAGGACTAGTATTGACCCTTGAGAACACATGTTGTCAATTCGAGTAAACTCCAATGTAATGACATAGAGTATAATTTGACGTCTTTCCACCTCTATCTATTTCCGATCATTATATTTTTGGTTTCTACGGGTGTCGGAAGTTAGTGATCTATGGTTAATTTAATATGTCTGATATTGACTGAGATAAAGCACATCTTAGGGCGTGCTCGACATCAAGTCAGTTTCTGAATATCAAAGTTGAGAAAACAGTCACATATATAAGTGGTTGCAAATGGAGTTAACATTATTAGATCCATACACTTTTCTCCAAAATATAGCAAGGTCACAATTTTGAAATTCGACTTTCAAAGTACTATTCTCGCGTGATGCAACAAATTGGAATTCATGCAGAAATATTTTCAACTTTAAAAATTCCATCATCTGTAGAAAATCGCCTCAATGTCCAAGAATTGTCTTGACGATAATTTATTTCATGCCTGGAAAATATTAATTCATTGAATCTTTTAAACAGAAAAATTTTGAGGGTTCAGAGAACCTCTATAATAACACACAATGCAGTCATCACAATAGTTGCCCTCTGATCGAGTGTTCTCGTACTCTGCCTAAATATGGACCTCAATCATTACAGGGGTTCTTCCTCGATTAAAAATCCATAACAGGGGAATACATTCCAATAAGAATTTTAATTTGATTTTCTTTTCAAAATTTTTCGATAACGTTCATTTATTAAGACTTTCAAGTATAATATGTATTTCAAAGTTTTCTACTAAATTTTTTTCCTATTTACTGCACATATATGTTTGTACAGAGAAAATCATCGTTCAATATCAACAGATGTTTAGGAGTAAACCAGATTTGAATCTATATACTAGTTATGTCATCACCCTCTATTACAATCACATATAATATGAACAAGTGTCATGTTTCCGCTGACTACGGAAACATCTTCATAATAACTCTGCAAGCATATGATAATTCACGCTACTGCGATAATTCATATTTTTATTAAGTTAGTTCTTTTTCTCAGCTGTATCGAACAGCACCTGTTTCATTATATCTTTAATCAACCTGCAATATTAATTGTATCCTTCGTTATTAAATAAATGTACTTTGATATTTGAATGTAATTGTGAAATCGTGTAAACGAAATAAACATTTTTTAAAAACAAATTCCTCAAAGGGAATTAAATAATTGGCGCAGTCGGTAGGATGTCGCGCTGAACAGTTCCGCGAAAAGATCCTGGTCCGTTTCAACGGTTCATCAGTGCTGAATCAGAAAAATACATCAAACTATTGGTTACTGGATCAAATCGGAAGCCACGTTACAGAAGCCAACCTATCGTCATCTGTAGAATGCTTTGGAAAGCTGTTTGTCTCACTGTAAGTACAATTTATGTCTTATAGAGGTTCCGAAAGTTCAGACTCTGAAAACAGTAATTTGGAATTTGGCTATATTAGCGAAGATAATATAGACCCAACTAGTACAAATTCTCAAATATCAATTAAACCCGCACGCTTATTGTTAACAAATAAAGTTAATAATCCCAAAATGGTAGAACAACAGATATCAATCTCAGAATTGAAAGAATATTCAGAAATAGTACCGATATTTAAAGGCGAATCAGAATTATTGCCTTATTTTATTCAAGAATCTGAAAAAGTAATCAATTATTTTTACGATGCTCAGAATCCATTGAATCCACGTAATGATTATATTACTTCACGAATTAGATTTAAAATTCATGGTGAAGCTGCACTTTATTTAGCAAATAAAAACATAAGAAGTTGGAATGAATTACGTCAATTTCTTTTAAAGATCCCGCTGATTTGGAAACCGCTTTAAATTTGCTCACTAATACTTATCAGAAAGAAATAAACTCTCAAAAAATTAATAAGCTTCAGAATTTTAATCCGCAAAAGCCAAGACAATTTATGAGACCACAACAAAATTTTGTGCCTAATTTTAATCCAGGATTTAATTTTAAACCAACGAATCCACAAAATTTCAATTCCAATTCACAGCCTCAAAATTTCAGAGGACCGCAAAATTATAATCAAACACCCAAAACGAACTATCAACAACATAATCGTTCAAATTTTTCTTCAGCTCAAAATAATAGAATCAAACCAATGAGCACTTCTACTAACAACACGTTTCGTACCAACTTTAGACAATCATACCCACAACAAAAATTTCATGCTGAAGAACTTTTTAATGTAAACGATGAAAACTGTGAGGATACTAATGACCCACACATCGAAATAAATTATGACAATAATCCACTAAACGCTACAGAATATAACGAAGGAGATTATACTCCATACAATGATTTTTTAGAGCAAAGCGCCTCGGAAATAATACAAAACCAATAGAACTCATGAATTTAACAACTAACGCATCCGAGTTACCATACATACATTTTAGATCCGTACACAAAAAGAAAAATCCTAATTGATACAGCTAGTACCAAGTCATTTATAATCCCTGGTTTAGCCAGTGAATTATATCAAAATTTCATAAAGAAAGGCCCCTTTAGAATATCGACCATACGTGGCACTAGTGTTGAAAAATATTCATTAACTGTTTCACTTTCGGAATTATTCAAATCAGAAGCAACTTAAAATTTCATCTTTTCAAATGTCATGATCATTTTGATTGGCTTTTAGGTATGGACAGTTTAAAAAAATTAAAAGCAATAGTGAACATTAAAGATAATTCACTTATTCTTCCGAATTGTAGTTATGAAATTTATTATCGTGAAACTACCCCTCAGTTATGCCATATTGAGACGAATTATATAAACCTCCGTTGACGATAAATATCCGATACCAAATATAACAGATCTTTTAGATAAGTTAGGGCGCTGCCAGTATTTCACCACACTGGATTTAGCATCAGGATTTCACCAGATAGAAATGAATCCTGATGATGTACCAAAAACGGCATTCAATACCGAAAACGGACATTTTGAATATCTGCGAATGCCTTTTGGGCTGAAAAATGCCCCTGCAACTTTCCAACGGGCTATGGAAGAAGATATTCTTAGAGGACTCAATAATGTCATTTGTCATTTGTCTAGTTTACTTGGACGACATAATCGTATTTAGTACGAGTCTTCAAGAACACATAGAAAACTTGAAACTTGTATTCGAAAGACTTCGAGAATCGAACTTTAAAGTACAACTAGATAAATTCGAATTTCTTCGAAAGGAAGTCGGCTATCTGGGTCATATAGTTACACCCCACGGTGTGAAGCCCAACCCCGAAAAAATTAAAGTTATTTTAAACTACTCAATACCAGCTACAACAAAACAAATCAAAGGATTTTTAGAATTGTTGGGGTATTATCGGAAATTTATACCCAATTTTGCTAAAATTACAAAACCCTTGACAACATGTTTAAAGAAAAATGCTGTAATTGACATAAATAAACCAGAATATCGACAATGTTTTGAAAGTTGTAAGAATTTGCTTACAAACGAGCCGATACTTCAGTACCCCGATTTCAACGAAGTATTCCATCTAACTACAGACGCCTCGAATTTTGCCCTAGGTGCATTATTATCGCAAGGACCTATTGGGAAAGATTTACCGATAGCCTATGCCAGTCGCACCTTGAACGATCACGAAGTGAACTACTCAACTATAGAGAAGGAGCTATTAGCCATCGTATGGGCAACTAAGTATTTTCGCCCATACCTATTTGGACGCAAATGTAATATCATAACAGACCACAAACCCCCTCCAGTGGTTGTTTTTGTTGAAAGAACCAAATTCGAAACTCCTCCGGTGGCATCTAAAATTAGAAGAGTTCGATTATACCATAATGTATAAGAAGGGTACTTTGAACAAAGTGGCTGATCCCTTATTGAGGATCGAGTGCCATGTTAACGAGACCGAAGTGCCGCCCATATTTCAGTATATGGAAAAGTTTAACGAAGATCTCGACAGTGATGGGAATGATAACGATAATCAATCTATGATTGTTGAATCCGGTACTGAACGCGATTATAACTACGATAGTGAATCAGCCAAAACTATTCACTCTAACGCAGAAAATCCACTAATTGGGATACCTATACTGGGAAAACCTTTGAATTACTTTAAAAATCAAATATTAATAACCGAAGTAAACTATTCTCCTGATAGACCATTAATAAAGACACTATTCGATAAACAATACCAACGGTTCATCTTACAAATTTCAAAAAATAATTACGAAAACGATATAGTTCATTTTATTAAAGAATATTTAGTTCCTAAAGTCAATTATTATATTCATTTCCAATCCCCAATCTATGAAACGTTCAGCAACGTATTACAGAGACATTTTAAAAACTCTGAAATTAAATTAATTCGATGCACAAAGCTACTAGAGGATACAGAGAATTCGAATGATCAAATAAATACTATTGATAGATATCACACTGGTAAAACAAACCATCGTGGTATTGAGGAAACTTATACTCGACTGAAAGAACGTTATTTTTGGCCCAAAATGCAACAAACAATACAAAATTTCATAAATGAATGTGTTTGTGTATTTGTTGGATATTGTTGTAATAATTATGTTGCACAAAGTAAACTCGAAGAATTTGTATAATACTTTTATTTAATTATAATTTTCAGTGGACTGTATTATGTGTAACCGGTAACTTACAACTTGCAACACGCTGTCTGTCTGCTCTTCTTCTTCTTGTGCCGTGTGCCGTCGACTCTCGAAGTTATCCGATACAAATTTTCGTGCAACGTTGACAATGTTGCCATTCATAATAACTAGTCCAACAACTAATCTAAACAAATGTGATCCTTGTAGATTAGCTAAATATGATAGACATCCTCTTAAATTAAAATTCAACATAACACCTACCGCATCGAAGCCATTCGAAATCGTTCATATAGATACCCTGACATTGGAAAAACAAAAATTTTTAATAATAGTTGATTCGTTTTCTAAGAACGCGCAAGCTTACCCCTTGAATTCTTTACAAAGGACTGAAATCGCAAATAATCTCGTAACTTACTTTAACCATCACAGTATACCAATGCAAATAATCTCTGATAATGGATGCGAATTCAAAAATGATTTACTACTACAAGAATTATTAAAACTACACAAGATCGACATTCACTTCATAAGTTCACAGCATCCTGAGTCAAATGGTATAGTGGAAAGATTCCACTCCACACTTATCGAACATATTCGTATCCTTAACAATAGAGAGGACTTTAAAAATGAATTAATAAATAATAAAGTAAGATACGCAGTTTTAGCTTACAATAACACAAGGCATTCAGCAACAAAATTTACTCCCTTCGAAATTATCAATGGTCATTTAGAAAATACAAACCCTTTTGACATAGATATTGAAAAGCATATAGTATGAAATTACAACCAGCAACACAGAGATAAAACAAAAATTCTCTATGAACAAATTAAAGAAAAAATTGGTGTGAATAAAGACAAAATTATTACAAAATTGAATAAAGATAGAGAAGACGTCCCGAATATACCTCAACGTGTTTTTGTCAAAGACAAACAAAAATGTAGGAAAACAAATAATAAATGTAAAATAGAAAATATTACGGAAATAGACCCACAAAGGAAAACTGGGAAAATAGTACCGCGACGTACTAATACATCTGAAAATATTCACCTTTCAAATATTAAACGACCTACAAAATTAGTAAAAATAAAATCTGTTGCAGATCCGTCTTCGGAATCGGACGCTCAACAATAACAATTCAAAATATTACACATGGTCCTGGGTTGATGCCAGTATACCTAGGCCCTGCAAGACTGCAGAAATCACAACACACGCTAGTACATTATTTTGACATATCGATCATAATCAATCAAATTGAAAAACTAAACAGTCATTACAGAACAATCGCAACTACCCTCCGTCAACATGAACACTACATGGAAGTTGAAACTTACGATAAAATAGTTGCACACAAAATAAACTTACTTAACGAAAAGCTAACAAATATTTATCCAAAAACATTAAATCGTGAAAAAAGAGGCCTTGTTGATGGGTTAGGATCCGTCATCAAATTCTTTACGGGAAACATGGACGCGAATGACGCGAGTCGAATTAACAAAACAATTCAACATCTGGAAAATAAACAACAAAATTTACAAAATCGAATACTAAATCAATATTCTGTGAATAATGACGTATTGAAGCGATTCAACTTTTCGATTCAAATTATTCAATATAATGAGCAATTATTGAAAAATAAAATTATGAAAATTACTGAAAATGTCTTAAATAATACAAGAGAAATCGAAATATAACGTGAAAAGGACATATTCAACCAATTTCTTATGATGTACAATGTAATTTTGCAACTTTTAATAGAAATAGAGAATTCACTAAGCTTTTGTGCTATAGGTGCAATGCATCCAAGTATAATAAAAACAATTGATTTACTCAATGAATTAAAAAAATTAGTACCGTACTACAACAACGAGTTACCCCTTGCTGACACTATGAAAATATTCTTAATTATGAATCTTTAATAACTGTTCATTGCCATCATAACAAAACCGTATTCTCTATTTTCTAACTATTCCTATCGAAAATATCACCCCTTACGAATTATACTTTTTGGAACCGTTGCCGACAAAAGTAGAAAATAATTATTTCACGATAATTCCAAATTCCAAATTCTTGATTAAATCGGAAAATAGTATTAAACCTCTATTTGACATATGTACTGTGAGTGGAACATATCATTGTCCATTGAAATTAATAACAAATGCCAATATGACCTGTGAAGATGAAATCTTGAAGAAAAATAGACCAAGTAATTGCGTTTATACAACAATCCACGCAGAGCAAGACCACATAGAGCCAATACCCTACACGAATCAATATCTAGGCTGGTTTAAAAGCGGCTCAACGCTAACTGTACAATGCGCTGATGAAAAGAAAATTTACAAACCATACGGTATCCTGCTGTTGAAACCAGAGAAGGAATGCAAAACTATATTTAATGGAGAAGAACTTCAATCCCTAGACTCAACTCGAAGTATACCCATAACGATTGACTTCAAAATACCACAACTCCCGGATGAAATCAAAAAATTAAATACTTCCATAGAACTGAAAGGGATAACATTAGGAGAAATTCATCTGCAGCTCATCACCCCTATATCAGACAACTACGAAGAAGACTTCTATACAATCAATATTTGGACAATTTTACTTTATGGATTGGTTACCATCCTTGTTAGTGTAATACTAGTAAAAGTGCTACGCAAAAACTTCAAATTGAATTGTAAGAAGCAACTTATCGGCAATTTCGAAGAAACGACGAAAATATTGAAATGAAACCAAAACCTCGTCAGTTACCTTCCGAGGCTTCGTTCTAAGGATGGAGGAGTTATGTCATCGCCCTCTATTACAATCAGATATAATATGAACAAGTGTCATGTTTCCGCTGACTACGGAAACATCTTCATAATAACTCTGCAAGCATATGATAATTCACGCTACTGCGATAATTTATATTTTTATTAAGTTAGTTCTTTTTCTCAGCTGTATCGAACAGCACCTGTTTCATTATATCTTTAATCAACCTGCAATATTAATTGTATCCTTCGTTATTAAATAAATGTACTTTGATATTTGAATATAATCGTGAAATCGTGTAAACGAAATAAACATTTTTTAAAAACAAATTCCTCAAAGGGAATTAAATAATTTACATATCTTTCATTACCTCGCCTTGGAGAATCTTGTGTGACAAAAGTTGTGTTTCTTCTAGAACGACTCTTAACTTCTCGTTAATTTTTTTTTCTATGGTTAGCCTAACTATGTTACATTTTGTTTGAAAGTCCTCAACTAACTGAATAGCCTCAGCAAGACGCATAATCTGTTTTTCTTAATTTAAAATAGTTCTTGGCACAAAGGAGTAATTTGCTTTAATAAAACTGTTGAGACAACTCTTCCAAATCTAATATTTTCTTACACTCATTTAACGCAGAAAATTGGGGATCAGTGAAAATTACTGGCTTTAATTGCGTCAAATTTTCTGCATAAAAAACTGCGGCATTGTGAAGTTCGAAAGCGAAAAAGATATAAGCATCTATTCGGCAATAGAAGCTATATACTCTTTAGACGTTTCCGCCAAGAGTACCTGCTAATATGCAGATTTGATATACAAACTGTGTCCAGAATATTGGACACAATGGGCAAGGGATAACTATCATGATTCGTCTTTAATCTACTCAAAATCGATAGTTACAAGGATTCTTTCTTCATAACTACAACTATAGGTGAAGCCCTGGGACTATTCGATTTTTCAACAACCCCACGTTGCAAAATGTGATTCAACTCAACATCGATATGCTTCTGGATGACTGGTGATACCCTATAATATTAAATGGTCAATTCATCTACAAGGGTAGGCGCGTCCGAGAATTTCCACTTATCTACCATGGTGATAAGTTCAATCAAGTCCCAAAAATCCCAACCTAATATTAGAATATGTGGCAATTTCGGAACCACGGAACTTCGACTAACCGAATTACTCTTTCTAACGTAATCGGCAAATCCCAAGTTCCAATTATTGTACATTTTTCAACATACGTGACCTCACAGGTTATGTGACTAGTTGGTTTCAATTCGTTACCCATGCTTGCAAATATTTTCCATCGTCGAGCCCCCAAAACGGTACAATTCGAACGAGAAACCAAAAGTCCTGAAATCGGTTTTCCTAAAAAAAAATATCCTTAAAAACAGGAAGAATATCCGATGTCGCATTACTATAACTTGAGACGCAATCATTAAAAGCGTTTGTTCCCGTTTCTCTGTATCCTATCTTTGGAACATTCCGGACACGTATTGACAGTATATCATACTTTATTGCATTCAAAACGCTTCTTTCTCTTTAGCGCTGAGCAACCTATGGCTCAATAATCGGGTAAATTACAATAAAATACAATTAGTATTAGTAGTGTCATGAGATGTAGATGTAGAGGTAGAGGGAATTTTCGGATACATCCAGTGCATCTAACTTTTCAATTACCCCCACAAAAGCCAGATCTGACATATTATTATGCGGTGTCAATAAATAATTTCCTAAACTCTCGTTTTCAGTTTCTTACCTAATTTCCGTAATGTTCGAGGGAAGTTACATCTACAAGCGCGAGTTGAGATTGGTAAGAGGGAGATATGTTTCGCAGTAAAACTTTAAGTTTAATCTTCAGTAAGGGTGCACATTAATCTGTCAAAGAGCTGACATGACAGCTAAATATATCCCTATACTCTCATCCGGACCTTGAGCTCTCTTTTTAATCTCTTCGAAAAGTCTCTCATTATAATCAGAAAGTTACATTCCTCCCTCAACCGTCTTATCGCTACGGTATACAACAAAACCAACGGTCAGGTTACCTTACAGGTAAGGTATTAGCTGTACATAAAAAGCGTTAATCTGAAAAACAGTACAATTACAACCAGTAATTTCAATCACTATCTGGTATATCAGTCTCAAATAAACAGGCTCTAAACGTTGGTTCAACACGTAACAGCGCCAATTTGTAGAGGGTTCTCACCCATCGGAGCGCTAATTTATAAAAATTCAAGTGTCCCTCGCTCGTGGTTAATTAGTATTCTATGTTATCGCTTGATTGCCGACAGCTACAGTGGAGATGAGTCATGAGATGTTAGTTTTGAGCGCCAGGGTATTTCTAACCAAACAATATACTGGACTAGACTCGGAAGTCAAACACTCAAACTTCCAAGTTAGCTAACCCTAATAAAATATAGGAAAATAAAAACTCGTACCAGGTCTGATTGGAGTTTACTGTTTGTGACTTTTCCCGACAATTGTTGTATATTCTTTCAGATTTTTAAGATTTGTTTCAGTATATAAAGTTGGTAACTCATTATCACGTACTTGCTCTCGAGCGATATCATCATAATCAAGAACATAAATTTCTTTTCAAGTATTGACAGAGTGTCGACTATGACATTATCTTTGCCTTTAATAATAACCTAATATCCGTAATGAATTGAAATATATAAATGTGAAGATGTCTTAATTGAGGAGGGGATGCCTTGTCCTTCTTCTGTTGGCGTATGATCGGTAAAGACAGTAAAAGTGCTCGCTTCGAGAAATCGCTTTACAGATAAGTAAATTCCTAAAAGTTCTTTAGCATAAGTACTGTACTTTCAATGAGCATTATTAAGTTTTCTTGAATAGAAGGCAATTGGTTCCGAACCTGACACTTCATGTTGTAATACATCCGACAGCATTATCGGAAGCATCAGTTAACAGTGCTAAAGGAAAATCTGGATTTGGAATGGTCAGCGAAGCTGCATTGACCAGACTCCTTAGACTTTTCAAATTGAATCAGTCTAAGGCGTCCACTGGTTATCTTTTTTTGTTACTTGAGACAATCATTGGCCTGTTTTTTGTGCAACGCCCGAAATAAATCTTTTATAAAAATTAAATACACCAAGGAATGTATGAAGTCGCCCAACCATTCCTGGCAATTTATAATACTATCTATCTGTGTAGGTGGAATTATGATAAATAGTGAAGGAATGTATGTGAAATGGTCAGATCTAAAAAGTTTAAGGAGTCGTTGTTTTCTGTCTCTAAGGTGAATGCTATATTATAATGTAAGTTGTTACTATAATAGGTAAGAAATAAATTTATTTGCTAGGTACTACTAGTAAAGCGAGCGATTATGTCGCCAACATACAAACATGGGCTGGAATAAATTTAATATTTCATTTTCCAAGTTATTCATAAATATTACTGCCTTAAACCTTATTCATCCGCAGATTATTAATAATATTAAATCAAATCTCGCGAGTCTAATTAATATCATTACCTGGTAACATTACTATTAACATTGAAAATCGTGCATTTGGAAAAGTTTAATTTTTCCTAGTGTCTGGCATAACACTAAACGTAAGCTAACTTTTATAAAATCCAGCAATTATTAATTCTGATTAATTGACCCACAGCACACCTTTAAAATTACAAAATAGCTGGCATGAAATTTAATTTATATCGGGATGTTGAAGAAGGTTACTAGTAATTATATGTTTGAATACATATATTGCTATGGTAATGCATTATAAATTCTTATTGCCCTAGGGTCCCATCATTTCGAATATAATGTATCTCAAAATAATGTGGTGATTGAAAAATAACAGACATTAAAGGTTTTTTATTATGGCCTACTAAATTTTCCACTATTTTTTCAGGCAAAGTAAGTTGGACAAATACGACTGTGTTGGTACGATTCAAGATTTTGCTGTCGCGATGTTATGTAATAGTACACAGCATTTCACGAGCGACCAAAATGCTGCTAGTTGGGGCTATTACAATTGTGTAACAGGCGAGTGGAACATCGATATTTTGGAAGAGGCTAATTTTCCTTGTCGTATTTTACCACTTATCAAAACGAGTGGACAAATTGCTGGATTATTAGCTGACACTTGGCATCACATTCCTGAAGGAACACCGATAGGTATGTATGTTATCAATGTATTTATCTATGCTATCATAATATTCGAAGACTTACATTTACTTAGCGTCGTTAAACATACAGTTAAATGCAGTCATAAGTTTCGATCTTGCTTGAACGTCTGATAATTCTCAAAAATTTCATATTTTTCTAATTTTCAATGTTTCAAATAGCTTCTGTTAACAAGTATTTTGGTAGCTGAAGAATCTCAACCGTGTTCGCACTGTAGAGTTTCCAGGTTGCAGATCTTGGATTCAGGGGATGCGGCGCAACAAAGCCTCCCGTAGTTTTCATTGACATTACTTACGACGCCATCTCTCTTATAACAAAGCTGTCCACACTGACATGGTATCTTGTAAAATAAGGTTTTGAATATATAATCTATTCATATCTTAAATACATACGATATGAACAAACGCAAGTGAATACAGAAATGAGACAGGGCCACATTGAGGATCACATACATTCATATATCTGCTTAAAATTATTAGTTCGTTTCAAATTTATGATTTTTTTTATAAATAAAAGGATGTTAGGCTATTTCTCTTAAGATGTAACATGTATCTTCTCTGATTCTGATTGAACTTATAGATATACTTGTTTCAAAGACTTCCTCATTTGTCTGATGTATGTGCTCATTAGGCTGCTCTTGTTTGTTGAGTACTTTGTTTACGAAGTTCTCTCCCGGTATCCGTTCCGAGGAAAATCTTCCAATATTAGTACCAACTCCCTAGTTCCGCTCTTCAAAGCGTTGCGCTACAGGGTATGGTCGAAGTAGAATGGGGCGACTTGTGTTTAAGTACTGACGTGTGTATTTTTTAGTATAGCGATGTTTGGATTGTTCGATTCTTGAATCAAAGAAAATTATTCTGATAGGAGCTTTTTGTTTCTATAAAAACTTGATGCTGCGTCTGAAGGATAGTTTGAGATTGCTTAAACATTACTTTTATCTAGGCAGAGAGTTTGTTAACATATCTGCGACTTGTTCATCTGTTCCGTTATATCTACTTAACATTGATTTCTTTTATTATATTTTATAACAACATGCTTCAAACATTTACAATCCCATTTCTTTACAGCATGAGTAACAATACTTATTATCTTCATATAACAATAAATAACTCGCATCTCTCACGTTCAAATAGTTCACAAGATCATTTAGTCACAAATACTAGTTTACATAGTTGTTCCACTTCAGTAGAAAACTGAGCCTCAGAACTTTGATTTGATGTGAAGTAGATACACTCCACGCGCTTTGGACCAGGAAGTGTGACGTCACATCCGGTGTTTGTAATTAGTGTTATCGGGTAGATAGCGTTATCAGTGATTGTGAGTCACCCGGTCTGTGCTGGCGAGCGGCATCCGGTGTTTGTAATTAGTGTTATCGGGTAGATAGCGTTATCGGGTATCGTGTCATGGCGGCTATCAACGAGGTGTCATGGCGTCTGTCACGAGGTGTCATGCCATCTGTTATAAGGTGTCATGGCGGTCAACGAAGAGGTGTCATGGCGTCTGTCGTCTGACGTGTTACATCACCGAGGTGGCTATCACATGCTCCTTCAACGAGGTGTCTGTCACGCAGGTCTTAAACGAGGTGACATGGCGTCTGTCACGTGTTACATCGACGAAGTGTCTGTCACGTGGGTCTTCAACGTGGTGTCATGGCGTCTGTCACTAGGTATCATGGCGGTTGTCACGTGTGAATCGATCATTCCGTCTACGACGTGTACATCAAATGAATCAATAAAAAAAATGGTATTCTTTGGTGAGAAAGATTGAAAGGGATCCGAACTCACGTCATTTTTTATCTGAAAATGTTCATGATTTTATTATTTTACATGTATACTTACCAGTTCGATCGACCTATTATCTCTCACCCGCAAGAATACCATTTAGTTTTGATTGTATATTTTAGGTTGAAAAAGTCAATAGCTTGACATGCGCAGAGTATGAGGGAGTGTGTTGTTTTGTGTGACTGCTCCAACTAAATCGATCTCTAATCAGTTCGTGATAATGTCTCCTCGATTATACAACAGTTTTATTCATAGTGTGCTTACCACCATGTACGATGCGAAGAAATTCGTAATAAGCGTATGTCCGCCGAGTTTGATGAACATCCTCGAAGAATTACAATTACCATCCAAAAATTGGATAATCGCTGCGGAATTCATAACTTCCCTTGTGGGGGCCTCGACCGATTGGGCGTATGCTGATATTTTCTATTTCGGAGGAGATTTCGATCCCCCTCCAAAAGATTGGAAGATAATCGATATGAATATAGGTCAGTTCAAATATAAACATAGAAGAATGAGAAAAATCATATTGCATCAAATTTCGGGTATCGTTCCGAAACCCGGATCGTATATACTTGATTGTTTTAGAGTGCTACATGATATCGATGTCGATTTTTATCGAATCGCACTACTACCATACCGATGTGAGATAATGGACATGCGCAGCATCCGAAGAGATACTTCAAATTCTTACACCTTTAAGATGTTTCAACTGTTTTCTGAGATAGGAGGGGAGGTCGATGACGTCAACTATAGAATAAGTCCACCATCACTACAAATTTTGTGCTTCGACGTACTCTTTCGAAATTTCGATACCATCAAAGAAATATGACAATGATCTGCGCATGTGCAACTAGATATTTGGATAGTTTATCATTCTAGTTTGAAATGTCGTCTATAGTGGTTGATATTCAAAGCTTCCCGATTTTTCTGCAAACGTATATAAAATCAAGGAACTCTCTTTGTTGGACTGTGAGAAAAGGTTGGAGAAATATTTTCTATTCAAACCACCAAAATCGATGGATCAACTATCCGAGAGGCAAATGAAGAAAATATTTCATTGTGAAAAATATCACGGGATTTAATGGAACTCGGGTTATCAGGAATATGATGAATTGTATGAAATTTTGAAGGAAAATATCGATCCGGATGCTACTGTTTATATATTATAGATATCTAGTAAGTCTACAAATATATCATTATGCATATATCTTTTGAAGAATACAGACGCAGACTTTGCGAATTCGTGGAAAAGTTCATAACTTCAACTAAGAAGAGACTTGAATTTTTACGCAGATAAAATTAAAGTTATAAGACTGCTGAACAAATCAAGTGTAAAAGTGAGGATGATGGGAGTGGGGGTGTTAAAAACAAATTTTGTGATTCTAACCACAATTCTGAATGGTATTCTATACGCGAACGTTCCCCAACACGTTGAACGCATCTATATTTGTCTGAAGGATGTCAGCGGTGGTGGTGGTGGGGAGTGTAACCGTACCGAATGGATTCCGATGGATTTTCAAAAAATCAACGATAACCAATTGGAGGTATTCACATTTAACATCCCACAAGACAATCGTACAACCATACATTATAAACTTAAACTCTAATTCTTCTATCGAATTTAGGGGAATATGGCTGAATGGCAAATGATCCGACAATCATCATGTTTACCACATCTCGTACAAAAGACAACTCATCTACACTCACATCATCTGCAATAGAAGAAGAAATCCCTAAAATTTTCGCAAGTTTGTATGCTATTTTATCTTCTTTATCAGTGTTATTATTGAAAATGTTTGTTAAAAATGTGAAGAAAGCTATTTACCATTTGAATAAATAATAATTATTATATAAAGGAGTTGTTTTATTAAAACAAACAAAAGATTGATAATAATAATAATGTTTATTTCAGAATAAAATACATATCATTTAGGTAGTATTACATTCAGAAACCACTGCTGTAATTTATCCACATGGTGAACTGCACACATGTATTTTCCACCGTCATTACGATGATTCAGACAGGTCAAATTGTTTTTTTGCTCGAATTTCCCCGTTTCACATTGAGTACCATCGAAACTATGAACATCTACGATGTGTGGGTAAATATGCAATTCTATACATTTCCTTCTCAAAAATTCAGCTTTTTGCTGTCCACGGACCTAAATATAGTCGACTGCACACAGGAGAATCGATTCAAGAATATTATTTATTTCTTCATAATCCACATTCCCAGATACATAAACGAGTCCATGTAAATACCATACGGATTTTCGCTCCTTTGCATTTAGCGATGAATAAGATGTGTGCGGTTTGAATAAGGAATAATGACGTTTGAATCCAATTTGTACACACATTTCTTTTGGATGGAACGCATCGTCAATGAAGAACCCCTGAATGTCAACTAATGCGATTCTCATGATGATGATGCGATTCGCTTTAGACTGACTGATGTTTAATTGAGACTCTTGACAATTTCGGTGAGGGGGTAGTATTCCATCAAGCAATCGTGAATGATGATGCAATATGCCTTGGTATTGGCTGGAAATCCTTTATCCGTTTCAATCTCCAATCGTATGTCGACCGCTGATGATTTTACCGCCTCCTCTTGTCTAGAACAATCGATGATGTAAAGCGCGCGTTTTTTGAATTTATCATAAGCCAATATGGGATGTTTTGTTGTGGAATTCGTGTAGCTAGGATAGAAATCGGTATAGTTGTGGTGGGCTAGAACGAAATCTTCCTTGGCAAAGCCCAAATTCATCCGTTCGTTAGGCCAATACTCTCCGTTCAGCGATAAGCGGATGCTTGATATATCCACATGATCGAATATTGTAGGATTAGTTTTCAGATTGTTACGTTTATCGGTTTGGGAAAATACGATAACATACCGTGGTTTTTCGACGGACGCGCTAGTTTTCACAGCCCATATTTCTCTCTTCGCATCGGCCGTTCTGGCAGGCAACTCGTGTAGCTCCCACTTCCGGAAAGCGAATAGAACAGGAGAATCGCTCTTGATACAATAGCTTCTCTCTGATTAGATCGTTGGGATAGATATATTTCACCTTCAATTCTATACTATCAATCAGAAATTTGTTTGTGGTAGCTGCGTTCTCAATTATAACGCAATCGTTATCGTTCCGAGCACGTACCAATCGAATCGTTTGTCGTCCGAACGTGATTCGGGTGTAATCGTTGAAAATGTTGAAAATATGCTTGAGTGGGATGAGTAAACTGAACGACTTTGTTGCGTTCAATATAACACTTTCGTCCGGATAAGTCCAGCTGGCTATAGACATATGCGTCGAATCTGTGGGAGAATAACATGTGAATCCTAGCACATCGCTAACTATTCCAGGGTCACGTACAGTTTCGACGTCTCTACCGCTCTCGCTGTAGAAACACGAGTCGAAAAGAAAAGGCCCATAATTAGGTACCAATATTACATTCCCCACTCCATTAACTTCGATTTTTCCTTCGATCGCCAACAGAGTATCTTTCATAGCAAAAAAAGCGTCTACTTGATTCATTCCAAACTCTATGATATCGCTGTTATTGAACGCCTTGACGAATGGTGTAATCGATCTGTACTCGGCTTTTCGAATCGATTCATCAAATTTCGGTTCCTGGTATTTATCGAAAATAGGTGAGATGATCGCTGTATGATGAACATCTCTGGCATCGCTACTGTTACGTGCATACTTCATTTTGGATAATGACATTCTTGTTTAAGACGAAACCTCAATGATTTCAAAATTACGATATTGGTTCTGGTGAGTAGGTCACCTACTTTAGGTGTTTTGTTGAAGACTGATGATGATGTGGTGGGGGAATTGTTGTTGTTGTTGTTGTTGTCCACAAACAACCCCATATTTTCTATACTTCTTGTAAATGTAAATGTAGAATACTTTCTTCACCACGAAAGTTTATTGGTTTCAAATGCTGATCTAAAGCTAGTACGGTTATGTTGGTAATCTCTCCGATATCGGATACTGGTAGATAGAGAGGATTCTTCGGACGCTCCACAATCCTATAGCCGGGGTCGATGGTGATAGGAAAATCGTAGATCGTATGCACAGATCTATTTCGATAGAAGGCTCCCACTGTAATGTTCGAGTCGAAACGTATGTTGGTGACTTTTATTATGTTGACAGATAAATCAGACACGTGCGCCACACCCTTCTTCAATACCTCCCGCGCAAATCCTAATATTTTAGCAAGACTATCTTTTTTTTCAAACGAAATATCGTGATTTCTATGGAATATTTCACACTTTAACGTATTGTTATTCGGTTTCAGCGAGAATATATCTTCTTTAACCTTCAATTTTTTCCTGATAAATTCTTCGATATCGCTCATCTCATAGTTTCCAGCCGGAATTTTTATCGCTTCAAGAGTCTTAGTCTTCACTTTTGTTTTATCTCCTTCTACGTAATAGTAGAATTTCTCGTTCTCTATATTGGGTATGGAATTGTATGAATTGAATCCCAACAATGCTAAATAATATTTTTTGTCTGGCCTCAGCACAATCGAATTCTGCGGTGTAAACGAGAATATATGGTTGGTGCTTGTTAACGTGAACAACTGAGACATGATACTAATAAAAATTTATTAAAACATCTCTATTTGTATTTCAACATTAATAGATGGATAAAGTATGATCTCATAAAGTATGGGTCGTCTTTGCAAACTTCTTCTATCAACACTTCATTCTCGTGATGAGTTATTTCCTCGTTCTCCATGATGTGAGAAATCTGCTCAGATAAACATTGAGAACATAGTTTGCGTGGGGGTTGTGGACCATCGCAATCTCCATCGACATGTTCCTTACACTGCATATGACATATGTTCCGGAACCTCATTCTGATTGAGAAACACTACATCCAAATGTTTTAGGATGTATTCCATCGGTAGAAACGTTGACTTCTTACGTGTAAGTTCGCTCGTAGGTTCATTGATAGCCTCGCTCAAATTTCCATAAATAAAATCGATGATTCTCCTCAAACTACTCCCACTACTACTCTCATTTTCACATATGTATTGTATTACTGCAGAAGTGAAATCCATGGTGGTGTGTGGTTGTTACTCTTTGAATAATCGAGTATGACTGAGAAATTCCAAACACAACTGTCCACATATCACTTGATTATAGTTCTGATAGGTGTCGTTATTGTAGAAAATCCGAACGTTCTCACCCAAATACGTTTTGGTGGCTTCAAATTTCCAAAAGAATCAAAATATTCTACATCGTTATCGATTTTTCTGAACGCTACCCAATGCGTTCCATTGTTTTTAGTCAAGTCCAAATTTAGAATGATACATTCACGACGTCTAGGTTTGTGCGGTAGCGTATCTCGCATAAAGACACCTCGAAAATTTGGGATTTTCAGAACTCCAGCGAAACGTATCAAATTTCGATCGTACATCGGTCTATCATCGGGTAGCTCAATTAATAGTTTTTTTGCTGCTGCTGCTTCAAAAACAACCCATATCCTCCTTTAGCGTTGCGTTTCAAGTATAAACCTTTTCCCAGCGATTCCATAGCTTTGTTGTGACGTTGATCTTCTTCAAACTTCTTTTTGGCATTTTTAGCGTTAACCACCGTATTTGCGATAGCACTTGCACCTCCTGCAACCGATCCTGAGGCTCCTAGAGCTCCTTAGATGGGCAGTAATAGTGAGAGGAATCCTCCAGATTTTGGTAGTGGTATTACTCTTGGTACTCTGATACGCTTTTTACCTCCAGCTCGTTTAATCGCGATCCGTGCGGCTTTCAACGCGTTCATAGCGGACTTTCTCAATGAAGAAGATGGCTCCATTGACTTTGCGATGCTTCCAACGATATCTTTCCGGAAATAACATCCTCGTTGTCGCCCCCGTTTCTTGATAACCATACCTAGTTTTCGTTTAACCTTCATCCCACCGGTAACCAATAAACTAGAGAGTCTTTCACCTGCGCTAGCGTCTCTTGATTTAACTCGTTTCCAAGCAGCGTCCTCTAATATTTCATCGGCCTTATGACGTTCCTCCAGAGATTTGTTTTATGAATAAGCTATATCGTGTTCGCGACAAGCGGAATCTAAAGGATTGATACCTTTATCACCGCATGCAAGACGCTTTTCCAATCTAGTTCCAGGACCACAGAATTGATATGAAGCAATGTGTAATTCAAACGGGAGCTTGTTTATGAGTGTATTCAATAAACCTTCACCTTGATGAATCAACATTGTTAATGAGCATACGCTCTGGTGATTTTTCCTTTTATACGTTATCATTAAGTTGAAATGTTAACACACGAAGAAGACCGTTCAACAAGAACAGACACTTCCAATTGAGAATTTAGATTTAAAAGTAGGAACTAATCGAGTTGGTAAACATGGTACACTGTTACCAAACTCTTTTCGTGCTTTAATTTGCGGTCCGAGCGGATGCGGAAAAACAAACGTTATGTTATCGTTGTTGATCAATCCAAATGGTGTCAAGTTTGAAAACGTTTACGTATATTTGAAGTCATTATATCAAGATAAGTACATACTGTTGCAGGAGATTCTGGAACGAGTAAAAGGAGTTGGTTATTCCCCATATAAAGACAATGAACAAATTATAAGTCCGAACGATGCAAAACCAAATTCTATCTTCATTTTTGATGATATATCCTGTGAGACACAACAGAAAATTCGAGAATATTATTCGATGTGTCGCCATAGAAACATTGACGCATCAGATCTATGTCAGACATACTCTGAAATTCCCAAACAACTGATTCGCGATAATTCTAACCTGATTGTGTTATTCAAACAGGATGAAATAAATCTAAAACACGTGTTTGATGAGCACGTATCCCCAGACGTTACTTTCGATCGATTCGAAAAGATGTTTTTCATGTGTTGGATGGAGAAATTTGGAACATTGATAATTGTTAAAGATTTCGATTTGAACAATGGAAGATACCGCAAAGGTTTCGATGTATATATTGAAGTGTGAACATGAAATCTATAGCAAATACACAATGGACTCTGAACGGGTAGCACGTAAACGAAAAATTGCTCAATTGGCACGATCTATACGCAAGAAATATCTCACATTGAAATTGGGTAAAACGAAAGATCAATAAATTATTCAAAGACATATCGGAACCACTTCGGGAAATAATCAAATCCAATAATACACCATTAATTAAACGTGAAATTAAGCAAGAAAGGATGATGTGGATGAAGAGGAGGAGGAGGAGGATGAGGGAGAGGAGGAAGATGGAAGAGGAACAGTATTGGATGTGAGCGATGCAAGTATGAAAACTGTTATTGAAGAGTCTGACAACGATGGTGAGTATGACGTATTAGAATCTTACCCAGAGTTATTTCAAAAATATATTGGTGATTATTGGTCAGGGAGTAGAAACATCGATGGAGTTTATAGCCCAGTTTACGATGCTAGTTTGTTATCAACATACAATCGCACAAACATCAAAGTGATGCTAGCTTCACTAGTTTACATAAAGAATTGGATGAATACAAGAAGAAAAATGATAAAGATCTCAAAACCGTTGGAGCGAATACCGCTTATGTACTCGATATCTTCAAGAAATTCTCTGATAATTTCGAAACATATCATAAGAGTCAACGCGTTATTTTGCGTGATCATAATGATAAATTGAATAAGATCACTATAGATCATTACATAATGGATGTACATCAGGAGGATATTATGAGTAGGCTGCTGGCGTTGGAACAACGTATGACGACACCCTCGAAGAAAAGACCAAATGATGCTACCACCTCCACCCCATCAACCAACCCGAAACGTATAACTCCAAATCCTATAAAATAAACCGATAAAACTGATGCAACAAGTTGTCGATGAGATTCATAAGCCAGCCCGAAAAAATTTCAAACGTCGTCGTACAATTTTGAAGGGACTGGATGACTTGTGGCAGATGGATCTAGCCGAAATGGGTAATTATGCTCGTGAAAATCGAGGATTCTAGTATATTTTGGTGATGATCGATTGCTTCTCGAAATTCGTGTGGACTCGTCCATTGAAAACGAAATCAGCCGAAGAGGTTCGGAAAGCAGTTAATTCTATATTGACTGAGGGAGGAGGAGGAGGAGGACGTAAACCTAGGAATATGCAAAGCTACCAAGGTAAAGAATTCTTTAATAAGCGTTTTGACGAGCTGATGAAAAAACACAAAATCAACCATTAGAATACGTATAGTATATACGCCATTGCTGAACGTGTTATTCGAACCTTGAAAGAAGCGCTCTAAAAACAATTTAGTTTGAAAGGAAAATATAGATGGATTGATATACTTCAAGAAATCACGGAAAAATATAATAAACGTAAACATAGAACTATAAATATGGCTCCATTCAAGGTGACAAAACAAAATGAGAGCGTGATATTGAAGCGATCCTACTCACAGCTCAAGTTGGCTTTACCACATGAATTCAACGTGGGCGATATGGTACGTATAAGCAAAGCCAAACATATTTTCGAAAAATCGTATACGCCTAATTGGTCGGCGGAGCTCTTTAAAATTATAAAAGTTAAATTCACTAACTCAGTCACGTATCTACTCGAGGATATGAAGAGCTCCCCAATCAGCGGTTGTTTCTACGAGGAAAAATTGCAGAAGATCAAACAACCTGGTGTATTTTTGGTTGAGAAAGTGCTTCGGAAAAAAGATGATAAAATGTACGTCAAATGGTTGGGAATAAAGGAGAAAAGTTGGATTGATAGAAGTGATATTATATGATCTGCGCAAGCGTGTCTTATCTTGAGGGTGTATGTTAGAAAAAATCTAACAATCAGTTCAGTTATAGTGAAATGTCATACCAAGATAGTTGTACATCCGAAGATAGTTCCGAGTTAGATCGAATGTTTGAAGAGTTTGAAATGTTAATTCGGGATGAAAATTTTCTATTGTGAATACAACATACCCATTGGAGGGGGGTTATGAAATTAAGTGTGGATTGAGTCCTATGCGAATCTTTGCACAAACAATATCACTTATCCATTCTTCGCAAAATTTTGAACTCACCTTTGGACTGCTGGAATGGTATGACTTCATCGAAATTCTTCGAACTAAAATCAGAGATTTCTTCTCAAGTTTACAAACAGATTTCGATCCTGCCCCCATAGCATCTGATGAATATTGCCAAATAGTTCAACTTGTGTGGGACAATATGAAAAAGTACTTCAAGTTACGAAGCATGGTATTCATTTTTGGCTGTGTGAGGAAGATGAAATAATTAATATCAACGATGGAGTGTTATCACATCGAGTGTCTTTTCTCGAACAATTTGATTTTTCTTCATACTATCACAATGTTATTGATGTGATAAAAAGCATGAGGAATCTTGTCAGTGCATTAGAACTCTTGTATTGTTTTATTAATATTCCATCACCAAAATGTTTATTGACCAGTACACTTAGAGAAATGTTATTTTTCTATGAAAATAAGGTTTTGTAAGATTTAGAACAATGAAATATGATCAACAGTTTTTGTTTTTTTATTAAAAGCACATATACATACATCATAGAAAGTTTTTTTATTAAAACAAGTATATAACATATGAATACAAATATAATTACAATTAACGTATCAATACAAATATCAAAATTAACATATCGAAACAAATATTAAGATAATAGTGAATAGTGTCCATAAGGTAAGGTGTTTGTTCTATTCTTTATCAGGAACCTCTTGTTGTCAAAAGGGCTGAGGGCAATTTTATTTTGTTCGATAGTGTAGAGGTTGAAGTTCGATAGATCTGATAGATTTTTGGACTCTATATATCTCGATTTCTTCTTCAAGACATTTAACATAATCCTCAAAAGTTATAGAATATTTCAAAACTGAATCTCTAATACCTTTAGCTTTTTTAACGGGTTCTTTCCCTCCCACCTTACATTTTAGAGCGTAAACCGATGAACTTCGTCATTATATGTCTTTTGTTCTCATCCTTCATTAATCCGACTACTTTCTTGTTCATAGGTGGAATTTCAAAAATATTATCTAATGCATAACCGCTAGTGTCAAATTTTTGAACGTTTTTCTTCATAATGGTCTCATAAATATCATCATCTGTTATTATATGATAGATTAAACTGTCTGTATCTGTATAGCACAGTCTTATCACTTCAGGATCTTCATATGGTTTCATCATAAAGGCATGTTTTCGAAATATCTAAAATCGACATACCTACGTAAATCGGTTCATTGAACATAATTTCAAGTTTATTTTGCTCGATGACTATTAAATTTTCATCGAAAATTGTGCTGCTATTGAAATTTGGTTGATAAATATAGTATCGTGCGCCGAACGGCCCATACCATTTATTGACCATTGATTTTCCAAAAATTGCATTTATAATGAGTTTGAAAAGAGCTTCCTCGAATTTATTCTTTGCAGCTGCACGTAATCGTGTATTTAAATCGATATAAGTTTTCAACCAATTGGATTGGCTGAACTTAAGGATTCTATGTACCTTCTTCAACACCATCCCCAACGCTAAACATTGTTTCAAATTCCTATAATGAATTATATATTTAGATTTATTGTATGACGTCGATAATAATTTTGCTTGTTTAGCATTGGGAGGTGTAGAGTGCAATGGACATAGTGGTAAGTCTTTGTGGGTGTCATGTAATTTCTGAGGGTATTTAAGATCTACTTCTAGAATATATCCAAGAGGACTTTCATCCGAAATGTCTCTTACATCGATGTTAAGATAATCATACCATACAAAGTTATCATAAGGTAATTATTGCGCCATAGCCCACCCATATAAATTACAAACATCAAAATACATGAGATAACTACTTTCCTCTTGTGAATTATAATCTTTCATATACTTATTATTAGCTGCCGCGAATCTATTGCTACATTGACTAACACCTCCTCGTATCCCCCTTTCTATAAACATAATCATATCTATATCTTTTAGAAACTGAAGAGAAATATTTGTATATATCAACATACACTCCCATGAGAAGCCAGGTGAAGTGAAATTATACGTAGGATCAAGTTTATATATCTCTAAGCATTTGGCTCTGAAATTTTCAAAAACATCTGCCAACAGAAAAACTTCTGTTTTCAAGTATAAATCGGAATACTGACCTAAATTACTACAATTAAATTTTTGCCAAACGTTTTGAGCATGTTCATAGTCTCCTTCACTTATTGATTCATCTTTCAATTTATTATAAAAATTTTCGATTGGTGGTAAATTTGGTTCGCTCAATTTATTCCAACTATCTAAATATTCATATGGAAAAACCCCCTTACGGGTTAATAATTTGAACTGATCGTTTGTCAAATGATTATATTCACGCTTCAAAATTTTCAATTGATCAACATTCAGAAAGCATACCAACTCATCTAGTGATGTATTTAAAAATCTACATGAATCGATAAAACGGAATTCAACTGGGGAAAAGAACTAACCTCTAGTAAAACTTATATACTTTTCTTTATTGATTGGTAGTACATGAATGTTCTGTTTGTTCGCTTTAGCTAAATCTCGTATCAATAGGAACATATCATACCCAGATAGATTATGAGCTAAAACAGGCACTAGTAAGTAATTAAGTAAGTAAGTAATTTATTTCTCCAAATTTTACATTATTGGTTGAATTTATCAATATTACGTTTAATTTAAACTAATAATAGTATATTAACACTAATAATGCTAATAACATTTATAATAATATTAACAATAATAATAATAATTAATAATAATAATATCTAGGTCTACAGCAATAGTATTTATATAAGCAAAGCTTGTGCATAAATACTATTGCTAAATTTTGGAATGATTTTGAATATACCGTCGGAGATAACAGTGCTATAAATGAATACAATTATATTTATAGGGTAGTATCATTTTAACTTCTAAGAAGTATTTTTATAAACGAATTATGCTAGGTGTTTATTAGGTAGATTCAAGAATAGTGGTCCATACAAGTGACGTAAATTTTTTGAATATGAAATGTGATAAGTTTTGAGTAATAGATGAATAAAATAATTAACCAATTGTTTGTTTTATCTAAAGTATTAACATAAAGAAATAGTTTTTTATCTTAGATATTGTAGCATATGCGATATGTTGTTTTTCAATAAATATTTATTAATTATTCTTCCAATTCCTTTTTTATTCTTTATTTTTCTTATTTTCGCCGGAAGTTCATTATAGAATCGCGGTCCTAAGAAAACGCTGCATCTTTGCCCTATTGATTTAAATGCTTTTGGTATTGGTTGATCTGAATTTATATTTTTTCGTGTAGAGTATTGATGTGAAATTGTATTATGTGAAACTTGGTGGCAGAGGAAATTTAGTAAGACAGATTTAATATATAGTTGTTTGATATCCAGTAGGTGCGATACTTTGAATAGTTGCTGTGTTGAGAATAATTTTGGTTTCCGAAAGATAATTTCAATTAATCGTTTCTGTACTCCAAATGAGGGTTGTAATGTAGATGTATATGCTCCACCCCATCCTAATATTCCATATTGAATAACAGATTGAGCTAGAGCATAGTATACTTCTTTCAGCTCAGTTTCTTTCAATAAATTTCGGAGTTCGAGAAAAATGTAAAAGAGTTTTCTTATTTTTTTACTAACACTTTGATATGTGCATCCCATTTTAAATGTGATTCTATTATTACCCCTAGGTACCTTGTATTATTTACTAGTTTAATTTTATTTTGGAGAGTACTGTTTGGATCATTATTGGGTATAGTTAATTCCTGGTAAATTGGCAAGCCACTTATGTATGATGCAAATGTAACACAGCAAGATTTTTGAAAATTTAAGGCTAATAGATTTTTTGTCAACCAACAGTTCACAATTCCCAATACATTTTCCATATGCGCCTTTAAATCGTACCAGGTGTTTCCTTTGAAGAATAAGACTGTATCGTCTGCGAAGGAAATGATGAGACAATTTGTTTCAAGGTCAAGTAAGTCATTATTGTAAATTAAAAAAAGAACAGGACCTAATACAGTGCCTTGGGGCAGTCCATAATTTATACTTATGCTCTTGCTATAAACATTGCCTATTTTCGTTCGTTGGGTACGATCTGACAAGTAAGATTCAAATAGTTCGTTGCTGAGACCTCTGACGCCCATGAGTTTCAATTTTTCTAATAGTATTTCATGACATACTGTGTCAAAGGCCTTTGACAGGTCAAGAAAAATAGCCGCGCATTTTTCTCCATTATCTAGACTCTTATATAAGTTCTGTGTTAATAAATGTATTGCGTTTTCAGCACTTTTCCCTTCTTGGAACCCAAATTGATGAGGTGATAATAGGCTCTTGCTATCAAGAAATGACGTTAACTTACTTTTTAACATTTTTTCAATAATTTTCGTGAAATTACAAATTACAGAAATAGGACGATAATTAGCAAGTATTTCTTTGTCACCTGATTTGTAAATTGGAGTGATCATGGCTTTTTTTAATTGAGAAGGAAAAACTCCAGATGATAGGATGAGGTTTGTTATGTGAGTTAAAGGACTAATCAAACAATCTTTATGTTGTTGAATTACTCCTACTGAAAGGTTTCCTCCATTTCCGCATTTCTTTTCATGTAATGACATGATTATATTAGATATATCGAGTTCTGTGACCGGAGTTAGGAACAAATTTGAATTAGTTGATTTAATTTTCTTTTTGAATTTCAAATCAGGACTATTTTTTCTGATTTGATGGGCAATATCTGAGCCTATTCTACTAAAGTAATTATTGAAAGTCTCACTAATTTGATCAAGATCATTTTGATCTACTTTGTTTCCTTCTGTATCGATTATGTTGCCAAAAGGATGATGTGTGGTAATATTGTTTGTGCTTTCTTTTATAATTTGCCAAATTTTCTTTTTGTCATTAGTTGCATCTTGTATTGCGTTTCTATAATAATCGGACTTTGTATATTTTATTATGGCATTTAAAGTATTTCTATAGGCTATAAATTGTTCTTTGTATTGAGTAATATGTGGGAATTTGATTGATAGTGATCTTAATTTGTCTCTTTTAATAATTGATGAAATGATACTTTGAGTAATCCAGCTTTTGCGCTTCCTATTCTTACTATTTTGTGAAACAGTACTTGTTTCTGCACAAGTTGAGTTTATTTTATAAATTTGATCTAGAAAGAGGTCAGTTGCCATTTCTGCGCAGTTGAGTCTCCAAACATCATCCCAACAATGGTTATTTATTAAAAAGTTAAATTTAGTTTTATTAAAAGTTTTTTTATAAGTTATAATTTTACTTGATTTTTCGGATTCATCAGCAATTTTAGTTGTAGATTGAATATTTAAAATTGTGGTATAGTGATCGGTAATATTTGTTTTTAGCACAACCCCTTTGATGTCGGAGATAGATTTAGGTGACTTTAAAAATATATGATCTATAATTGTTTGGCTATTTGGTGTCTCACGTGTGCAATTGTTTATTGCAGATTTATAACCGAACCCGTATAAAATATTCAGATAATCATTTGCAAGTTTGTCTGGGTTTTGTAAATCAATATTTATGTCGTCGAGAAAGATTTCATGTTTTTGTTTACATAGCTGTAAATAATGTGATATGTTTTCGATAAAATCCTCTTTTTTATTTTGATGGTTGCGGTATATTGCTGTGATACCATAGTGTTCAATTTGATTCAAAGAAAAGGTTATCCTTATTGCACTCACTTCGAGCGATTGTATATTCTGAGTTTCAGCCTTGATATCATCTATTATATAGATCACTATTCCATCGTTCCTATTTATATCACCATAGTTATACTTTATCTTATAGCCCGGAATATTAAAGTTTTGTGGATCTAGCTGCCATGTTTCAGTTAGAATTATTAAATCAAACTTATTGTTATCGAATATGCTTAGAAGAATATTTAAATCATTGAAATGATTGGATAAGCTACAAATATTTAGATGAAAGATTTTTAGATCGCAGTTATTGAAAGATTTTTCACATACCTGACTAGTTTCTAATGTTATTGTACTAATATCTAGATCGTTTTCCAGATTGTAGGTACATTCAATGATATTTTTAGCCATTTGTAATTGGTGAATTTTTACAAAATATCTTTAAAAGTTTTTAATAATAAATCTTATAATCTAGATAGGTAAGTCTTCAGGTTTCCTGATGTGCTGGATTTTGCTAGTGTCATTTGTCCTGATGAATAGTTTAGAGTTCTTGAACCATACGTATTTATATTTTTTGTTTCCATCAGAAGTTGCGCTTTTAGCATGATACAGTAAATTTTTGTAATATGGAGTAAGATTTTCATTGACGAATATTGGTTTTGAAGGAGCGTTTTCGTATAGGTTTTTCAATGTGGGTTTATTTTGTTTCGATACGGTCAAAAACGTACCGCGCAAATTTTTGTTTGTAAATTCGACAACAATTTTTTCATCGTTTTTATTTGTATAAGGTCGATAAGTATAGTTGATATCTGTTTTGACTATCTTTGAATTCATTGACTTAGCCATTTGTAATGTGATATCTATGAGATTTTCATTTTGTTTTCGGGGTATACCATCTAATTGTACTTCATTTTCCTGTTGTTTTCGTTTATCCTCTTCTGCTTGTATTTTAAAATCTTGAAATTCCTTCACTACAAATTTATGTTTATATTGCAAATTACAATGTTGGTGTGCTAAGTTGCGAAAAACCCCAGTGAAATGACAATGGTCTCTTACACGTATTTCCCCATCGGTAAAACATTTCTCACAAATATGACATTTAGTTTCCCCCATTATGGATGATAAATCAACCGCACTCAAACTCATAGGTATGTTACAAATATGACATTTAGTTTCCTCCATTATGGATGATAAATCAACCGCACTCAAACTCATAGGTATGTTACACTTCAATTTTTTCTCTATGAATATACTAATTTTGTCTAATTGTTCGGTTAACCATTTGGCTGGTTCTGAACCTCTATAACTATCATATTTCGAAATGGAATCATCGAAATAATATTTCAGATAATAGCCTACACTATAAGCTTCATGTAATTGTTTTCGGTTGGTGTATGAAGCTGAATTTGATGGAGGACAGTTTTGGATTGGTAGCAATAGAGCCTCAAAATCGAAATAAATCACAAATGGCATTGGAATTTTATTTGAATAATTCTTGAAAACTAAATGATCTTCTTTAGGGAATTTTATTTTACAAGTATTCATTTTACCACAATCCTCTATATGATTATTATACTCGATCTCACTCCAGAAATTATTCAAACAACGTTCACATAAATAAGTTTTATTCCTAGTAGTAATTTGCGAATTAATAAGTCAACCTAAATTTTTAATCAAGCAATAATGGTATTTAACTATTGGATTAACAAAATTCGATGTATCTGAAGATTCTACATCGCGATAATATTTATCCTGAATCAGCAATAAATTAAAGTGCGTTTCTAGTTTATTTTTTTATAGATATGCGGGGAGAACCTTCAATTTTTCCTTATAAGAAGCACCATCTGTTTTATCACATAATTCTAACACAAAAACGTGTATGCTTATATTATTCAGCTTCTCGAATATATGGATTTGTGAAATAGGCATCGGGAAAGTTAAATTTCGTAAATTTAAAATAGTACTAAAATGAGGATATGAAGTAATTCTATCTGAATGTGTAGTAGCAGGGTGTAATCCGGCTGTTATTGCCCAAGCGAAACAATACTCATCATAATTTTTAACATTGATAACAGCATGTTTATTCGCAATTTCTTTAGAAAGAACTATATAGGAAAACCCCGAATTTATTACTCCGTATTTATTGATATTTATTTGCAGACTTACTATATTTCTGAGACTCCAATTTGAATCTTTCTCTTGGAATTCTTCTAATTCTGTAGAAAGTTTCTCAATAATATTATCTTCATACCATTCTAATAAATTCATTGTATTATCTATTCCTATTGATTGTGTATGAAAATATTTAAAATCTGTCTGAATAAGTTCATCGTTAACGTTCCCTTTAATGTACTCGCCACAAAATGTTGAATTAACTTTAAAAAAATTATATTCATGAAGGATTTTGGAGATTCTAGTATTGAAAAGATGAAAAGCATTATATAAAAAATTAATTGGGTCCAAATGCGAAATATTGATAATCAATCCGGTTCTTATTCTACATTAAAAAGCAGACCGTTCATCCTCCCATCTGATTCTATCACTGCGATTCTTATTTGATATAGATGGTTTATTTCTAATTTGTAATAAAATTCTGAAACGCTTTATATGACCGATAATTGTCTGAAATTGATTCTTATTAGCTAAATTCGAATCATCTTTCATCAAATGTCTCGAGAAAGTATGGATGTATTTCGTACAAAAATCTATCCATTTCGTTGTTTCCTGAGGGGAAAATGTTGACTTATACAAATCTTTTCGAGCCTGATCGATAATTTTGACAATTTCGGTGCTAACTTTTGAAATAGAGTCCATGATAATGATAGAACAAAAATCTTACCTTACACCCACCACTTTGAAGTCTGCGAACGCTCTCTAGATCTCTCGGAACTCAATTTTGCTGCTGGATTCGATTTTACAAAATGTTCCTCTCCTCTATAAATCAGTCCTATACATTTTTTTTCATTGATGCGATTCAACAGAGGTTTGAGTAGTGGTGTTAGACGTTTTGGAAGGAAAACACCGAAATCGTCAATCTCTGCTAGCACAGATTCTCCAAACCGGGTGTTGACAATTTTTGCATTAGTTATCTTATAAACTTTACCTTCTTCGAGCTGGTTAACTTTTTCCGTAGGTAATCACTGTAATAGAGAACACGAATTTAATGCTTCCATGCTCATTATGATAGGAATATCTATAACAAGGATAAATATTACTCAAAAGGATTCGGTATATTTCCAAACATCGCGAAAACAATAGTTAGTAAATGTAATAATCGGTGTGAATCTGGGTGTACAATAGTAAGTAAATGTAATAATCGGTGTGAATTTAAGTGAAGAAGTGAAGAGCTAACTTGTTGACATGAAGTTAATTTGAAATGTACCTATTTGAAATAAAAGTTCCCTAAATCGAGTTTATTATCATACGAATCATATTCATTTGAAGTTAATTTGAAATATATCAACTTGAAATGAGAGTTTTCTCAATCAAATAATAATAATAATATAGACTTACCTCAGATTGCACCACACAAAAAACACGAGTTGCTCGTTAGAGAATCAAATGTGTAATGATTAAATTATATTCGAGACAATACCATTTCCACCTTCTTATCAACGCTGCGCGCGATTCCTACAGTTGCCTACGTGACACATTCCCAGGCTAATTTGCTGAGTAGCTAAATCAATATCAGCACAGGAAGCAGTTTACGTTTTCATTTTGTTGTTGACAGGAAACCTCATTGATAAGATTAATATTTCAAACTAAGCATTTCTAATTATACGTAGATAAAATATCAACCGCACACAATCAGTTGGTTGCAAAACGAAGTGTTATCTGTTTCCGTTCAAAATTGAATACAATCGCTCTATTATCTACCACACAATCTACAAGTTACGACTTAAAAAAAATGAATATGTGGGAATCTAAATCACGTGTGTAAAAATTTTGAGTAGTCTTATTCTTAAATTCTGATTTGAAGTTTCCTTTTTTCCTTGATAATAATAATATTTGATACTATGTATGTAAACTGATATGACAGTTCATTAATTCACAGATGGCGTCCAGATATCTAGGCATCTGTGACATCTGTGTAATAAACATTTTGACATATGTGATATACGTCATACAATGAGATCAACACGTGATAGACGCCTTGTTGAAGGACTACGTGACAACCGCCTCGTTGAAGACTCACGTGACAGACGCCATGACATCTCGTTTAAGACCTGCGTGACAGACACCTCGTTGAAGGAACACATGATAGCCACCTCGGCGATGTAACACGTGACAGACGTCATGACACCTCTTTTAAGACCTGCGTGACAGACACCTCGTCGAAGGAGAATGTGATAGCCACCTCGGTGATGTAACACGTGACAGACGCCATGACACCTCGTTGACCGCCATGACACCTTATAACAGATGGCATGACACCTCGTGACAGACGTCATAACACCTCGTTGATAGCCGCCATGACACGACACCACGTGACAGACGCCATGACACCTCGTTGACCACCGAAGGATCACGTGATAGTTGCCATGACACCTCTTTCAAAACCACGTGTCTAGGACCTCTCTTACAAACAACCTGTATATACAACATAACACACTCTTTACAAACACCCTGTATATACATTCAAACAACCAAACTCGCAATCACTGATAACGCTATCTACCCGATAACACTAATTACAAACACCGAATGCCGATCGCCAGCACAGACCGGGTGACTCTCAATCACTGATAACGCTATCTACCCGACAACGCTATCTACCCGATAACACTAACTACAAACACTGGATGTGACGTCACACTTCCTGGTCCAAAGCGCGTGGAGTGTATCTACTATGTGACTCAACAAATAGCATTCCCATACAATTATTGATACACGTAACCACTATGTCGATTTTCTATCATTGTCACTAGTATGATCAGAATCTACATAAGTGATTAGAGTTTGTAACTTGTTATATTTACTACTATAAAACAAACTGTATTCATGAGTTCCCTTTAAATACCGCAGTATTCTCTTGAAACCGTTCCTGTGGATTTCTATTGCATCACTCTGATATCTAATGAACTAGTTCACGAAGAAACTCAAATCTGGTCGTGTAGTTTGTGTTAAATACAACACAGTCGTCAATCTTAGTTTCAAAATCAACAATAGGTTTTACTTCCATTCTTGTGCTCATCGGCTTACAATTAAGCATATCAATAAGATTCTTGACCCAGTATGAATTATATATAAAAATTCTCGGGAAATAGGTCACAATAACACTTTGTTTTAACTATTCGTCTTTACGTACGTTTCGGTCTCACGACCATCATCAGAAGACTCACTATGTCTAAAAAGGGGGTTTATTAAAACTAATTATAAAACAAGCGTCCAAATCGCACAATTTAACTTCAATTAAAAGAGCCCACGCCGTCGAAACGAACAGAACCACGAATAATCGAAATTGTATCGTCAGAATTAATTCTGACGATACAATTTCGATTATTCGTGGTTCTGTTCGTAACGTACGTAAAGACGAATAGTTAAAACAAAGTGTTATTGTGACCTATTTCCCGAGAATTTTTATATATAATTAAGCATATTAAATCCAGTTAACAAATTTTGAACATATACTTGTTTATTGAGTAACAATTACGAGAAATACTGTCAGCTTACCAAGACCTTTCATTTTGAATCTGTTCTACGCACTTTTTATCTCACTAACCTTGTTTCCATTTTCCCTGCTACAATAATATCATCAACATAAAATAGAGGTATCTTCAATAGTAGACTTCCGCGGATACCTAATCTTGAAAAATCTTGGCTTCCAGATGGATTCCGCGTCACAATAGCTCGACTTGATGCCAATGTTTTGCCAATCATTACTGGTGGCATCTTCAGGGCAGACTTGAGGCTTGAACTGAAGATGCCACCTGTAATGGTTGGCGAAATGTCGGCATCAAGTTGAGCTATTGTGACGCGGAATCCATCCGGAAGCCAAGACTTTCCATACAATAGACTGTTGGTTTTTATATTCTCATATGTCCCAATATACAAGCAGTGACAGCTTCTGAATTAATCAAACCAAGTGTTTCTATGAAGCCACCATATGTGTGATTTCTAACATTTGAGACTTGTTTAAGATCAAACAGTGCTTTATTAGGTTCACATACTCCATCTTTATCAACATTAACACCCTTGGGTACCCGCATAAACACTTCTACATTTAGATTTCTATATAAAAACATATTCTTCACATCCATTTGACATGTATCCAAACCATTCTCATGTACAATAGATAACAATATTCCTAAAGATGTCAATTTTGTAACATGTGCATAGGTTTCATGTTAATCGAATCCAGAAAGTTGAGCATATCCTTTAATCACAGAACTTGCGTTTCGCTGTATACTATCACTGTTCTCATCTGTTTTTACTCTAAATACGTAACATATCAACCGACTTTTTTTCCTGTGACAATTTACATTTCCACAAAGACCACGTTCTATTTTCACTTAAAGCACATAACTCTGCATCGAGAACCTGATACCACTATTTCTTGTCATCACGAGCATTGATTTCATCGTAAAACATTTGTGAAGTTGTGAGTTGAATCAAAGACACCGAGCTTTCTCACAAATTGTTCGATTTAGCCTCTCAGACACCCCATTTTACTCAGATGTATACATAATGGTAAATTCATGATGAATTCCTCTTTCTTTCTAGTCGTCTACCATCGCGTTTAACACATACTCACCTCTGTCGTCCCAAAGAGATGTACTAAATTTTGCAACCGAAATATATGTAACATCGATTCGTATATTTTAAATTGTTCAAGTACCTCCGCCTTTGATCCAGTCAAGTACACCACTGCGAAATGTGTATAATTCTCTGTGAATGTCATTTATACTTACAATATCAAGAGATATCAGTGTAACAAAACCCATTATATATGTGTACCAGTTGCAATGGTCGAGTAGCATGTTTCCTTGTTTGTGTACAAGGCAACTTTGCCCTTCATACACATCAAGATGATTTCAGATTGTATATCCATTCCTTCCACTTGATTGGTAATTTTCTTGATAGTTTCGTAGTTTAGATGACCTAACCTTCTATGCCATAATCCAATCTCTTCTGCGACATTCGCACTGTCTTCTTAATCACATTTCTAAAAATTCGTAATAACCATACAGTTGATTTCCATTTGACATTGCAACAGCAGCCACTTTTCCGTTCTTTCCAACGATACCTTCTAATTGTTACACAAAAACCATTTTTTTCCAGTTTCCTCAACGAGAATAAATTATGTTCTAAACCGTGTACAAATAGCTCTTCTTTGACCGTGATGAAAAATCGCCACTCACATCATTACATACTTGCATCTCATCAAATTTTATACTTGCATTGTTGCAACAGCTTATGCAAATTTGATCTTCATAGGATAATTATCAAAGGCGGTCACATTGCCGAGGTGTTCTCTAGCACCAGAGTCTAGCGCCCTATCGTTTTGATCAAATCCACTGATTTGAGCAGAGATACACTGAGCTAACTCTCTGTCATATTCCTTTGATTTAAACTTAAATTAAATAACTATTAAAAGTTCGATTTCCACTAGTTTCCTTTGATTTACATGAATTCACTGCTGTATTCGCTGAAAACTTTTGTTCAGTTGAATATTTCTCTACTCTACAGTTCGCACGATGATGAACGATCACTCCGCACTTGTGGCGTTGCCCTTTATGAATGGTAATTCTAAAATCTAAATTTCTAGAGAGTACCAAAGCGTTAAATAGAATGAAATGGATACACACCAGATGGCGGAAAATTGTGTGATACACGTTGAAGATTTAATAAAACAATGATATGAAATGTGTTTTAAATTGATAAAATACAGCAGGTTGTAAATCTGCTTATCAACTTATATACTTCTTGTTATGTTGATCATGTTCGGATATATACGGTGAAATACATTCAAACTCGATGTAAATTAAATATATTATATTTACAATATATACAAGTTTGGCTTGTTGTTAATGTCAATGATGTATTGAATGTTAATATAAATGATGTTCTTTCAGTTGTAAGGTTGAAAGTGAATTGAATTATGACCTCTGATCTTCAACTACATAGACCTATCTTCTCCCTTTAAAGTAGGGGTTTCTAGTGAATGTTCGTGATCGTAAACAATAGTAATCAAAGACAGATGTTGGAAATAGAGTAGGACCCCGATTATCCGTGCGCGGGTTATCCGGGCTGCGGATTATCCGTGCCATGATTTTCCATTGTTGAAATTGTATTTTTGAAGTTTTGTCGAAATAGCGTTACCGTAAATCACTTGGCAGAAAGTGCGAGACTTATTTGAGGGCTAGGGACGAGTTTCTGCACTGCTACATTCTCAACGGGTGTGTTTGTTTTTAAAATGAGAACAACCAGTGTTAAACGCAAGAGAAATGTTTTAACGATTGAACAAAAACTAGAAATTTCAAACAAACGTGAAAAGGGTGAAAGTGTCGCATCACTATCACGAATCTATGGAGTTGGCAAACAAACAATACGCGATATCATTAAAAACAAGGTGAAACTATAAAATTTTATATCTCAGTCTGACTCTTTTAAAAACATATCTGCACGGAAATAATTGAAAGGATCAACTTTTCAACAACTCGATGAAGCACTTCCCAAGTGGTTCCTGCAGAAAAGATCGAAGGGCGTACCAATTTCTGGGCCAATGTGTGCTAAACAAGCGGAGATTTTTCACAAACCCTCAAAAATCAAGGAACCTTTCAATGCATCCAGTGCTTGGTTGCATCGATTCAAAAAACGCCGAGGGATTCGTGAGCTTAAAATTCAAGGCTTAAAGCTCAGTGCCGACGGAGAAGCGATGGTGGAATTTTGCTATGAGCTGGAGACCATAATTACAGAAAATAATCTACAACCTTCTTAAATTCATAACGCTGACGAAACAGGGTTATACTGGCAAGTAATACCTACAAAAACTTTAGCTGCAAGTAATGAGATGAGTGTACCGGGGTATAAAAAAAGTAAAGACCTGACCAGTGTTGTGTTGTGCTAATACGTCTAGCAATCATAGACTGAAGCTGGCTGTGATTGGAAAGTCAAAAAATCCTCAGGCTTTTTTAAAAACATGAAACCGCCCAATCTCTCAGTTCACTATTATAACCAACAAGCTTGGATAACGTGTGATATCTTTCAAGATTGGTTCCATAAAAAGTTCAACCCTGAAGTAAAGTCATATTTGAAGAAGAAAAAATTGCCACAAAGGGCACTGCTCCACTGGCTCAAAATTTGCTTGTTGTCAAAATATATAGAAAAGGTTGATTGAGGAGCATTCTATCCTGTATTTTTTGCTTCATTTGATCAAGTTTGTTGTTATATTCCTATTTTCAATGAGCAGGATCTACATTATATTCGTGCAATAGTATGGACATTCTTAACTTCTAGCATATATATACAGATTTATCTCTGGCTGAGGATAACCTCTCGTTTGCATTATTAACCCCTAATAGTATTTGAATAGGTACATATTGTTTTCTAATTTAGTTAGATCTTATGATATTGCTACTTGGCAGCTGAAAAGTCCTTAGTAGTTGATAGTATTTTCAGTGGATAATGGTGGTAACAGTGAATGAACGAACTCGACTGGAAAGTCTAACGGAAAACATCCAGAAAATGAGTGTTGTAAAGGAAATAGAATGTAGGTACAATATGATATGTAGTTGAAAATTTTTAGCTGAAACAATCTTGTTCATCACCGTCTTGACGCTCCTTCAATTCAAACTGAGATACATAGGGTTATTATACTCATCATTTCTTATAAGAGGGACCGGCAGATAAGATGAATATATTAGAATTTGATGGCATTCACGTGTATAGCGATTATTGATCGATGTCACTACCTCGAGATCGGAACCTTCTATATATTCAATTCTCAGATCATCATCACAACCTCCCATAGACTATAGACTTTATATGGGGCAAGGGAATATTTTCACGAATTTTAGTATTTAGAGTATTGCTCAGAATACAGTTTCTGATGGATACCAAGGGGAAAAAGAATGTTTCCTATTTCAATATGGTAACGGAGACTGCTCAACACAAAAACTTCAAATAAATTCACCCAGGCACAATATTGATATTACTTAAAAATCAGAATTCGTATTATTTGGAATAACGAAAGAACAACTGCTATTACATTGTTCTCCTGAAAATGGCGAGCGAGTGGCCGAAATATGTATACAGATTTTTTGAATATCAATGTGCTGCTTGGATACATTTGTTTGATGCGATTCCCAACTATTCATTCATTTTACATTGCTATCAATCCATTATTAGTTTAATCATCTTTCTGACAATTGAAGTACATATCTCAAGTTAACGATTAACCTTGATGAATCTTATTATATTTCTCATCATTCTAAAGTTGAATGTTGTTGCCGCCACCAGTACAAAAATACTTGATGGCAAATCTCTTAGGTACTGATAACACGCTTATTGCATAAGGCTTTAACATTGTTTCGTAACTTTTGAATTCTTTCCTTCATTACAAAAAGATTTCTTTAATAATTACCTAGTTCGACCAGTCTTCATATTAGGTGGAGGTTTGTAGATGTTTGTGCTTCAATTCCTATGGGTCTTGGTTCGACATGTGTACATTTTCAGATATATTTACATATTCAGTTCAGTCTCTCCGGACTTTCTGTAGGACATGATTGATTCAAATCAGTAATACGGTGAACTCATCCCCAAAATGTTTACTCTCCGAATAATAATCCGTTTTGAACCCATCAATTATTGTATAGTAAAATGAGGCATACAAATGTACACTCAGATACCAATGTTTTTGTACACGATGGTATCCTAATAGTGAGTTTGTAATTCGATGAAAATCAAAATGGAATATTCATATATTGGCATTCTATGATTCTGAGATTTAAACTACTTTCAGGTTCAAACAGAGATTGTATTAATATCATTAACATGAATACATCACAAAGAGCATGAGTACTTAACAATAGTTGCGAGCAATTAAATCCTAAGGATATCGAATATATCGCTGCCCTTGAATCAAGTCACACACTGCAAATTGAGTGATGCAGACAGTTTCTGATTTTCTTTTCATATCACATGACTATCTTCTCAGTATTTCGGCATCAACCTGATTCATTGAACGATCACTATTTGTACAGAAAATGTGATCAACCAGGACCTTAGGAATGATAGATCACAGCGAAATGAAATATTCGTTCATAAATAATGTTGATTTTGTTTTAGGTGTAGCCATGGGAGACTTACAATGTTCTGTTTTGTCAACATTAGAATGCAAAACTGATGGAGTATTGAACATATCTACTTCTGCTCAATTAGCATACATTGCGGGAACATACGTACCAAAAGCGGGACCACCAGATATGGATCCAGTTCTTCATATACCTTATTTCAATGCGCAGTATCTAGCAGTTGCAGCTTCCCTGAATGGAGGAAATTCTTTGGCTTCGTTTGTGAGAACGCTGCAAAACTGGAGCTTAGAATTGGGGTTTTCTGTGCCACAAGGTAAAATTTAGAAAATGAAATTGATAATACGATGAGTAGTTGAGGGAGGCCACTACCAGGAGAAATATACTACAAACAGTGTGTTAGAGTGAGAATCGAATGAGAAGATGTACATGTGTGAGTTGGAAAGAGTAGGATATTAAATGAAAAAAAACTCTCTTACCTGACCGGGTATCGAACCGGCAACTTTCGGATTTATCTGTCTACAATGTGTTTTTTGAACGATTAGTTATCAATGTAGACAAAGACGTATGTATATTATACAGTCTGTTACATACTAATAGAATGAACGTTGAATGAATGGGAATCAAAAGAAACCAACGTTTCGTTGCTAATCAGCCGTTTTTCATTGAATACATATGTGTATTGGAAGAATTCTATTGAAAATTGAGAACTCTAAGTAGATATTGAATTTTACCAAATATACAACGTTTCTTTGTCTAATCAGCATTTTCATTAGACGTTTATGAAAAACATATTTCTCATTATAATTACGATGATTCGGATAAGACATAAGTGACGTCAGCAAGATGATGTTGCGCGAGTAGCTTTGGATGTGACGTCACTGACCCGCAAAATTCAAACGTGACCATAGAGCTTACAATGCTAACAGAACTCTATATGCTAGAGGTCGGGGTCATAGAATGGGGGCTTAGTTTGATGTGACGTCACCGACGGAAATTCAAAGGTGACCATAGAGCTCCATATAATAGAATGTGAGGTCAGTGAATATATGGTGTGGGTGTGTATGTGTGTGATGTTACGTTACATATGTCATGATGGATATATGAACTGTCATGACATCTGTATATCAACTTATGAATTCCGAACTATCATGGTGGGTGTATGAACTCTCATGGATGACGTTGGATGTGTCATGGTGGGTGTCTGACATGGCGGGTGTATGAACTGTCATTGCGGATGTATCCACTGTCATGGCCGACGTTGGAACTGTCAACGCTTTAACGTTTACATGAATCATCACATGTTGTAGCCATATCACCACCTATTAATGAACCGATGAACTATCATAGCTTAATATCAATGTCAGAACAGTTAATGTCAAATGACGACATCTATGAATGGACTGATCAAACATCATGGCTACCTGCCAAAGAAGTCGGAACAGTTCCAGTTCACATCAAAGGACGGCATCTATACGGTGTTTGCGAGGTAAACCACACCCTACTTCAAAATATGACAGCTGCGTCAAAGTAAGATATTATGAGCTGTTTTGGTAATGTCACTTCAAAATATTACTGATCTTGTAGCTATATCGCCATATAGTCCAGGAAATGAGCCGGGTCATAATAAAAAAATATATATAGTAAGCTAGCATTTCAAATTTTTTTTTGCATTCATTCATGATTATCAAGACCGCGAGAGTCGACCTTTTTACCCCCCCCCCCCAAAACGGGGTTTCAACCATAGTCAAAGTATACCAGGTCTGCCGGAGCCTCCCTTCTACTCTTTTTAAAATTTTAGTAGTGCAATCTGGTTGGTCGTTTATTTCGTTTATTTAATGTTATAGACGAGGACATAATATGATGTTGTTACGTGCCGGCGACGAGCTGATGAGAGCAAGGCTGTGATTGGAGGAGCTGGTGACGTCACCCAGCGCGAAAAACGATGGAAGGGACGCTCCGGCAGACCTGGTATACTTTGACTATGGTTTCAACCCCTCAGAGGAACATTCTTATAAAAACAATCCAAAAGTTTAGAAAATTAATGAATTAAAAGCCGAAACTGACCCCTAGTATGTCTTTTGGGTCGCTGATCACGATTGCGCAGTTAGTTTTCTCGCAAAACTCCCTCCAGATGGGACATTTGGAAAATTTATATATAATATATAATTTATAATTTTGTTGCAAAAATGACTCCTAGTAGGGTTTTTTTGGGCTGCTGATCACGATTCCGCTGTTATTTTTCCTAAAAAACTCTCTCCAGATGGAAAATTCGGGAAATTTGAGATTTTCCTGGGACAGTTAAGAATAATAAAGTATAATTTTGTTGCAAAAATGACTTTATTATTCATAACCGTCTCAGGAAAATCTCGAATTTTCCATCTGGAGAGAGTTTTTTGGGAAAAATAACAGCGGAATCGTGATCAGCGACCCAAAAAACCTACTAGAGATCATTTTTGCAACAAAATTATAAAATATATATAATTATATATAAATTTCCCAAATTTCCCATCTGGAGGGAGTTTTCCGAGAAAACTAACTGCGGAGTCGTGATCAGCGACCCAAAAACATACTGGGTCATTTTCGGCTCTCAATTCATCAATTTTCTAAACTTTTGGAATGTTTTTATAAGAATGCTCCTCTGAGGGGTTGAAACCCCGTTTTGGGGGGTGGGTAGAAAGGTCGACCTCCACGGTCTTGATAGTCATGAATGATCTATAGAATATTAGGAACAAAATGCAAGAAAAAATTTGAAATTTTAGCTTACTATATTTTTTTCCGGTTCGTTGCCTGGACTAATATACTAATGAAGCGATGAACTATCATCATAGCTAAATGTCAATGTCAGAACAGTTAAAGGAAAGGACGACATATATGAGGTGTTTTGGTAATGTTGGCGCGGGAAAATCAATTGATAGCAAAAAAAAATATTTTAGGCTGGATTTTTATTGTGAGAACTTTCACACAGTTTCAAGTTCAAGTTTGAGAACATATATAGCTTTGTAAGTTAATTCGGTTGCTATAATTTTAATATAATAATATAAAGCTCTTCTGATCGAAAGTTAATTTCAGCTAAAGTATGGTCTAAGCTGATTGAACTTAGTCTAGAGGAAAAAGCCGAATCTGATTTGAACATTGTTCCGACATGTTTGGGAGAACGACATGATCCAAATGTTTCTGGAAGTATCACTAACATCAATGTGGGAAACTTAGGACTAGGACAAGTTTTTAGAGCGTTGTGCGAGGGAATGGTACGCAATTTGCACAGGTAATAATTCCAATGAATTTCCTTGTTTGTACCTTCTTGAATCTTACGGTCACGCAAAATGTTCAAATAATGGAAATAGTAAGGATAAAATGTAATAAGTGTATTTCCTCAACCATTATTCCCAAGAATGATGTAGAACTCAAACAAAATAATAGTATTCTGTGAAATAATGTTCTAATTATTGTTCCTCAACTGAAGCCATTGTAGAGTCACAGAACACATTGGCAAATAATAGTTAATATATAGAAAACAGTAATAATGGGGTAACACAAAAGAATAAACAAAAGCACTGCCTTACTTTACCACATGGAATTTGTTTGGAAGTCATTGGATATTGTGTTCTCTGTAAACAATATGAAATCATTCAAGACATATTTGTGAGTATTTATAACTGCTGTGGGGCAGTAGATGAAAGCTCCCACTTATTTGATCTACGTGGTTCATCAAAGTCCGTTTTTCATGTATCATTTTTGTAGAAAACTTTAATATATTTGAAGTATTGAGTATTTTTTTGAGTCATAAATAACTGCTTTATTTAAACTTTTGATAAAATCTCTCCAGGACATAGGTACTGATCTCTCTTTACTTAAAGACACATGCGACCTGACCTCACGATAGTTCGGGTTAACTATTGAACCATACAAATGTCTCTCAGTCAGTGAAAGTTCATGCGTTGATGCTACTTTTTTAAAACTTCATGAAACACTACAAGTTATTTGCTTAGGCAGTTGGGTAACACAATTGTTTTCCTTTTTGCAGAGGACTTCTTACATCCTATTCTTTTTGTTTGTTTCTGAATTTCAATATGCCACTTGGCCGATTCCTGAGCTAATAATTCACTTTATCGTTCATTCTATCTTACTTTCATGCTCTAATCATTTTGAATCTTTCTGTAAACATGTTTTTCATAAAGGGGAGTTAATACAATACATTAAGCTCTCAAGTCAGGATGAAATCTCTTGAAACCTTTTGAATTTGCTTCAATTTTGGATCTATAATAATGTTATACATACCACTTTACCACAAACACCTTTTTTTGTGATAGGAGTTGACAGAGGAATGAATTGAAATGAGAACCGGGTAGCTGTCATTAAATGAGTACTGTCAGAGCAATTGCCAACCATAGTAATACTCTAACCTACATTACTCAATACAAAAACGATTGAACTTCCGATGAATGTGCCTGAATAGTTGAATCATCGAATTGCATTGTGTTCATCAATGATCAACTATGATTTCAGAGGTTTATATTTACAAGTGGTGGAGGGGGTAAGCACACTGAACATCCAGGAATTTGGGTTCGAATCCCGCCTATGGTTCGATGTTTTACGTTTATTCATCTTTATAATTCTAAGTTAAATGAGCTAAGTTATGTTCATAATTCAGAAAATTAAATTCTATATCTCTTAATGTACTGTAAACTTCTTTTTATATATACAGGGTGTTCATCAAGTACTCGTACAAACTTCGAAAAATGAATCTTAGACAAATTTCAAGAGAAAAAGTTCAACGGTTTGGTTCTTGAGATACTGGGCGTTAAAAAAAGTTTTTATTTAATTTTTTGATTATATTTTTGTTCAATTACATGGCAATTTGACGAAATTCGAGATACTGGGATTATTAATGATGAGAAACTCAAATATTCACTTAGTTTTTTGTTTAATGTTAGGGTGCGCCACTACAGTGTTTTACCTGAATTGAAATAACCATAACTTTTTTGTGTTAGACTGTATGTCATTTTTGACTAAACAGACTTATTCTCCATTCAATTTTACATAAAAAAAATATTAGTATTTGTTATATATAAAAATTCTCGGGAAATAGGTCACAATAACACTTTGTTTTAACTATTCGTCTTTACGTACGTTTCGGTCTCACGACCATCATCAGAAGACTCACTATGTCTAAAAAGGGGGTTTATTAAAACTAATTATAAAACAAGCGTCCAAATCGCACAATTTAACTTCAATTAAAAGAGCCCACGCCGTCGAAACGAACAGAACCACGAATAATCGAAATTGTATCGTCAGAATTAATGTATAAAAAATTATTTTTTGTAGTAAGAATCCGCTATTCAGTAATATTATTAAAATATATGAGTGCATATTGATTGGTATTCTCACAACAAATGAGAAGAACGAAGTATATATCTTAACTAAGGAAACCAATTATTATAAAAGATCTATCCTGGAGATGATTCACATAAAACGGGACCCGAAATCTGTAAATCATAGGGTAGACACACAAAATCTAAGTCATATTTATACTAATTTGATTAAATAATCTCTTGCAAATTCTTACATACGTCTTTATAAGTGTAGAAAATGTTTTTAGGAAGAATTCGTAATGTTATTTCCCAGTACAGGTCTGAAACCTTTCTTAAGTGCCATGTCATAAATCCTACACATCTGGTTTCGAAAGTAGATACTTGACAAATAACTTCGTTCTTCTCATTTGTTGTGAGAATACCAATCAATATGCACTCATATATTTTAATAATATTACTGAATAGCGGATTCTTACTACAAAAAATAATTTTTTATACATTAATTCTGACGATACAATTTCGATTATTCGTGGTTCTGTTCGTTTCGACGGCGTGGGCTCTTTTAATTGAAGTTAAATTGTGCGATTTGGACGCTTGTTTTATAATTAGTTTTAATAAACCCCCTTTTTAGACATAGTGAGTCTTCTGATGATGGTCGTGAGACCGAAACGTACGTAAAGACGAATAGTTAAAACAAAGTGTTATTGTGACCTATTTCCCGAGAATTTTTATATATAATTCATACTGGGTCAAGAATCTTATTATTAGTATTTGTCGCTGAAAGCAGCCGTTTTGGAAAAAAACTGGTTTAAAGTTAAACTTGCGTTGGAATTTTGTGAGTAGAATTTTGAAAAATATGTGATAAAATGTGATTAACTCAGATCATTTAAAAAACTAAGACTAAACTACTTCTACAAATAAGTTAATAATATTTACAATAATTGCTGAAAATGACCACCGCCTACTGTAACGCATGCTACAATTCGCCTTAAATAAATTTTTTTTCTTGTATCTCAAGAACCAAGCCGTTGCGGACCCATGTTCATAGTAACTTTTTGTCTCAAAGCTAGTCAGAGATTCATTTTCCAAAGTTTGTACAAGTAGGTAATTAATTAACACCCTGTATATGTTAACGTTTTCTTGGTATTTTGGTTCTTTAATACTACTAAAAATGAAATAAGATTTTTTCTTTTTGACGTTTCGATATTTCACTTATATCTTTATCAAAAATTGTTATGCTGATAAAGATATACATAAAATATCGAATCGTCGAAAAGAAAAAATGTTATTTTATTTTTTAGTAGTATTAAAGAACCAAAATACCAAGAAAAAGTAACATACATTCACAAATAGTTCAAGAATACAAATAAGAGAATATAAATATTCCAATAGCTTACTTCCAATCATTATCTTTTCTTAAATATCCTGGGCAGCTTGATTCATCTGCACAAATGTATTGTAAGCACAAGCAATATCTACATGACTTGAGAACAGAAGCTACTTATCCCTACCGGTCGGTAGTAACTGACTTCAGGTTCCAAAATCGGGTGACCTAAGTAGCCTTATGGGACCCAGAACGACTGACTTCTGCATTCGGTCTATCTAGATCTGTGCAGAGTTCTGCAGGTCGGAAAATTTAGATATTTTGAATTATCACTTTCTATTGTCTATTTTGATTCAAGCTAAAAAGATAATGTATTATCTGACCTTGTTACATTTATGTCAATGACAATTTTGGAATGAAATTCCATAGAGCTATCTCAAACTTGGTTAGTTATTAGTAACAGAAATGAAATGGGAATTATATAATAGGTAATTCATATAATAATCATAGTTTTTTAGATTTGTAAATCATAGTAGTATCTTAGGTATTCAATTAGCTAGATTGAATCCATTTCATTCAACCGATCTTATGTTTTCTGCAGTTTTGATTGAATTTTAAAACACAAGTCGGCTGGAGACGCATTCCATTAATCAAAGTCATCTAATCTTTTCTAAATTACATTGAAACGCTAATTAACATAACAATTTTTGATAAAGATATAAATACAATATCGAAACGTCAAAAAGTGAAATCTTATTTTAGTCATATCAAAGAACCAAAATACCAAGAAAACTAGCAATTAAAGAATGTGAGATTTTGATCAAGAATAATAATGATATCATTTTTAGCTTGATGCCGAAAGATGGATTAGAAAAATCCGAGATTGAGAGGATTATTGGGAATGGATCAGGATTACTTCGCAATAAAACTTTACAGAAAAGTATAAAAGACGTGTACGGAATACCATTTGTTTTAGGCAGAGAATTTGACACTGCAGCTAAAGGTGCAGCAATGTCCATGTTTCTTCCGTAGAAGTAACTAACCTTCAATTCAATTCAATCACATGAATATCTGATCTTGTTTATTACATTAAAGTTAAAGTGCAATATACGTTTATATATCAACTATGTCAATTATATACAGGGTGTTCCAGGTTCCAGTAGCAGAACTTTAACAGTCGATAGAAAATTTGATTTTGAGAAAAAAGTTCCTATTAACATATATGAACAGACGCTTAATTTTTGAGATACGGTGTTGAATTTTATAGAAAGTTCTTAATTTTGTTCGTATCTCCGAAGATAATTAAGATGTCAGAATGAAATTTGGTACCGTGTATGCATAGATAAATTACCACATTTGCACATAATTTGAGACCGGTATTACTTCCAGTGGCGTAGATATAGGTATTTAATAACAATAAATAGACCCGAAAAGTGTTATCACCCTGTAAAGACTACTTTTTAGGATCAATCTTCGCTGCAGAATTTGAATGTGAACAAATAGGTTCTCTTGATATTTCAATGTACCTGGCACCTTTTCACGGCAAATTTAATTTTTGTGATTAATTACCACCACCATGAAAATTGAGTGAAACTTGGAAAAAGAGGAACCTCAAATTGAAGAGCGTGGTTGAGTGACAAAAATAAAATAAGCTGTCTTTTCTAATCTCTACAGCGATACATTACAACAAAAGGCCGAATAACAAATTTTCATTTCCAAAATTGTTTAAACCAGATAACTACAATGAACTTTTATTTATAGTAAGTCTACCAACAAGAGTTAACAAGACACCATTTTCTAAATTTTGTGTATTAATTTTAAAGAAATTGTTCAAAATGATTCCCATTTTCTCGTATACATAGTTCACAACGTCTTACAATAGATCTTCTAACTTCAACGAAAACCTTTTTCAAATTTTAATCCGATTTTCATGATGGTGGTAATTAATCACAAAATCAAATTTGTCGTGAAACGGTGCCAGGTACAAAGAAATATCAAGAGACCTTATTTGTTTCGATTTAAATTCTGCATTGAAATTTGTTACTAAATAGTAACCTTTACAAGGTGATAACACTTTTCGGGTTAATTTATTGTCATTAAATACCTATATCTACGCCACTGGAAGTAATACCGGTCTCAAATTATGTGCAAAACTGGTAACCTATCTAAGCATTCACAGTACTAAATTTCATTGAGACATCTTGATTATCTTTGGAGATACAAACAAAATTAGGGAATTTTTTATAAAATTCAACGTGTATCTCAAAAATTAAGCGTCTGTGCATATATGTTAAAGGGAACTTTTTTCTCAAAATCAAATCTTCTATCGACTGTTGAAGTTCTGCTACTAAAACCTGGGACACCCTATATAAACAATCATGGAGTTTAGTTTGTCTTGAGACATCTTGAAGATTTCTTCCATAAACTAGCAACTTATAGTCACGGAAGGAAAGAACAACAACGTATAAAATGTTTGCTCCAAGATAGATCGAGATGCGATTTCTTGCATAATATTCTGGAACGTATCTGGAAACTTTGTCCGCTATTTGTATATTCTCAGCTAGGTTTGTCGTAATCCGTTAGCAAAAACATTTATGGCTACTTTATCATTTACCTTTCGCAGAATCTCTGCTACTTCCCTGTTACCTTCTGATTGTTGTACTGATTCTAGATCAGCTCGGTAATAATTTTCGTGAAGTCGTTAATGCTCTTATTCTCCTACTTAGCACCATGTAACTCGTTTGTTAGAGCTGGCTCGGATTTTTTAAGTAAGCAAATGGGTTTGTATATCTACTGCTAATGCGACTATTGAATGATATGTTTGCTTGGTAATTAATTTTGCATTATGCGATAGTCTAGTTTTCAAAACATAATTGTCAGTACGAACATTAAATTTATCTGCCGGTTTGATTTGATCTGTATTTGAATTACTTGAAAAGTTTCTAGAATTGAGTCTTTCGTTTAGAATATTTGTAATACTTTCAATCAAAGTTCTGATTGCTTTCACCTATTTTTGAACTTCAGTTACCACTTCTCGTTCGTTTACTTCAGTTTTAAATTTATTCCTTTTTAAATCAAAATTGGAAATAACCCTACTTACCATACTGTCTTCGGTCAAACTTACGTAGATTGGCTTTTCCTTATATCTTCTTCCATCCTGCGTTCCATTCGCTTTGAGATGATCTTTGCCATAATTTCTATATCGGAGAATGTATTGCTGCCGTACCATTCGAAACTCCTTGTTTATGTTTCCAAATCCTTCCAATTATTAAATATACTTAATAAGTATATTTGCGTTATCTGCATTATCCTATTGTTTCATGTAAATCGGATTTTCCATGTGAAATCTATTTGCAACCATTTCCATCAACCAATCTGTGAACCATTTATAGTAATCTCCAATTTTCCATAATTTCCAATATAATATTCATTCAATCATATCCACTTCCATTAAAGAATTACCATCTCTTGAAGAAAGAGCTGGCTAGGATTGCTATCTGAAGGACTGCCTTTGTATAGCCATGTGAAGAGCTACCTTGTCCTTTCAGAGTCGTTGGGATTCACAGGGTTAGAATTTATAAACAGGTTTCTAACATCTTTAATAGTAAACTAGTAATGTAATGATTAGATCTCACATTATTGATCTAGTCAAGAGTAACTTTTAGGCTTGATGCATCTAGCATGAATGTTTTTTTGAATCTGTTTTCTTAGCCTCAAAATTGCTTACTATGAATACTACGTCGCGGCAATAAGCAATGTCAAGGGCGTACCCAGGATCTGAACTTGGGGAGGGGGGGGGGGGCAGCTCATATTTGTTTCGAGGAAAGGATGGGGAACCGAAAACTACCGAGAAACTGTATTAATCACTAGACATGCCATGCTACAACTGAGACGGTTTTTATTTAAAAAAAAATTCAAAATAAATTCAAGTATTTTAATAAACTATACTCAATTAAATTTTTATATTGATAATAATCTTCTCGGATTTGCTGCAAATGTATCCATTACTTTCGTTTCCACCATTTCACGGTTTTCTTTCACAAAATTCCGATATACGCTCATCAAGCATAATCCTGTCAGCCTTGTCTCTCCCATAGTGCTCCTAACCCAGGTCTTCACTCTTCGAAGCGTACTGAATGATCGTTCGACGGTCGCCGTAGTGCATGGAATAGTGCTCAAAATTGGGACTGCTTTTCTCAAGGCGGGGAAGGAAATATTGATTTCCCTAAACAGGTCGGTGACTTCAATATCCTTTAATTTGTCTCAAGGTAAATCCTTCTTCGTCCACAAATTATACCATAGGTCAAGTTCTCCTGTGATGTCATCCAAATCTTGGAAACTTACTTTTGTAAGTCTGTAATACTAGTTTCCGTCATGTATAAAGGATGTAGTTTTGTTAAAGCAAAAGCTGGGGTATTTTTTTGGGAAAATCGAATATTTAACGATGACGTGAATGAATCAAGATAAGGAATAATAAGTGAACGTCGTCAGTATTCATTATCATTGTCTGTTGGGGATTTGCTCCTGTGTTTTTGCTTTTGAGCAAAACGTGGGACAGAAATTTCTATTTCCAATTCCATTGAAATGTCTTGCGCTTTTTTGAGTAATTGGTCAGTGATTCGATCTGCTTCTTGACGGTCCCTTTTGAGTACTTCAAGGATTCTTGTAATGTGTTCTCCTACATTAATCAAATTCATGGTCGTTGCTTAACTACTGGTTCCAACACTGCCGAGTATTTTGCTATTGTAACTAAGGCAATGATAAACACTGTTTTTGTAACCGCTGAATGAATGTGAAATGCAGATTTCCTTGTAGCATAGTTTTCTTCTGTGGATAATTTTTCTAGCGCTTTTACAAGCTCTGGGAAATTTTGAGAAAATTTTCGGATTGATTTATATTTTTCCGACCATCTCGTCTCACACATTCGTGACAGATTGGGAGCGCAATTCCTACGAGCAGTCGATTCTCTGAAAAAGTTTATTGTGTCCTTTATAGTGGCAATAGTATTTCTAATTTCCGGTATCTCGTTTGAATCGTTCACTACAAGATTTAGATTTTAACTTGAGCAATGAAAATATAATGCTCGAGAATATTTCTTCCTTAAAATTGCTTGTACAACGCCCTCTTTGCCTGCCATTGTAGATCAGCCATCGAAACCCAATCCTACGCAATATTCTGGTGATAGATTACAGCTAATCAAAAATTTGTCAATTGCTTCAGCGATTGATGAGGCATCTTGTGACTTTAGTTCCACAAAACCTACATATTCTTCTCGGATTATTCCTTTGCATTCATCGTAGAACCGCAAGTCAATTGATTGCTGTTCTTTCCCAGTTATGTCCACTGTTTCATCAGCTAAGACCGCGTAAGCCAGCGTTTTTTTAACATCACTTATTATACTCTCCCTAATAACTTCCCCACATAAAGAAACTAATTCATTTTGTATTTTTTGCGACGTATAAACTGCATTACGGCAACACTTTTCTAGATGAGTCTTCAGTTTTTTATCGCCAGAATCGTACGGAAATTCAATAAATCTAATAAAACTCCTCCATCTGCTTCTTTTCCTCTAAAAGGCATATCATGTATACCGCAAAATACTACCCAAGAAAGAATTGATGACAATATTTGCCTGTTTTTTTCGATTGCTTTTTGGTGGCCACTTTGCAGTTGAACATCCACAGGTATACTTTGAAGAAAAGCCTTTGCAGCAGCTATTGCAGATAGGTGAAGGTTGGTGGTGGCATGATTTCGATAGTATTCGTGCATATTCTTGAATTTTGTGAGTGATCACAAATGATCCTAAAACTCCTCTAACAGTGCCAGTGACGGGAGGAAACAGTACACAGTGCTTGCAAAAAGCACTTTTTAGTCGCTTGGAATATACTAGCCACGGTTCATATTGATTTAACCAAGTATGATTGAATTTTATCATAAAATGACTTGCATCAGCTTCAAAATCGTAATTCCCTGGTGGAACCCAGGGATTTTCTGACAAATCCTTCTTTCCCACTGTTAACTGGGTACCTAGCCCAATATAACGACCAACATCATTTTCGTGACAGCCATCATTTATTGTAAGTTCGGGATTTACACAAGCTTGTTGAGATGTTGATGGAGAATAATCGACAGGAGCAGCTATGTTGACTGGTAACGCTGTAGAATTTGGAGGTTGCCCGACTTGTCCGGTGCCACAGTGACCTTTAAATAATCGTGGTACTTCAATGTTGTCATGGTTATGATCGCTTCCGCTTCCACCGCGGGTGGACATACACTACACACAAACAGACATTCTCCAAAAATGATCGGATTCGTTGGGGGAACCTTAGAACAGATATTTACGTTAAAATTTCGGATTTTGCATGAAAACAACATCTTATATCTTAAAGTAAAAATGTCCACCCAGCATAGAAAATTATGAAATATAAAACACGATTTTTTTTGTTATCCCTATAAAAATCGCTATGAGCATTGAGCGAAGTTGATAATGTAACTTAACATACGTTTTTGTAAAAATTTCCTGATATCCGTTTGATGCCGATAATGAATTCACTTTACGACCGCAGCAGGTAAGTAGTTAAGTTATTGTTTATCACTTAAAACACAATATGTACTATTTACTACTTAGCTCCGGAAGAAATAGGCGAATACGCGAACAGAAATCAGAACTCACATTCACATAAGCTGACGCCCCGATCGTACCACGGTCTCGTGCCTGTCTCAACCATCGAGGTATCAACGATTGAGGTATTTGGCGGGAAATATCGTCGGAGTTTTTTGTGTGTCGGCTAGTGTAGAGTCCTGCTAGAGTCTAGTCCATCGCGTGCATTATGAAATGAAGCATCCATCTGTCGTACAATTTCAGAACTTGGATAGTAGACTTCCGCGGACAGCTAATCTTGAAAAATCTTGTCTTCCGGATGGCCAAGATGCCACCTGTAATGGTTGGCGAAACGTCGGCATCAAGTCGAGCTATTGTGACGCGGAATCCATCCGGAAGACAAGATTTTTCAATTTCAGAACTGCTTCGCCGTGCTCTTGCACCCGAAGACGCCAGGGTGAGGTTTTAATAATTTTATAGGTATTTCTGTGCGGCGGGTGGGTTCTAGGGGGAGGGCAGCTGCCCCCCCTGCCTTCCGCTGGGTACGCCCTTCAGCATATGCGCCAAATAAGCTACGTTGAAATAACTTACATAATTTATCTAGTACAATATGCGACATCAATGGTATGTTTATGGTTATGTGTAATCGGATTCCATATCAAACTTCGATTACTTTGAATGCATGGTTTTTTTGGTAAATCCAAATGTAGGGTGTTATCGGTACATTACAAATTGAAGATAGTTATGTTTATTCAATTGTATATTTTTATACACTTTTTAAGTTATAATTGTATATAGTCTATGTTCATTCAATTGTAGTTTTATCTATGTTTAATCATCAATATTTTCTTGTTTTCTATGTTTGATCTTTCATATTTCTTGATAATAAAAAATGAATTATTTCTATGATGATTTGTTTCATTTTTCCCTTTGCAAGAAGTGAAAGATTATTTTCTCATAAAGTTATTTGTTGCTCTAAATCATACATATCATTATTTTTGTAAAAATTACATTTCTCTAATTGTATTAACTAATAAGCGATCTTGTCAAGTTTCAATTGAACAATACAATATATTCATTTTACTAGTTACATGATTATACCTGGTTTTAATCGTATCAATAACATTTTTATAATATGAAGAAAACCCGAATTGTTCTGGAAAACGCACTCGATGTGATAGCACTTCATCGTTGATGCGGATTATTTCTTGAACATCTCCCTAGCCCAACCGAAAGTGGTAAATATCATGCTTCGTAAATTGAAGTACTTTGATATTATTGACGTAAATAAGCTAAACTATTCGACAATATTCGTCAGAAACTATAGGTAAAGAATCGGAATATGGAAACTTGAAAAGAAATAGCAGCAGTTCAAAGGCAGTGTCCAGATTTGTGCATGATAATTCAGGGAGATTGTTGAAGTGAATGATCACTCAGGACTCAATAAACATCTGATTCCATAAAGCCTTTCAAAAGCATACGTTTCATTCAATAGGAATTTTTCATACTTAATAATCTTCTCGAACGCCTCTAAGATTCGAACCAACTGGGAATAGTCGTCAGACTCTACGCTATCAGCGCTAAACCTACTACCTTTGGAAGATATTTTGTGATTGATTGTTCGATCTCACAAATATTTATTCACGATCGCGCACAGATCATACATAAAATTTGCAATGTTGGCGGAGATTTATTCCCGTTCCTATATAGTGGTGGAATACAATTTGGTTTGAAACCTGATAGATTTCATGCATTGTAAAGAAATATTATTCAGAATAATAATCGGAAGAGTTGAAACTATTTCTCCTAAGTTAATTATTTCGTTGCGATATGGTATAAATGCAAATCGGTTGAGATCCCAATGTATTTCGTGTATCGCCCAGAAAGCGATGTGGGGAACTTGAAACAAATTCATCCTGAAGTTGGATCTCGACGTACATATAGATATGTACGTCGAGATCCAACTTCCAATTCCTTCCGATTATCTGCCAATCTTCATCTCGTGGTTCGAAAGTTTCACGAAATTTCTTCGAGTATTTCCCGCTCAGGCTTAATAGTTTGTAGAGCTTTTCTTTCAACGCTCAAACCACATACTCGGCAGTGACGGCTTTTTCAACTGTACGTATTATAATGATTGATTTTATTGGTTTGATAAAATAAAACACACTTTGCTTTTATCACATATATTATGGAAACAAATCGTGACTATGGTTTCGACACTAGCGAGTCATCTTCAAACGATACTAATGTTTGAAGAAGACACGCTAGTAGTAGCAGTCACGATTTGTTTATATAATACATGTGATGAAAAATAAAATGAAAGTCATTAATTTTATTATACCAATATGATAAATTATCATAAAATAACGGCTTCCACCATTGAATTATTGATCTTATGGTTTTTCATCATGTCACCCAAATGTTTATTGAAGAATTCTCGACCTTGATCACTTTGCAAATAGTTTGGTTCACGTCCTTCGATTGAAATAGACTTGAAATAGCTATTCTAACCTGTTCGGTTGATTTTGTTTTCAACGTACGAGTCCACAGAAATTTCGAGAAGCAATCAATCATCACTTAAATGTATTTAAATGCTTTATTTTCACAAGCATAATCACCCATCTCGGTTAGATTTATCTGCCGCAAATCAACCAACCCTTTTATGATTGTTCTACGATGTTCTACATTTTTTCTAGTCGGATTATGAATTTTTATTAACAATTCCTTCCTCACCAATCATTGTTCCGTGGTCGTGTTCCATCTTTGCGGTTGAGGTGGATGTTGTAGGTTGATGAGTGATGAAGGAGGTATAAGTTTTACTGGAGCCTGTCTTGTGGTGGGTGTTACAGGATGACCGGAAACTCCTTTGTGGTGGTAGATCTTGAGGCAGGTCATTTCTTAGAAGGTGTTGTCACACGTTATTCTACAGCGAGTAGTCTCCTGTTAATATGGTCCATATGTACGTTCATTTCATTATAATCTACATCGATCTTATCCAAAATAACCCTATTGTACTTTTGATATGTTTCAAAATCATCCAACACTTTTTTGTGGATATCCTATTCATTGTTCTTAGGATCCACTATATTTTTAGGCTTTTATACATCATCGCCTTGTTATATTCAATTTTTTGTTGGAACCTGCTCGAGTATCACAGATCTTAGTTGATTTGCATTCCCTTGAGGTTCTTTTGAGCTGCCACCACTAAGTAAATCATTCAGCCCACTAGAAGCTATTTCTGACTGCGTTGCCTTCCCAGGGACCGTTTCGAATTATATATTTATATCTATTCAAGCGTACCTTCTGAAGGTCTTATTTGCTGACAGATGATTGGGAATTACCCATTACACCTTAATGTCCATGGCCTTACATTTAAAAACACAATTCGTATAATGGATATAATTAATAAACTTCATCACTTAAGTGCTATGATTAAGTTCGAAAAAGGTTCGCGACCAACGCCACTGATCGAACGGAGAACGGAGGCTCACTAAGCCGCACTTACACTGTATGTTCGAATTCGCGACCTCGCAGGTGACGGGGGTATGTCGTTTTCAACCAAACGGTCAAATGTTTATGACTCATCGGCAGTAGTCAAGTGTAGCATGGATCCCTGGTCATCTTCTATTAGACGGGAGACATGGAGCTTTTCATCGGTTCCGCGGCTGCTTCCAACCTACAGGCGACAGGTACTCGACTGGAGTTGGTTCAGGGATATTCCAAGGCAAACAACCAAATAAATCATAATACAAAATAACATTCCATTCAACACACGGGTCCAATCCTCCGTGGTTACTGACCTGCAGCCAATTTCTCCTGGGATCCTCTCTTCCATGTCTTCTCCTTTTCCATACCAAAGCATAAGCAACCGGAGCTTCTTCTCCAAAAATCTTGAGCCTTGCATCGCCGGAATTATAATGCCTTCCCCAAGTTCTGACGAACACCGATGTCCATACTCAACCATCTTTGGTGAAAGTATTACCCGCACTTCCTCCCGGATCTAGACTCATTCATGGTAATCCTTCGTGGTCTGTCTCGCTACAAGAAAATTCACTGCTGACCGGACGCCCAGTATCACGCACATCAAACAAAAATTGTGAGCCGGCTCCTTGTCTTTTTTCAGCTTGTAGCTATAAGCGATGACGTACCTATCATACGTAGAAGGAAAGCTACTATCAGCCCGCACTTTGTTGTGGCTATAATAATCCCAAACAAAAGAAGTTTTCTAACACAAGAAAAAATTAAAACAACTGTTTTCTTCAACATGGGATGATTTCATCAAAAAATTAAATTCGACTTCCTTCTTAGTAAATAGGCGCGAGGTTTCTCAAAAGTTACTTACTATCTAATACTAACACCTAATCGCCAAATCCAAAAAAATAAATAAAAACCATGTAAGTAATAAAGGTAATAATTGCACAAGCTCCGAACAGACCGTTCAACCACGCCGATGATTGATAGATAATATTTAGAATTAGAGAAGAATTTTTTTCTCTCTCTCTCTCTCTCTCTTTCTTTCTGGCAACCTGGGGCAAGCCTAAAGACCGGATATTCTATGTTTTTCCCTAAGTAATCCCCGATAAGCGGACTTACAATTGAAGACTCAAACTAGCCTGAATGGCTTGAAATAAACATATATTAACAAAATAAAATTGACAGGCGGAGTGTGATCTGAGGATCAAATAACCACTTTATCTTATATCGCCGACTCAGACGTTGAAGTAAATATAACAATTGTTTTCTGTTAATCATAATGCACTTACCCTGTTGGTCTAATATGACAATTTCCTCTCAAATCCCTTGTAGAATTAAGACACAGACAATGTACATACTCCAGTTCTACTTCGGAGTAAATTATGGGTGTTATCGAACTTTCACAAGATGATTTGAAGGGAGCTAACACTTTCCGCGAAACGTGAAAGACTTGCACAAGTCCAGCGCTGTTTTACCCCATAGGAGTAAGTAACTCACGTTGCAGAAGTACTATGTTTAATATTGCTTCACAACTGGATTCTAAGTATGAGCCAATTCAATTCTCTCTGAAGTATTCCTACGCAAGCTACCTACAGATCCAGGTATCTTTCTTTTACAATACTACAAGCAAAATTTAATGTAGGTTGCGCTCTTCTGGAGTCAATTGAATTCAAAGAATTTCTTCGTTGAATTATATGAACACAAATTAGATAGATAGAACTTGATAAATTAATTCAATCTCAATCTGATAACTTGAATTCAATCTTCTACAACATTAACAAAATTAATTGATTTCGAAAAAATATGATCTTAGGAACAAAAATTAACCAGGAATGAAGTTCAACTTGACAGAGAGAAAAATCAACTTATAGATATATTACCTCAATAACAATGAAAACAAAAATTAAAAATATATTAAGTACTTCGAGTGTGGAATTTAAGTAAAATATATATGACCTCAATTAATTCAAGCAATGCATTATTCCTAAGGAATTAAAAACAGGCTAGACAAGAAGATTAGCTTGCCGAACGAGTAGGTGATGCAGAATTCTGCTTTTTTTCAAAGGTAATTATTTTTTATGAAACCATTGAAGCGAGGGCCACCCCACGCGCAAAGCTTAGAAAATATGTTTAATTTTGGAACACCGGGGCAAACCTCTCCCATACGTTATTAATGTGACCTATAGAATAAGACTAGGCGCAATAATGATCCATCAAGGTTCTTTTCCACGTGGATTCCCTGACTTAGGGAAAAAGATTACGCGACACATTGTCGCTTGGCCTGCCTGACATCTCGTGTGTTCTATCAATATGTAATAATTTATAAAACTTCGTTTCAAATCAAATTGAATTATTGCGAGGGACCCAAAAGTAATAATTTCGGATTATTACACTTTTTTGTTTTGTATTCTTTTCTTTTTTTTTTCTTCTGTATTTTGTATAGAGAGCATAGAACGTTTTTTTTCTTTTCTATATTGTCGTTATGTTTCAGTCTGTTTATCGTGATTCTAGAAGTAGTCAACCAGTGTCTATGTAAACACTATAAACCTATCTAAATTATTGTGACGCTGAATTTGGTCAGCTCGTATCTTTGTCAGGACTACTGTATTCTTGTCCCACTTTGTTATGGAAAATTTTTTTTTTCAAACTTCGCTCCATGTATTTGGGGGGGGGGGAGAATGAGGGATGTGTAACGTTTGGACGCTAATACATTTATTTAATGGTCATTTATCATTATTAACTGTTGTGAGACCTCGCCCAAACCAAGTATGTCAATCCGTTAGCGGGTCTCTGGAAGATTGACGCGAGGGGTCACACGTTTCTCAACATTCGGGGAGAGGTTGAATGCGGATCTGAAGACCACCATCTTGAGTGTAACAGTGGACAAGGTAAGATCGATAAAAATCAATTCCGTTATTTCATAGTAATTCGCTAACTTGAAAGTTTATATAGTTGTGGATAGATATTATTATGATATCTTGATCATTCTTATTATGTAATATCAATGTGATATTCGATACATAAACTTTCAAAGTTTCGTTTATCGACATTATCCTTGCCACACACTAAGATCATTTTTTTATTCGGTTGCTTTCAATTAAATGCAAAATGATATTTGTTTTTATCATCACCAAATAGAGTTATAAATCTGTCAGGTTAACTATCAGAATTGTTCATATCGTTTCGTTCGGATTGTTTAACCTAGAAAATGACCCACGTGATTTCGTGGTATTCGGTAGCACCTTGAATTAATCAATTACTGAAGGATGATAAGTGAAACTTTTAAATGCGATTGAAGTATTTCGAGGTAATGGCTCTAATTTGGTTAGTTGGTTGCGTTCCAATGTCCTATTTTGCTTAGAAATTAAATTATTGAGCAAAAATTTGTCGACAAAGCTATTCGCTGAAGTTTCCCAACTTCGTTGTTATAATTTTGCTGGCTCAAGGAGACGTTCAATAATCCATGAACAAGACTATTGAATTGAGTTATTTTATATTTAAATGGTGTAGCTGAATCCGCCGGGGTATGTTTGAGTGGGTTTTCGGTATATGTTCAAATCCAAGTGATTACCGTATTTTACAATGTTAATATCAAGGAAAGGAAGCTGATTATTATCTATTTCTATTTCGACAGCGAGTTGGCCTTTTGAACACGCTTAGTAGCCAATTTCATTCACTGAAATTCACTGTCAGAATAGAAACAGCTTCCTGCTATGTGGGTCAAACTAAAAGGAACATTTTAACTTGGTATAAAGAAAATTTTTCCTATATAAGGAAAAATTATGGTGGAAAATCATCTTTAGCCGAACATATTTTGAATATAGCTCTATTTCTCAAGAAAGCTTGTCACTTTTAAAACACAGTACAAGCGAATAACTAAGTAATTTAGAAGGGATGGAAATGTATAAACGAAAAAGTAATTTATTAAATTCCGATTTATCTCCTGCTGAGGGTAGTCCTTGTTTGCATCATTGTCCCCAATTAGTATTTAAACAGACACATTTTGATCATAGCTAATATCTTCGTGGAAGCTTTTGAACAAGATGCCATTGACTCATCTGTTCTCAAGCCGAAATGTTGGTTTAGATATGTCGATGATACTTTCGTTATTTGGCAACATGGTCGCGAAAAGCTTGTTCCCTTCCTCAATCATTTAAATTCATTACATCGCAATATCCTTTTCACCATGGAAGTCGAATCGCAAGGTTCACTCCCGTTCCTGGATGTACTGGTTAGTCGACAGACTGACGGTACTTTAGGACATTCTGTTTATCGGAAACCCACCCATACCGATAGATACCTCAATGGTCTTTCCCACCACCACCCTGCCCAAAAGCAATCTGTCATAAACTCTCTGGTCCACAGAGCTGTCAACCTATCTCAGCCTCAATCCTTGAAATCAGAATTAAAACGTCTTTCATCTGCCTTATTATCAAACAATTTCTCCCATTACAACATTCAAAAAGTCATAAAGAAATACACTTCACCTAAAATTTCAAATCGACCTGAGCCAGAAACCCCTCCGCCTGCTTCATCCACGGCCTATCTTCCATATATTCAAAATATAACAGATCGAATTTCCAAAATCCTCAAAAAACATAATATTTCTACCCGTTTTTCCACACTTCCAAAATTATCTCAGTTTTACAAACCTATCAAAGATCCCCTTTCTCTTCTCCACTTAGAAGGTGTTTATAGCATTCCCTGTTCTTGCGGTAAAGTCTACATTGGTGAAACAGTAGCTACTCGTGTGAAAGAACATGAGCGCTGTACAAGGCTTCGTGACACCAGTAGATTTGCACTTGCGGAACACAAGTTTGACACAAATCATCAAATCCTTTTTGAAGATACTAACATCCTAGTCCGAGCCCCAAACTTCTATCAGCGGAAAATCCTTGAAGCTATATAAATCCTAAAACATGCGAATAATCTGAACCGTGACTCAGGATATTACCTTCCCAACATTTGGAAACCCATCCTCGAAAATTCCACTTCGCACATGATCGCACAACGGCAGGGTCAGGTGCCGGAACAAAGTTAATCACCGGAATGAAAGCAGTGAACTATGTAGCGTGAAGGATTTTCCTACAATAGATACGGCTACAGAAACCAGTAGAACCAGTTTCAGTTCAAGCCTCAAGCCTGCCCTGAAGATGCCACCTGTAATGGTTGGCGAAACGTCGGCATCACGTCGATCTATTGTGACGCGGAATCCATCCGGAAGATTAGCTGTCCGCGGAAGTCTACTATCCAAGACATTTTGATTTATTTGGTAGCCGAAAGGTTCTCCGTACCTACTTAAGGAGTATTTTAGTGGATATTACTTATACATAGGGCAAGATAAATTAAGTCTAACTATCCTTTTCTACCGTAAAAGTCACCGAAGAATTTTGATATTGCCCGCTACAAGCTAATTAACACCCCGGCTTGTTTGAGGCAAGATTATCAAAAATAATAAAGATATATTATCCGATGAAGACAAATGTGAGGCTTACAAGCTGGCATGTGGTCTTGCCCTATGTTCCCTATGATATACATTGGTCAGACATGAAGGACCTTCAAAAACGGAACAAAAGAACATAAACGTAGTTTCATCAATAATAAATCGAATTCAACCTTTGCGGAACATTTAATTATAGAAAACCATAACATTAATGATAATTTCAAGATTTTACACATTCAGAATAAGAGTAGTGAATCTAGAATCCCTAGAAATTAATAAGGGGGTGAGTCCTGGTTTAATTTGAACATAGCTGTAAGATCAATGGAGAACGTCACCTCGCCGTCTACGTTCAGAAAATGTACTTGAATTTGCCCTGCCAAGACGGCCGATGGCGGCCGAATGGCATACGAGTTGCGCGTCGTTGAACGAACTCGATTTGATCTTGATCCTTTTTCAATTCCGGGCTCCAAACTGCAATGTAGCAAATGAAAATGCTTCACGGAGAATAAATAAAGAAGTATAGACCCTCTTGCAAATTGATGTTATATGCCGAGACCAGGACAGTTCAGTTGTTATTGTCACTTCTAAATCCACGTGAGATTGAACAGCTGACAATGAATTACTATCCAGTGTATATTGTAGATTTGGATTTGTTTTACTAAGTACCACACATGTATCAATGTTTAGAGGTATTAACCATTCTGAGCACCATTTGGAAACTGTGAAAATGTCCCTCTGTAGTTGGTCATGGGAGATTAAGAGGTCAGCCTATATCTTCGTATCATCTGCATAAGTCGAAAAGGTTGATTTTAGTAATCTGGGTAGGTCGACAACATATATAATGAACAAAAACGGTCGAAGAACAGAACTTTGTGGAACATTGCTAAGAACAAGAGCAGTGGAAGAGAAACAGTCGTCCGCCGACTTTGACACAAAAGGATCTCTCACTTAAAAATGCTTGGATCCATTTCAGCAGCTTTCCTCGAAAACCGGTGTGGTCTGGTTTAGTAAGTAGTCTCTTATGAAGAACTCGATCAAATACTTTGTAAAAATCCACGTATATGATATAATGGAAGGGCTGGCAGTATCGCCCTATAATATCTGAACAAGGGTTCCTTCTTTGACTTGCAAGGAACGCCAGTTAACAGGTTCGGTGCTGAGTTATGCTAGAAGTTTTGTAGGGAACTTAGACATAGGGCAGATGGTTGGTATCACAACACTGGGTACGAAATGTGATATGGTTTCAATGTTCACTACATGGTACTTTCTGATACTAGACTCTATTGAACTGACTTCTTACTATCATCAAAAGTACTTAAATATATATTCTCAAGGAAGAAGGTTTGCTCCTCTCCTAATAGTTCGGCTCATGTCATGTACCAGAACCTTGTCGACTCATCATTTGATATGCTATATAATACAATAACAACTATGTTGTATGTTTATGTTCAATAAATTATATTAAGTAATAAGAAAATAGAATATTGTGAGTTATCTAATTTAGGATGTATCTCTTCGGGATATCACAATAGACTGCTTGGCATGTCGGGCAAGAAACCGCATCGTAGAAAATTGGTAGTCACCGACCGTCCAGGTACAAATCCATACTGTTGATCGGGGATTATTTTATAACTGCATCATTTCTTCCGATATTATGGCTTACATTATTTTACTAACGATAGGTACCAAGCTGAAGAGGCGGTAGTTTTCACAGGTCAATGTATCGCCCTTTATGAAGATGGCAGTTATGCTTTTCTACAAGATCCCGGAAGTGCGTGCATTAAAGAATTTTGTTATGATTAAAGAAAGTGGGAAACAGATAGAGGCGATGCAATACGATAGAAAAGATACAGTAAGACCATCTAAACCAGATGAGTTATTTTAAAGATTTTTGACGTGCCTTTCAATTTTTATGGTGGTAAAATGGATAGCCTCAAGTGAAACTACGTTCATCTGGTGTGTCGAAATGGTTGGCATTGGATTGTTTGGCTCGGTAGCGTATGCTTTGAAGAAATTATCCAAAAATGTTTCGGCAACTTCGTAGTTAGATGTAAAAACTGATCCATCAGGCTTTCTTAATAGAGGAACACTAGCCTTTGGGTTAAAGATGACCGAACATATTTGTGAAGTTTTTTTGCTATCATTACTACTAGCAACACTATCCTCGTATGAGCGTCTGGCGCGTTTTATTATTGTATAAAGTTTGTTCGAGAAACACCAATGGGCTCTGAAATCTTCGTCGCTGCGAGTAAATCGGAAATTCCTCCATACAGATTTTTCACGTTTGACTATAATTGTAATATTGTCAGCTATTCACGGTTCTAATCTTTTATTACATAGTTCCCTTATTATCGTATAGCAATTCAAGCAAACATTCATGACAGATAAAAAAGTTTCCCACATTCTGTTTGCGTCACAATTGTTAAACAGTAATTACAAATCTATGAAGTGGAGATCGAACATTCGGATAATTAGTTATTTCCTTCCTTTTTAGAAATTCCTGTTAGCGACGAAAAAAATTGGATGGTCAATAGAATAGTGACTTGATCCGATTTTCCAATTGGTGAAACGATTTTTAGTTCAGTTGGCAACATTTGATCATTAAATAAGACAAGGTCTAGAGTTGCAGAAGATTTGATTTACTCGGAAACGCGCCAGTTCAGTGACTAGTTGTGTGAAGTTAAAAGTTAAAAAGAAGAAAAATGCAGAAGAATTATTAACATCTGAATATTCAGTAATAGATCATGTTATTTGTGGCATGTTGAACTCCCCGGACATTTCAAGTTGTTTTGAAGAGATAGAGATGAAATATAGTTGGAGGATAAATTATCTTCAGCTAGACTAGTTCCAGAGAGAGGCCTGTATATACATGCTAGCGTGAAGATCAATTGGGGAGATTTGAGTTCAAGAATTATTGTACCGATATTTGCACAAGGAAATCTAACTTGTTTGATCGAGAATAAGTTTAAAATATCGGTCTTGACATAGATACTCACTCCACCCCCTTTTTGTCTCGTCGGTCAAGTCGATACAGTATCCTGTTATACCAACCATCTCATCATAAATATTGTTAGTTAGCCAGGTTTTAGAAATTAGAATGAAGGAGACGTCTTGTGTTTCTACATAACTAAGTAGTTCATCGTATTTTGCATTTAGAGATCGAAGGTTAGTATACATAAAAGTCCATTCCTTTGAATAGTTCACTAGTTTTTTGAATTATTGTGTTTAATTTTTGGAATGCCTTTGATGTATTTGATAGTCAAGTTTGATCCACGAGAATGTATCCGTTTGGTATTCTTTTGGACTTTCATATAATTTAGATCAGTTTCACAACTGAACTTGAACACTTAAATTGACACAGGATGCATGGAAAACGTTTTTGCATGTTTGGGACGGTATTTTTGGTTCACTTACAGAAGCCACTTTTGAACAGATCGGGCAATTTCCAGGTATATTGTAACCTGTCTGTTAAGGCACATATCAGGAGTGGGTATGTCGATGAACTGAGAAGTTTATTATGTATGAAAAACTGTGATTTTTAATTACTTTTACACAGGTTAAGAGAGAATTTTAGCATATGTTAGGATAATCCACAGTCTAAAGTACAAAAGACGAACTAGCAGTGGCAGCGAGAAATTTAAGATGGGAAAAAAGAAAAAAGAAATAATGATAAGATAGTAAACTTCATAGCGCTATTTATTAAACTAGTGAAAATCGAACCTTTAGTTATATTATTTAAGTTTAATTGTTGAATCTATTACCAATATTTTTGGTATGCTAATGAATATGAATTTGACATCCAGTGATGTAAGAATATAATTTTCAGGTAATCGTTTTCACAGATGTTTTGAACTTAAAAAGTACGAATTTTGTAAGTTATAACGAAACTCTTTCTTTCAAGATAGATAACACCATTTTTGGTAGGTTATACACCGGAGAACCTATACACGAGACAATCGGTCGTAGAAGAACATTGGTTTCAAGTGTCTCAGGTATGATCAGGTTGAGGAAAATACCTTTTTTGATAATTAGATGCTTTGATGTTTTATCATCTATCATGTGCTTATCGTGGGATCTTTGTTGTGTTGTGTATATGAATTGAAATCGGAAATAATAAAAGTAAAATCAACTATCAGAAAGCCTCATTGCTGTCCAACATGACACAAAAACAAATTGTATATATTCTGATAAAAAAGAAATTAAATCAGGGCAAGGCCTACTCTGGACTCATGAGCGGGCACAATTCGACCATTAAGAGATCTAGCTCATAAAGCGTACTAGACCATCGCGACTAGGATGAAGTTCAATTATGCGAGATAGTACCCATTTACACGCTGAATTATTTTCATCTGACAACTAGAGACCCCATTTCTGGAGAAGGGGATTTGGGTTTCACCATTAACCCCTATACTGTGTAAATGCTCCCTTAAAGCTGTTGCCAGAAGGGGGACACTGGCCCCCAAGTGAAAAAATGATTCGAATTAGTGCAGTTATGTTCTCGATGTCATTAGTAATTGCACCAATGGGTTCAATATAGATTCTAGCAGAATTGAAATAGTATTAAATTTTTCATAGGTAAGCGCACTTGTCCGATTACACTATCAGTATGAGTTTTCACAGATTTGATACCGCCTTTCTCCAACCCTACAAAATGCTGGGTTGCGGGGGAATGGAAGATTATTTTATTCTTTCATGTCTCCATAAACGGAGCACCATAAAATTGGTGCCATTATCACATTACGGGGTCGACAAGCGACCAAGGCGCGCATTACAATGCAGCTAGAAAAGTTTCGGAAGATAATTCACTTTGCTATTCCAGATGGAGGGCAATCTTACAGCAATTAATTAGAACAGAGTTTATGGGGCGCCATAATGTATATTGATATATCAGAAAGTGAGTTTTACGAAACCGAAATGTGAATATTTTTTATGTCAAATATCAATCAAAGTAAGAAGTCGAGCTTTTTCGGGAAACAAGATGAGGTGAAGAAAAATATTCCAATCTATCTACAACACGAAGCAGGTGATTGGAGTCAACAAACACAATGAGATTTCTCATAGATTTAGGAAATATTTCAGATTGAAATTCATCAGTGAGATGAATTACCCGAGTTCTCCGGACTAATAGGATGAGAGAATCGCGCGAAGTTGAGAAGTAAGTGGCACGGTTCGTTCTTTGGGAGGGTTATGACTTATGACAATTGAACGAAAATCAGAATAGATACGTGAACGGTGCAGAGTGCAGAAAGAAGGCAGTTCATAGATAAGATCACAATGCAGTTTCACTGACATTAGTAGAATGAAGTTTCAACCACGGACTTTCGGAAGAATACAGTATATCAGATCCTTAAGCCAATTAATGTCAGAGACCAAGTCCGAGGGGAAAATACCTCGAGAGGCTACATCCTCAGAGTTATGTTTGGATTCAACATAAAATCATGAATCTGGAGAAATTTTACCTGGATATAGTCCACCTGATTATATACGGAGGTTAAGAACTGATGTGGAGAGCTCTTGATGCTCTAAAGAACAATCTGTGAATCAGACCAGGCGTGTTGCTGGCGATTACGAGTACTTTGTTTCGGTAGCTCTTAGAGGTGATAGACTATAATTTGGCAAGTAGGAAAGCTTCACATAGTTCGAGCCTTGGAATTGTATTTTCTTTTACCGGGGCCGCTTTGGAGTTGAGGTTACTAATCGCACATATATATGACACAAGCATAATTCTTTTCACTTGGGTCACAGAAACCATGCAATTCACATCAGATCAGGTGAGAATAACTTCTTTTGAATTTTAAGAGTTGAAAGATAAGGTGTGATTTGAAATATTTTATATAAAAGTTAATTAAAAAACTTAGTGCGACATAATATATTCAGACTAATTTAGAAGGGATCGTTCGTTTATACATGATATGAAGGCAGATGAATTGAAAGAGGTATAAAAACACAACGATTGGATTACAATGTAGACTAAGAACTTTGAGGGCAATATTCTCAAGATCGTTTTCGAAAGAGAAGGGATTTGCAGATAAATGCGACTCAAGCAAATCAGAAAGTAGGGAGGTTTTGTTACTGGACCATTATTGGAATTGTGATCCGAATTTCTTCGAACGTTGAAATCCCGACCACAGAATCATTCCCATAAGAGGAATGTCGATTTTTTCCGCAGTAATTTGAACGACTTTTCCTCATCTTCGGTTAATTGTAACAACACTTTGGGAGTTTAATTTGGGGAACTTGGAACACCATAAACGACTTTTGATAAGGTGTAATCTGGAACGTCTTTACTCGTGGATAACCTCCATGAAACTTACTGATAGTTTCTATCAGAAGTATTTATCAAAATCATGCAATACATACCTTTTATATCTGAACAGACAGCAAATGCATGACATCAAAAGTACTTTGAAAGTGTTAAAATATCTTGCTGTAAAGCCAATCATTGAGAGATTTTTGCCCTGGCAGCTTTGCTGACGCATTGATTACAAGCCTCAATCTGGTCATTAGTCTGAACGGTTTCAGCACGTAATGATGAGGAATGAAATACGAGTCAGCGAAAATATCGTCGGTTGGAACTGGAGCCATGAAATTTTTGTCGAAATATTCTCTTATGAATTCCAAATATTGCGATTAGTCTTGGGGGTTTTCAGTACCGACGTTCTAATGAATAAAATTGATTCAAATCTCAATCCCAAATATACGAAAATCTTGTGTCGGATTCACGAAAAGGAAGCGATTCTGTATATCGAACCGTTTGATCTCTAAAATGAAACTTCTTCATTCTCCTAGAAAGATCTTCAAAAGATTGGATAAAAAATTAAAGAACAGGAAGACCATATTCAAGCGATTATTAGCATTACCTGAAATTTTAGCATTTAAGAGAACTGTAAAGAAAATAACAGCTGCAAGTAATAAGTCAATACTACCTGGACTATTAAAATTACAATCAGCTAAGTGGATATTCGTAAGGTGTGACCACGATTCGACAGAAACTTTCGAACTATTTTAGCAAGAATAATTGAATCGATACCGGAAATAGGAGTAATCTTTGTTAGGTTTGATGGAAAGTGTCACTTCACCATTGCCGAAGCTAGATTTCATCGAACTGATGACGTTGATCTCAATAGCAAAATTAATTTTAGATAAACCTAACTTATTGACAGCTTTTGAATTTAGTTGTTCTTAACTAATTTTAGATGTTTTCGTCGTTACGAACAGCGATGAAGGCTTTTGAGATGAACTCGACAAAGTAGAGATTTTCGATATTTTCAGTTTTCAAAATCCGGCTATCCGGTTCGAAGGACCAATGTTCAAGTTCGATTCCTCATAAGTGGTTTGAAATTGATGTAAGTTTGATTTTAAATTCAGAATTGAAATTGAGAAAGAAGAAAATATTAATTGCAATAGCGACCTTTCAGATGTACAAACTAGATTGAAACACGAGGTTCTCAACAAAATTCTTGTTCCAACATAAAGGGCTGCTTACTTCGAATGGGGAGGTTAGTTCTCGAATAACACTTCGTTGTTGCATAGGTTCATATGGAAACTCTCATATGGGAATAAAGGTCTAATCGTTGTTGTAAATGAATCTGAGTATACTCCATAACGGATGAAGGAATTACATGCGGATGAAAAATAGTGGCAGAAAGGCCAGGTGAACTGATGGCAGAAAATTGCTATAATTTTATAAACACACTGGCCCATAAGTTCAGAATTCATCTCTTCCTGAGAATCACTACTACATCATCGCGCCCGAAACGAAAGAACCCAAATGGTACCTAGCCCGCCTCGTCGATTGTTGCAATTTTTTTTGTAATTCCCAATGGAATAGTAACAATGAAATCAAAAACGTAGGGTTTTCTTAAGCGCATAATGGAGTAGAAAAATTATTAATAGACTTTAATTAAAAATGATTGTCATGACGTCAAGTGAGGTAATACGCATACTATTGTGCTCCACTTGTTCGAATAAAATAAGTCGGTATGACGACGTTATTAATTGTACCAACTGTTCTCTAAATTCTCATATCAAATGTATTGATATGTCTACTCAAGATTTTGAAAATAAACTGACTAAATAGTGGAAATGCCTAGTTTGTATGAAACATCCAAAATCTTCGGACTTAGAACACAACATAGAAAGGATCCAAGTTGACAACAAGGGGATAAAAGATATGTTGAAATCACTACATGAAATTGTAAGTACGAATCAAATCAAATCATTCATTGGAATCACTGAATCAAAATCGTTAATAAAAAGTCAAAATGAACAAATAGTTTGCCTTACAAATCAAGAAACATTATTGAAAGTGATATTAGACAATAAAAAAAACAGCAGCATGATAAAGTAGGTAAAACTGTGGAAAAAAGTCAAAATCCCAAGGCAACTCCAAAAATTCCTACACACACAAAAACGAATGTAAGTAAACAACGATATCACAAATATAAATAAAACAGTTGGCAGCTCTCTACAATCCGAATATCGGAATAAGATGAATGAAATCTTAGAACTAGAAATGGAGACTAATAAAATACTAAATACCGGATAATGAAAACAAGAAAACAGAAGAATGGACACTGGTTATTAATAAAAAACCACGAAACAAAACAACAAGCCTTAAATGGAACGCCTCAGAGCGAGGTAACGCACAGCCGGTCAGAGGTAACGGCAAATGAGTCATGTTTTCTCGTGCGTGCAGCCGGCTCCATCGAATGATAAGACGTTGTCACTTCAAAACCACTCATCGGAACGGACAATAGCAACAAATTACAAAGTGCATCTAAAGTATATCTTTTACACATTCACGTATCTCGATTAGATCCTATAACGACAACTGAAGAAATGGTGAACTATCTCAAACAAACTGTCCCAGATATCACATGTGAAAAGCTGAAATCAAAACAACCTACAATATACTCATCATTCAAGCTATCTATTCAAAGTGATGTTCTTGAAACTGTGTTGAATCGGGCCATGTGACCTGTAAATAATTTTTTTATGAAATGTTCCACTCAAAAATTGACCCCTTAACCAAAATTCCTGACAATGGTACTACGATCACTAACAAATTATCATTCACTGTACTACATCAAAACATATAATGTTTGAGACATAAAATCCCCGAAATCGAGATGTCTTCTTGAATACACGAAATAATGCGTTTGATATATTGGCTTTCACTGAGCATTGGTTAAGAAGAAATGAATTTGATAGCACAATTGATGGTTACGTCAATGTTGCTAGACGAACATCTTTAATAGGTGGCTTAACTTTCACGGAGGATCTTGCATCTTTGTTAGGAAAAAAGTTTATGGAACTGTCAGTAATGAAAAGCAAAAGCAGAGACTACGATGTAGTGCAGTTTATTTACCGAAACATCAAGTAGTGATCCTTGAAATTTACAGCTCCACATCAGGAAACGTCACAACTTTTTTTCATATTTTAAATGAGATTTTAAATTCTTTGAGATCTAAACTAAAGAATTGTAATATCTTCATCTGTGGTGACTTCAATATAAATCTTTAGTCTGAAGATAGAATATCCCTATATTTCCTAGATTTTATCAATAGTCCCAACATAGGGTAAAGCTCTACTAGATAACATAATATGTAATAAAAATATTGACTTGATAAAATCTGGGACGCTAGAAAACCTGCTCTCGGAACATACAGCCCAATTTGTTAAATCAAATGTGTAAGGGGAACTAGATTCCTGTTTCAAAACTGAATATACTGGAAGGAGAATATTTTCAGAACATAACATAATTGAATGGTCATCTGAAATGAATAATGAAGATTGGAGCAGTGTGACTAATAATACAGATGTTAACACTTCCTGTACTAATGTAATTTCCAAATTACAACATTTACTCAATAAGTTTTTCCCTGTTTCACAAACATCAAAACAAATCGAATAATTGGTTCACTAAAGGAATAAGAACATCCAACAAAAATAAAAAGGAATACTATATGCAATATAATTATTGTAGCCGCTAAACGAATGAATAACAATCATTTTATTCAAAATGCTACTAACAAAAATAAAGCATCTTGGCAGATTATTCGAAATTTTACAAGAAATAATACCAAAAGTAAAATTTTTCATGCACAAAATTTTCAAATAGACGATGAATCCGAAAAAGAAACACTGAATAGATTAAACAATTTTTATATTAACAACGAAAAAATCAGTACAATTGATGTACAGGCTAATAATATAAAGGCTTCAATTCATCCTTCTAACTCAATATACCTATATGAATCCAATGAAACTGAAATCAAAGGGGTTATTGATAATCTGAAGAATACAAATGCCATTGGAAATAACAAAATTCCTATTAAATTCATAATAATTTTAAACTTCACTTACTAGCACCGCTAAAACATATAATCAACTTCTTGTTTTCAAACTTTTCATTTTTAATCCAGAATGTCTAAAAGAAACGATAATTTCACCACTGTTAAAAAAAGATGATTCCTCTGATCTGAACAACTATAGACCAATTACTCTCTTAAATAATATTACAAAAATAATAGAAAAAATCATTCACGATAGAATATCGAATTTTATGATACAACATAATATATTTAACTCCAATCAGAACGCTTATATTAAGGAAAGATCGACAGCCCGGGCCACTTATCACGTAATCAACAACATAATACACTCTCTAAATAACAAACATAAAGTAGCATTGTTATTTCTTGATCTATCCAAAGCTGTAAATCATGACAGAATACTTAACAAACTATTCTGTCTAGGTGTCAAAGGTATTACTTATAACCTAATTAAAACATATCTTTCAAATAGAAAATAGAAAATAGTAATTACAAATAACCGTCATGAGTCTCATTCGGACTGGAATTGTACATTGCAGAGAGTTCCACAGGTCTCAGCATTTGAACCTTTGCTATTTCTGCTCTATTTAAATGACCTACCTGAAATGATGGAAAACATAGTTTGCTTTGCTGATGACTCTACTGCTACAATCACAGCGGAAACAGATGAAGCTTTACAAATTAAAATAGAGCAGTCATTGCAAATTTTGAAGGATTGATTTGAAACGAATATATTAAACTTAAATGTAAAAAGTTAAATGGTGTAATTTCATTTCTCACATGCACGTCCGAAGCTAATAAAACTTGAATGTAACAAAGTTGGGTAATTATTTACAAGAAGGGCCTCACCCCCAATTTTGATGAAAATTTTTTTACAGATTACTCACGTGTTCCGTATGAACGATCAAAAAAGAAAAAATTGCGGAAATGCACCGTTTTCCAGAAAAAAAAAATCTTCTCATAATTAGCACCATGTTTTTCTCAAGATATTGACCTCAAAAGCACATAACAACTAGTCTAAGTGTCATGGAATATGTCATTTTCAACTATATTCCAATATTTTGATAATGAAACGTAGTAAAAATATAAATAACTTTGCATTTAAAGTAAATAAACAGCATCTGACATTTAATTGTAGTCTCTCTACAAGGTAGAGTTTTCGTGTCGTCTGAAATGTCGCTTTCATAGATAAGTTCCGTTATCATTTGGGTAAGTCATAGAGAAACTATACTCCAAGAAGTCTGGACTTACTGTTATTTGAATGTGTATTTTTGTTGAATGAATTCTGTCTAGCAGAGTATTTTCCTCATTGTTTTTGTACTTCCAAGTGACAATCCGTAGGTCTGAGGTTATTGACGTATATTTTTGTTAGATGCATTCTGCAAACAGACTATTTTCCTAATGTACTTCCAAGCGGCAATCCGTAAATAGGAACAGCGTATTCCTCTAATACTTTTTGTAGTTCCAAGCGGCCATCCGTAGGTTATTGGAAGTGTATTTTTGAAAAGCATATCCATCTCATTCCACAAAGAGGAATGTATGTTGTTCAAGAATATGCACCAAAAATACACTTTCAATAACCTCAGACCTACGGATTGCCGCTTGGAACTACAAAAAGAATGAAGGAAATAGGCAGTTCTACATAATGCATGTAGCAAAAATACAATTTCAATAACCTCAGACCTACGAATTGCCGCTCTCTCCGATGTCTTCCAAGGAGCAATCCGTAAGTAGGAAAATCGTATTACCCCAATACTTTTTGTAGGTCCAAGCGGCAATCCGTAGGTCTGAGGTTATTGAAAGTGTATTTTTAGAACAGCATATTCACCTCAATTCACAAAGAGGAATGTATGCTCTTCAAAAAGGTGCACCAAAAATACACTTTCAATAATTTCAGACCTACGCATTGCCGCTTGGAACTATAAAAAAAATGAAGGAAATAGGCAGTTCTACATAATGCATGTAGCAAAAATACAATTTCAATAACCTACCAATTGCCGCTTCTCCTGATGTCTTCCAAGGAGCAATTTGTAGGTAGAAAAAACGTATTTCCCTAATACTTTTCGTAGGTCCAAGCAACAAAATAAAAAACATTAATTTAGAAACTGGCAGAGAAGTACTGACACAATTATACAGAACTCTATGAGTCTCCGAACGGCCAAACATATCATAATAATGATATCTATGGAAATAAGATATTTATGACACCAGCCTCTCAAACGAAACGAGAAGAAATACCTTGTAGGGAGGCTACAATTAAATGTCAGATGCTGTTTATTCACTTTAGATGGAAAATTTCCATTTTCACTGCGTTTCATCCTCAAAATATTGGGATATAGTTGAAGGAGACATATTTCATGACATTTAGGCTAGTTCTTATGTGCTTTTGAGGTCAATATCTTGAGATAAACATGGTGCTAATTATGAGAGGATTTTTTTTACTGGAAAACGGTGCATTTCCGTTGGGGTGGTTGTGTGATTGAGAATCGTAATAATCCCTTATTCGTATGAGAAGTCTTCGGCCGTGAATGTAGGGGTTATTGCAGATACGATAGTTAGGGTTTGTGCACGCTGTGATCTACCGGAAGTATAAGCCCTAATTGTCCAGATTCTGAATCTGTAAAATGTACGAAATCTAACACTGTCATACAATTACCGGGAACACCGTTGATAGCTAATACCAAGGTGGGTGTTATGACAGAATAAAGTCAATTAGAGTAATTAACCGAAAATATCGTGAAATCTGATATCGTACGAGCGGAAAACTAGTGCAAGACAATATTTTCCGAACCGACCGCATTTTATAACAGTAGATGTGCTAGGACAGTTCGGGACCAAAATCACCCTTTTTTGCATGTAAATCTCCATAAGGAAATCTAAGGTTCATTTTACCGAAAACTGACCATCCCAAGGTCATCCACAATCACGCATGCGCAGTCATATCGATAGGGGTAGGTAGTCTATGGTTCTGTGAACTGGTCATATGTCTATGGTTCCCGAAGTCTGTGAACTAGTCATCTGTCTATGGTTCTTCCTTAACTATGGTCGGGTCAAGTCTGTGAACTAACCATCTGTCTATGGATCTTCCTTAACTATGGTCGGGGCAATCTGAAGTCTATGAATTAGTTATCTGAGTACTCACATTCTACTGAAATGATTTTTCTACACACCGAGATTCGAACCTGGGAAATAAACTCTAAAGTTAGGCGGCTTAACCGCGAAGGTGGACTTGAACAATTTAATGCACTCCTACTGGAAATGAAATATTTTTCTACACACGGGAATCGAACCCGAGAAATGAAATCCAAAGCCAGCTCCTTAACCGCTCCGCTATGGAGGAATTGAGAACAAGCGATTTTAATGTTGTAGATATAACCGCGGGGTATCCGGTCTGAGTGATAAGTGCGAGTATATTGCAGCCTATGTGGTACAGGTAGTTGTTTGTACATAACGTCAGTCGTGGAGATGTTTGAACGTGTGGGGATGAAGTGTATGTCGCAGGATCTACAGCGAGGTATGGCATGTGAGACTTCATAGCGCTAGCCATAGGGGTTTTGAAAGAGTTATAATGGCGCTGTTTATGTATGCTGTCAGTCACGTGATTTTTGAAAGAGGCGGGTATTCATCGGAGGTATCATGGGAGTGCTGCTGCTCCTTGAATGCATAGATGGAATGTTATATAGTATAGAAATGATATCTTCTACATTTCTCAAACGCGATGTTTATAAGGGGATTACTTTCATGACGTTTATTCAAGCTATATGCACCTTACTTGATTGCTATATTACAAAAGTGTGATTCCAATTCAATGAGGTATGGAATGTGAGGTTATACAGATTGTTTATGTATGACGTCAGTCATGTGAATTTGAATGAAGCTGGCGCGGTGTCCAACGAGACAGGTGTGTATGTGAGGTTATACAGAGTGTGCAGGTATAATGATGTCTATCACGCAGGTCTTCAGCGAGGTATCTACCTTGCAGGAGTCTTCAATGAAATGTGGGGTTGTTTGTACATGCCGTTAGTGGCAGGGGTTTTGTCTGAGTTATAATGATATCGGTCGCGATGCATCGGCTGCTCCACAAGTCTTCAATAAGGGTCATAACATCTAACATGCGATAGTTTACAAAAATGCTGCTTCTCATAATAGCGATATTATGAAGCGTTTACAGAAATAACTATTAAATCATCTAAGGATGTTTTGCTTGATTAGTACTAGCGAGTACAATATTCGTTATAATATTATGAGTATGCATCATTAGCTCACTTGAGCGATAAGGTTGTGCTAAATCATCTTCAAGAGCAATGTATTCAACTTGGAATTATCGTAATGATGCACGATCCTTCAATGTTAAAGTAGTTTCATAAGTTATCCGAAAGTAATATGAATATATAAAATGTTTTTCCAAAATTAGTTCCGAAGTAAACATAATTCGTTATAATATTCATTCATGTATGTTACATAAATTATCCGATATAAATCAAATAAGTTTATGCTAAATTTGTGGCAGGTTGAACAATATCCACTATCATATTTTGCGGTAGAGCTACAGCTGGTATGAATGATAAGGAAGTTACGCCGATCACCTTCAAAAACGCAATGAGAATACTTTATTTTAAATCGAACATGTAGTATGTATATATATTCGAATCATATTGATTGTAAATCGCATAATATAACCCGAAATCTAGCTGCTGGCGGGAGAAATATTGTTAATAATAATTATTAACGTAGTACCCTATAAGCGCTGTAAACGTTATATAATAAGGTTTGCGGGCGAATTCGGTAATTCGAGGTATACAATATATAGGTGTGGGAGGGTTGGAGTCTAGTACCTATACAGAATCTAGACGAAGCGGTGCCACGCATCACGATGATTATTCGAACTGTCTGTACAGCTCGATTGCTATATAACAAAATACATTTTTTAATCATCTTAAACATATAGATGTGCTAATATAATTTTTTCAGTATGCAAAAATATACTAATAAAACATTTTTCATAAACACACATTTCTTCATAGGAACAGACAGACAGATGGATAGTTAGCTTTTTATAAAATTCAATCAATTTCAATGGGAAACATATATGCGAGGGAGTTTTATAGAGATCGAACTCATTTCCCCAACCACCCAAGAGGTAGAACTATGATGGCAGGATGAGGAATAGATGTGGATAATGATAATAATCATATGAATATCTTCATAAGCGCTAATCTATATGACATTCAAACACATGCTTCATAAAAGTCTGAATATTGAGTAGAGCTATAGTATCTTCATAAGCGATCATTATCAAAATTCAGACACTTGTTTAGCACGTGATTCAACAGCCTATGACGTCATCATCGTTCACGAACTATGATGGGCTGATGAGGAATAAAATACCAATAATAATTATATAAATATCTCCATTAGCAATCTGTACTATCTTCCTTCACGAGCACAACTTTTACAAACTCCATACGTTCGCGTAAAAGATTATAATGATAAACACATTTTTGTTCACGGGTTTACATAATCATATGAATATCTTCATAAGCGCTAATCTATATGACATTCAAACACATGCTTCATAAAAGTCTGAACATTGAGTAGAGCTATAGTATCTTCATAAGCGATCTTTATCAACATTCAGACACTTGTTTAGCACGTGATTCAACAGCCTATGACGTCACCATCGTTCACGAACTATGATGGTTCGATGAGGACTCAAACATTGAACAGATGAATCTTTGAGGTTAAATATCTGCTGTAGAAATTACCCCACTTTTATTACCTTTTTATTTGAGAATATCGATATTTCCCATGTAACGGCTTATTGCCTAAAGCTATTTTGTATGCAACATTGTTATCATTTGCGAGCCTACGAGGGCCTGTGTGTTGGTCGGGGCTAAATGAATATGGTTGACTATTATTACCTGTAGAGACTCATTTGAGATTCTTCAAGTTTGAGATTGATAACCCACATGAAGAAAGAAGCTTCAACGAATTGATATCAATGAATATTCGCTGTTCTGAATGTCACAACTTTATCGGCTTCAACACTCGAGATAAGAGATAATATTTACCGCAAACTGTCTTATAACCACTACTACATATTATAATAATTGAAAAGATAACATAATAATCTGAATCACTTTTGAGGAACATTATATGTAAACATGTAATAAAACAAAAGTATATTTATTTTTATTAATTAGATAGTAACATAAATTTTTTGTTTCTAACTCTGAAGCGATATTTATAATTTAGATTACAATACCAAATGGCTCGTTCATTATTGTGATGTCTTGCGGGAAAGTGAGAGAAATAAAATACCAAAAATAATAATAATAACATTTATTTAGAAAAATACATTTAGAATCAAAATAATAACATTATGATTCATGGTTCTTCACACTAAACTCCGAACTGATCCTGTAATTGGAGAATACTCCATTATACGATCGTTAATGATGATGCAATAAGCCCTGGTGTTTTTGGGGAAATTCAGGAAACTTTCCATCTCTAGTTTGACGTCAACTGTTGATGACTTTATAGCATCGTTTTGTTTTGAACAGTCAATCACAAAAATTGCTCTATTCTTGAATGCTATATAATCTAACATGGGTTCGCTTATTATTTTATTTGAAAATGATTTCTGGAAATCATAGTACATCTGGTATGCTTCCACGTATTGCTGGTCGGTGAAATTCAATTCATTGCTTCATATGGATAACACTCTGAATTCAAGTATAATTTTACATTTAGCAAGTTTATATTATCGAAATATGCACTGTGCTTAACAGGATTATTTTTTCGATCAGTTTGGAAAGCTAAAATCACATATCTGGGACGTTCCAAATTCATTGAAGTTTTAACAGCCCAAATGTCACGAGTGCTCTCCTTCATCAACGGATTTTCATGCAGATCCCAGCTGCGAAATGGAATCAAAATAGGCTTCTCAGCACTCAAATTCTCCAACATTTGAAATTTAACCTGATCACTTGGAAACAGATGTCGCACTTTTAATGCTATCGTCTTCACATTTATTTTAGCCGTTTTCGTGCCTGTGCTATTAGTATAGCAATCGTTATCGGTTCGAGACCTTATCAAGCGCAGCTTATGTTTTCCACTCAAGACTTTGTTATATTCAATGAATAGGCCTAGTAGAAAATTCAACGGTATCCATAAATTGATTTTATTATTGTAGACTGAACTCAATGCATCCTTAAATGACCATCCAGAAATAGCTAGAGGTATAGATTCATGTTTGGCATATGTTAGATAAGCTCTGATGGTGCTGACAATACCAGGATCACGTACTTTGTCTATCTCTTTTCCATTCAATTCATAACTGATATATTCGAAGAGAAACGCTCCGAAATTATTCGTTAGTTTACATTCACCATCACCACTTGCTTCTGACTGGAATTCTGCCTCGATGAATAAAGCAGACGATGCCAAATCTACCAACACATCTTGTTGATTGATTAATATCTCAATTTCATCGCTGTTGCCAAAAGATGTTGTGTGTGGATAGTAGGTATGAGTTTCTTCCCGGATGATGTCTTCAATGAAGTTTGGCTAGTTGAATATTTGAAGTTTTTCCGACATTGTAACCAAGGGACTTCAAAAAATTTATATTTTCCAATGATAGTGATGCAGGAGCAACCTTCTCCTTCTTCAATGACAGTGATGCAGAAGGAACCTTCTCCCTCGAGCTCGTTGTAGATAATGACTGATGACCAGTATGGAGATGTCTTTTATTGCTAAAATCCAAACCCATGTTCTCAAGCGATGGCTACTGCAACCTTCTCAGTTGAATTCCTTTCATATAATGAGTGGTGGTGAGTATTGGATTATTATTTATTGTTGTGAGGTATAATCCCTAACGATCTTTTTCAATTCCAATCGTATAATAATTTCTTCTCCACGAAAATTTACCGGTTTCCAATTCTGATCTAAAATATTCAGCGTGATGTTATCGAAGGACGTCTTGCTGATGACCGGTAGATAAATAAGATTCTTCGGCTCTATATCAATGGAAAACCCAGGTGGTACAAGAGGTGAGAACTCATATATCGTATGAGCTATCTTATTGTTATAATATGCTCCTGCGGTTAAGTTACACTCTACGCGTATAGTTTGAACTTTGATTATGTTTATAGGTCGATCAGATACGTGTAGTTCACGAGATGTCAATTTCTTTTTGCTGAATCCCAACAGTTCGCTTATACCATCTTTAGGAATAAAATTCACTTTAAAATCACTCTTCAGCTCTGTGTGTAGAGTGTTGTTGTTAGATTTTATTGATAATTTCCGGCCACGCTCTTCTTGCTTCACTCCTATCCCACAAACTGTACTTTGTATGAAATCTTCGACGTCTGTCAACTCGTAGGACCCCGTAGGTATAGTAACTACTTTTTCCTCACCCTTCACATCTTCATAATAAAATTTATTAAAACCTTCTTCAATGTTCGGGATGCTATTGTACGTATGCAAACCAACAAGTGCGATAGAATGATATGAATGAGGATCTAGTTCTATAGGTGGGTGAAAATCTACAGATAAACGGGAGCTCTTACCCGTGATAGTGAACGTCTGAGACATGATTGATGAAAACTTCATCAACAATCTATTTATATACTAATAAAATGCAGTGTTAGTCGACCACAACTGAAGAGTTAGAGAGGAATTCCAAATATAACTGGCTACAATTATAAGTGTTATATTGCATGAAATATCGTGTAGACGGCAAGCTTTATCGAATGAATTGATACCCTGAATCTCCTCAACCGTTCTTCTAATTTTGCCCCTGGTATTGATTTGAAGTTCAAACGGGAGCTTGTTTATAAGCGTATTGAGAACAACTTCTCCCACGCACGCTTCCATACAGACTGATGAGAATTCAAGATTGCACCGTTATTTAACGAGGGGGTGGGAGGAAGACCAAAGATCTCAAAATAATTTTTTTATTAATTTTCTCAATACAAAAGACTTAAGTATAATCTTAACAATATATGTTTCAAATATCTCAATCTTGACTCTTGATTCATCGTCCTAGTCGTATTGCATATTCCTACCCCTTCCACCTATATTGAAGTCCTTTTATGTATGTTCGACGCTGGTAAAAGTTCTTTCTTCTGTGCTTATGAAGCTCATGCAAAACTTGTTCTCTACTCATCTTATCAATGTGGAAATCTAGTGTAGAATTAATTTTTTGGGTATATTCACAGGATTTGGAGATATACGTTTCACAGAGCCCTGCTTTGTTGTTGTTGTGGATGATGAGGGTCTCTTCTTAGAAGGTTCCACAGATGTCATCCGTCGTTCTAACGCCTCCACTTTCCTAGTAATGTCATTTAGACGCATGTTCACACTGTTAAATGTGTTATTGATCTCTTTCAATTCATTTCTGTTTTCCCTCACACTATCACTGATTGTTTTATACTCTGATTTTATATAGATCCCCATTCCATTATATTTATTCTGAATGTTCATCAGATGTTTATCAATGTTCAGAATAACCTTCTCATTCGTTAAGTTATGTTCATCCAGATCCTTGTTGATATCTTTGATCAAATTATCAACCCTAACATTGAAGGTATCTTTAAGACTGGTTTCCGTTTTCAGATTCAGTTTGTGTGTTAATTTATCAACATATACTTCATTTGCAACATCTCCATCATCATTCGGTGATTTCACGTTGCCCAATCTACGATTTTCCATATCATAACTTCCATCGCTCGTTAGGAATAATCCTTGTCCGTGAACTTGTTTGAAATTATTATTAAATACATTTGTATCATATATCCACATGGAAGAGGAGGCTCTGCCAAACTTATTCATTGAAACCATCTTCATAACTGTGATGAATTTGTCTTACACCTGGTTTTTGTTCAATTACCCCTGCCTCTATCAATTCTTCTATTATAGAGATTATCTCATTATGGTTACCGGCATGCGAGGATGCAACAAGAAGTCTCAGTCTATCCACCATTTCGTTAACGTCATCCCAATAAACATATTCGATAGGTTTCTCGTTATATTCAAGCATATCATTTTTGATATATGTTTGTATTTTACTGTGTATCTTATTCGATCAGCTGGATCGTTATTACGTCTATGGGCACTAGTCATTTCCATCATTTGACTGTAATTTTTCCCATCTTCCACAGTGTAAGTATCAGGTAGAACATCTCTGTAAAATATCAAATTATACAGTCCTGTGGTACCTTTGAACGGAGTACCTTTGATAATTATATTACTCTCACTATCAATTTCTATAGGTTGATTACCCATGAACCATTTATCTAAAGTTGAATTATTTTGCAATCCCATTCTATCATCGTATTTCTTGACATCATCATCCAATAGGAATCCTTCCAAGTAATAACGTGCTAATGTGGGGTATTGTTGTAGAAACTCCTCTGTAGCCTCTGCATTATCTTTCTTATGTTTTCTGAATTCTTCACGAATCTGATCGATAGTAGGTTCGAGGGTAAACACATCCTCCTCAGTATTTTGGGGGTTATATACGAACTCTTCACCTTCAGTTACAATATTTGGGATTGGTATGTTCTCCATTTGTGTTGCTGTAGAAACAATACTTTTAGGTTTAACCAACGAATTTTGTTTGATTATTTCAGCATTTTTCGCAATTTCCTCCAGAGGTTTAGATACATTCTTGAACATATTATCTAGAATCTCATCATTTCCAGCTTTACCCAATTTCACAGCCATATATTTTTTCCTCACAACGTTTGCTAACTCCCAAATTTTTTTCTTCAATTGTTGTTTTTCCTTTAGCATGTTACTCACACCCACGTCCATGCTGAGCGGGTTGTCTATTTCAAATGAAAGTATATATACATGTTAGATGTATATATAACTATCAAAACCCTTGCGATAACGTCCTTTATTCATATCACAGTCTTTGTTTATCATAAGGAATCCATATTTATCTTTCCAACATACGCTACATATCTCTTTGAATTTTTTGAGTGACATGTCGGTACTTACATGATCGGTGAATACATGTTTCAAATTGAGCTCATCCTGTTTGAAAATAGTCAAGCAATTGGCATTGTCGCGCAATCCATGTTTTGGACATTTAGCAAAAGACTGGCAAAGACAGAAACTATCAATTGAGTTGTGTCTCCCTCTTGAAAAATAAGCACGAATTTTCTGCTGTTTCTCAAACATCACGTCATCGAATATTATTATCGAATTAGGCCTCGCTTCTGTGGGGTCTATGACCTCATCACTTTCGGTACAAGGAAAATATCCAAGCCCCTCAATTTTCTTCAATGTCTCCTTCAGTAACTGGTATTTTGGTTGGTGTAAAGACTTTGAATATATGTACACGTTTTCAAATTTCAGGCCGTTAGCATCCAACAATAGAGATAACATCACATTTGTTTTCCCACAATTACTTGGACCACAGATTATTGTTCGTAGAGTATTAGGCAGCAAAGAGTTGTGACGTTGTGGTTGTTCAACATTCTCATTGCTTGACCCTAAGTTCATAATACTCAACGAGTCTTTTTGCTTAACAATCTTCATCATGCCTGAAGGCGAATCGAAATCATACTGGAACATATGTTAATAAGCATTTGTTTATATACTAGATGATGATGTTATATTGTGTATGTCTGATCACGCGGTTAGGTACTTCTACGCTTCTCTCTCTCATAATCAGGTATCAAATACATGTTAAATAGGTATGAATGTTGAAACACGTGTTTGAATGTTGAAACACGTGTCTGAATGCTGAAACACGTGTCTGAATGCTGAAACACGTGTCTGAATGCTGAAACACGTGTCTGAATGCTGAATCAAATGTCGGAAACACGTGTCTGAATGCTGAAACACGTGTCTGAATGCTGAAACACGTGTCTGAATGCTGAAACACGTGTCTGAATGCTGAAACACGTGTCTGAATGTTGAAACACGTGTCTCAATGTTGAAACACGTGTCTGAAACACGTGTCTGAATGCTGAAACACGTGTCTGAATGTTGAAACACGTGTCTGAATGTTGAAACACGTGTCGGAAACACGTGTCTGAATGCTGATACACGTGTCTGAATGCTGAAACACGTGTCTGAATGTTGAAACACGTGTCTGAATGTTGAAACACGTGTCTGATTGTTGAAACACGTGTCTGAAACACGTGTCTGAATGCTGAAACACGTGTCTGAATGTTGAAACACGTGTCTGAATGTTGAAACACGTGTCTGAAACACGTGTCTGAATGTTGAAACACGTGTCTGAATGTTGAAACACGTGTCTGAAACACGTGTCTGAATGTTGAAACACGTGTCTGAATGTTGAAACACGTGTCTGAATGTTGAAACATGTGTCTGAAACACGTGTCTGAATGCTGAAACACGTGTCTGAATGTTAAAGCATGTGTTGAATCATGCGAAAAAACATGTGTATGAATGTATTACAATCATTATGATTATTCACATTTTATTCCTCATTAGCCCATCATAGTTCGTGAACGATGATGACGTCATCATCGTTCGTAAACTATGGTCGCCGGGGTTGAATAAGTTACTGTCATTGGCTTGAAGCAGTGACGTCATCATCGTTCGTAAACTATGGTCGCCGGGTTGAATCAGTTACTGTCATTGGCTTGAAGCAGTGACGTCATCATCGTTCGTAAACTATGATCGCCGGATCTTCAATTCAATAAAACACCACTTACTCGTCAAAATCCTTATGTTTTTCGATACACATAAAGCTATAGTCTGATGTTCTCACCCACCCCAATTTGTATGCATCATATTGATTTTCCCTACATCAGCGGTAAATAATCTCTCTCTCTCTTATCTCGAGTGTTGAAGCCGATAAAGTTGTCACATTCAGAATAGCGAATATTCATTGATATCAATTCGTTGAAGCTTCTTTCTTCATGTGGGTTATCAATCTCAAACTTGAAGAATCTCAAATGAGTCTCTACAGGTAATAATAGTCAAACATATTCATTTAGCCCCGACCAACACACAGGCCCTCGTAGGCTCGCAAATGATAACAATGTTGCATACAAAATAGCTTTAGGCAATAAGCCGTTACATGGGAAATATCGATATTCTCAAATAAAAAGGTAATAAAAGTGGGGTAATTTCTACAGCAGATATTTAACCTCAAAGATTCATCTGTTCAATGTTTGAGTCCTCATCGAACCATCATAGTTCGTGAACGATGGTGACGTCATAGGCTGTTGAATCACGTGCTAAACAAGTGTCTGAATGTTGATAAAGATCGCTTATGAAGATACTATAGCTCTACTCAATGTTCAGACTTTTATGAAGCATGTGTTTGAATGTCATATAGATTAGCGCTTATGAAGATATTCATATGATTATGTAAACCCGTGAACAAAAATGTGTTTATCATTATAATCTTTTACGCGAACGTATGGAGTTTGTAAAAGTTGTGCTCGTGAAGGAAGATAGTACAGATTGCTAATGGAGATATTTATATAATTATTATTGGTATTTTATTCCTCATCAGCCCATCATAGTTCGTGAACGATGATGACGTCATAGGCTGTTGAATCACGTGCTAAACAAGTGTCTGAATTTTGATAATGATCGCTTATGAAGATACTATAGCTCTACTCAATATTCAGACTTTTATGAAGCATGTGTTTGAATGTCATATAGATTAGCGCTTATGAAGATATTCATATGATTATTATCATTATCCACATCTATTCCTCATCCTGCCATCATAGTTCTACCTCTTGGGTGGTTGGGGAAATGAGTTCGATCTCTATAAAACTCCCTCGCATATATGTTTCCCATTGAAATTGATTGAATTTTATAAAAAGCTAACTATCCTATGAAGAAATGTGTGTCGATGAAAAATGTTTTATTAGTATATTTTTGCATACTGAAAAAATTATATTAGCACATCTATATGTTTGAGATGATTAAAAATGTATTTTGTTATATAGCAATCGAGCTGTACAGACAGTTCGAATACTCATCGTGATGCGTGACACCGCTTCGTCTAGATTCTGTATAGGTATTGGGCTCCAACCCTCCCGCACCTATATATTGTATACCTCGAATTACCGAATTCGTCGCAAATCTTATTATATAACGTTTACAGCGCTTATAGGGTACTACGTTAATAATTATTAACAATATTTCCACCATCAGCAGCTAGATTTCGGGGTCATATTATGCGATTTACAATCAATATGATTCGAATATATACATACAACGTGTTTGATTTAAAATAAAGTATTCTCATCGCGTTTGAAGCTGATCGGCATAACTTTCTTATCTCTCGAACCAGCTGTAGCTCTACCGCAAAATATGATAGTGAATATTGTTCAACCTGGCACAAATTTAGCATAAACTTATTTGATTTATATCGGATAATTTATGAAACATACATGAATGAATATTATAGCGAATTATGTTTACTTCGGAACTAATTTTGGAAAAACATTTTATATATATTCATGATGCATACTCATAATATTATAACGAATATTGTACTCGCTAGTTCTAATCAAGCAAAAAGTCCTTAGATGATTTAATAGTTATTTCTGCAAACGCTTCATAATATCGCTATTATGAGAAGCAGCATTTTTTTTGTAAACTATCGCATGTTAGATGTTATGATCCCCTTATTGAAGATTTGTGGAGCAGCCGATGCATCGCGACCGATATCATTATAACTCAGACAAAACCCCTGCGACTAACGGCATGTACAAACAACCCCACATTTCATTGAAGACTCCTGCAAAGGTAGATACCTCACTGAAGACCTGCTTGATAGACATCATTATACCTGCACACTCTGTATAACCTCACATACACACCTGTCTCGTTGGAGACCGCGCCAGCTTCATTCAAATTCACATGACACATGTTTAATTAAACTAATAAATCGCAAACAAAAACAATTAACTTTCTATAAAATCTATCCGCGTATAAAACACATAGATGCTACCACTAAATTCATCTCTTTGACATATTTTGGTACAGTAAGCGAACATATTGCTAACATTTCATCACGCCATAATTTTAAAATCAGTTTCAAAACTCAAAATAAACTTTGCCATCTTATAAACAACGCCGAAGACATAACCAATAAATATAGAAAACCTGGAGTTTATAAGATGATTTGCCCAGACTGTGATGACTTTTATATAGGTAGAGCTTGTCGTAATTTCAAATTGAAATACGGAGAACATTTTCGCTCGTATAGACTCAGCAAAACAGACTCAAACTTTGCTAATCATTTTTCACAAACTGGTCATAATTTCCCTAATTTAGATAGCCAAACCAGAGGTTTCAAATTGATTACATTAGAATCAATAGAGATTTATAAGGGTGACAAAAATTCTAATATCCTCAATGATCAGTTAGACCAAAATGAAAGTGATCTTTTCATGTGTCTTTCAAACCGCTCTTAAAATAATTCTTAGAATATTAAATTATAATCACACTAATTCACAAATTGTTACCTTGTTTACTATGTGATATTGTACTGTCTTTCAAACCACTCTTTAAATAATTCTTAGAAAAGCATACGTTAAAGTGCGAATGAAATGATTCGCATGCATTTGTTGTTTCGCAATTCTAAATATTGTCTATGGCCCATATCTGTGGTGAATATTTTGCGTCGTTATACATGTAATTTGTCTTCAAATAACCGTCAAATCTTTCCAATTGTGACAAATAACCAACGTACGGTTCCATGATACGAAAGGTTTTTCGTACCTCGTCTGGACGTAGAAAAGATATGCCAAATGTCCATCTGAGCCACATTCCAATTACAGATTGGTTATTCTTGTATTCTCGAACGAGACTGAATTCATGAATTTTCTTGAACCACGCCTGACTGAGGTGGAATAAACAGTCATGGTTTATCAACCCAGGCCAACGTGATCTCAACTGATCTTGGATTGCCTATTCAAAATCCACAATAACCTTGTATGGAAAAAATATCCACGGATATTCCCAACATTTATCAATTATTGATTGAAATAAAATGTCGTAAGTTGTTTTTGACAAACAAATCAACAGCGGTATTTATTGTTGTTTTTCACTCCATGGATGATGAAAAGTTGCTGGAAATGTTGGACACAATACTCAAATGTGCCGTCCATATAGATCGTTGGAATCACTTGGAATGGCTGGAAATTCGGATCTTCTTGTGTGAATGATTCGACGGCGACATTACATACCTCCTACGTTGGCCTGCATTAATTGCACGGTCTTTTCTGGATCTATAGTTATCGATCACACGTAACCCTTTCCATTTTGCACTTAACATAGATAACATGGTTGAAAATTAGAATAGATAAATTAAAATTAAATCTGAATAAAATAAAAAAATGTTGACGGAAAATTGAGAAAATAAGTCCAAATAGTAATTGATTGCATAACATATCATGATGATGGGCTTTTTTTTAAACAAATCATTTGTCTATAATTACCTAAATAACCCCCCAAAAAAACACAAAAGAATCTATCAGCCGTACCATGTCTATGCTTATATTGAATACCAATGTATATTATGAGTTTGGTTCAAGTTAGAAAAAAAATCAAAAAAAGGATAAGATCCTCTTTTTTTTATTATTTGATGAATTTAAAAAAATTTATTTGCAAAAAAAAAGTGCATTTTAATTTTGTTTTGATCACATGAAAGAAGGTTACGGGTGCAGGTATACGGCAGGAAACTCGCGCGCTGGTCGTATACCGACCCCGCGCCCTAGTGGTATAAAAAGGGGATTATTTTTAATGAGCTGCGCGCTAGTCGTAGATGCCCTATAAATAGAGTAGAGTAAAGTAGGGTTGAGATTAAGGGATCAACGGAAATTCCAAAAACAGGTAGATCCTAGGAAAGTACAGTATTACATAGTAAACATAGCAACAATTTGTGAATTAGTGTGATTATAATTTAATATTCTAAGAATTATTTTAAGAGCGGTTTGAAAGACACATGAAAAAAGATCACTTTGATATAGGTCTTAGTGATCATTGAGGATATTTTTATTAGAATTTTTGATACCTTTATGAAACTCTATTGATTCTAATGTACTGAATTTAAAACCTGTGGTTTGGTTATGTAAAATGATTAGGCTATCTAAATTAGGGAAATTATGACCAGTTTGTAAAAAATGATTAGCAAAGGTTGAGTCTGTTTTGTTGAGTCTATACGAGCGAAAATGTTCTTCGTATCTTAATTTGAAATTACGACAAGTTCTACCTATATGAAAATCATCACAGTCTGGGCAAATCATCTTATAAACTCCAGGTTTTCTATATTTATTGGTTATGTCTGCGGCATTGTATATAAGATGTCAAAGTTTATTTTGAGGTTTGAAACTGATTTTAAAATTATGGCGTGATAAAATGTTAGCAATATGTTCGCTTACTGTACCGAAATATGTCAAAGAGATGAATTTGGTGGTAACATCTATGTGTTCTATACGCGGATAAATTTTATAGGAAGTTAATTGTTGTTGTTTGCGATTTATTAGTTCAATTATTTGATCTACCGGAAAACCATTATTGATAACTATTCGTTTGATCGTGTTCAACTCAATAGTGAGGTGTTCTATTGACAATGACATCGAAAATGCTGTATGGATCATTGAGTGATATGCTGCTAATTTATGGCTACGAGGACTAAACGATGAGTTCGGAATAGCGATGTCTGTACAAGTGGGTTTCCTGTAGATATTGAAGTTTATTTTATTATGGTCACGTATTAGTGTTAAATCCAAAAAGTTTATTGTTCTATCTTTTTCTGTTTCTAACGTGAATTCAATTTTTGGGTGAAGTTGGTTAATAAATGATACAAAGGAATTTAATTGTCTGGATGTGCCTTTGAAGAAGGCAAGTACATTATCTGATGATGCATGTAGCATTTCCGCTCGTTTAGACTCAACAAAACTGACTCAACCTTTTCTAATCATTTTTTTACAAACTGGTCATAATTTCCCTAATTTAGATAGCCTAAGCATTTTACATAATCAAACCAGAGGTTTTAAATTGAATACATTAGAATCAATAGAGATTTATAAAGGTGTCAAAAATTCTATTAAAAATATCCTCAATGATCATTTAGACCTATGGCAAAGTGATCTTTTCATGTATCTTTCAAACCGCTCTTAAAATAATTCTCAGAATATTAAATTATGATCACACTAATTCACAAATTGTTACCTCGCTTACTATGTAATACTGTACTGTCTTTCAAACCGCTCTTTAAATAATTCTTAGAATATTAAATTATAATCACACTAATTCACAAATTGTTGCTATGTTTACTATGTAGTATTGTACTTTCCTATGATCTAGCTGTTTTTGGAATTTCCGTTGATCCCTTAAGCTCAACCCTACATTATTCTACTCTATTTATACTCGAATTGTTTCATTGATTTCTTCATAATTTTCTAATTGTTTGATAATGGCACTTCGGTGTTGAAACTATAGTTACGTTTTCACGTTATTGTTAATAAAAGTGGTATAAAAACAAAGTAGTTATTCTTTCATATAATTAAATTTCTAAGCCGTTGAATAGAGAATAAAAATTTCCATCAAATGAGCCATAGTCGACCCGTATTACAACAAAGACTGGTTGAAAATGAAAGTTTTTATACAAAATAATTATTCAAAAAAGTTACGGAAATATTAGACGTTTCTGTTGTTTACTAAAATAAGTATATGAATAATGTTGAGAAAAATGAGTTTTTTAGTTCAGTTAAAAAATTCCTTATTAGTTCAGGAATTTTTCTAATTTTAAAAAGATTTTACATCCAAAAAATTGGTTCGAATTTCATGTTTTCATTTTGTTTGTTTCATAGAAATAAAGCTATATTGTCAAAATTTTAGTTTTGTAATTCCCATTTCTTTGATCCTAGAAATTATAGATTTGCGTAATCTGCCTTATTTCGTTGTATTGAGTCGTTTAATCATGTGAATGATACAAACCCTTCCATTAAACACTCATAAGCTAGGTGGCAACATTGCAAAGTCTAGTATCCACCGCAACATGAAACTAATATACATTTTGAGGCTCACATAGTCGATAAAATCTACAGAAAATATACATGAACGGTTCACTAAGTATTGCGATTTGAAAGGGACTATTATATATGTCATAGTGAAATCTCTGAAAAAGTTTTGTAACTAATCCACAGTAGATTAAGTGGGCTACTTCTGCGCCAGGAAGTGACGTCATCGACCGGATGTTGCGCGCGCAACTTCGGATGTAACGTTACTAACCCGCGAAATTCAAACGTGTCCATAGAGCTTACAATGATCACCGAACTTCCGACCATAGAGGTCTGGGTGTGAGGTTAGTTGGACGTAACGTTACTAACCCGCGAAATTCAAACGTGTCCATAGAGCTTACGATGATTATAGAACTTTCGACCATAGAGGTCTGGATGTGAGGTTAGTTGGATGTGACGTCATCGACCCGCCAAATTCAAACGTAGAGGTGTTTTGGTGATGTTTATCATGGCCGACGTTGGAAGCGAATGTCAGAAGAATAAACGTCAAAACCACAATATGACTGATGTTGTAGCTACATCGCCGCCATCTTCTGATGAACCGATGAACTATCATACTTAAATGTCAATGTCAGACCAGTTAACTTCAAACGACTACATCTATGAATGAACCGATCAACCGTCATGCATACCTGTCAACGTCAGAAATGTTAACGTCAAGGGACGACATCTATGAGGTCACAATTCAAAATATGACTGATGTTATAGCTACATCACCGCCATCTCTTAATGAACTATCATACTTCAATGTCAATGTCAGAACAGTTAACTTCAAATGACTACATCTATGAATGAACCGATCAACCGTCATGCGTACCTGTCAACGTCAAAGGACGACATCTATGAGGTTAATGTTTTTGCGCGGGAAATTTATGAACCGATGAACCATCATAGCTGGATGTCAATGTCAGAACAGTTAACGTCAAAGGACGACATCTATGAGACTCCAATTCAAAATGTTACCGATGTTGTAGCCTATATCGCCATCTATCACTAAACCGATGAACTATCACAGCTGAATGTCAATGTCAGAACAGTTAACGTCAAAGGACGACATCTATGAGGTATTTTGTTAATGTTTTCGCGCGGGAAGTTCCATCTCAATTTAAAAAAACACGATATATTAATGAACTATCATAGCTTGATGTCCATGTCAGAACAGCTAACGTCAAAGGACGACATCTATGAGGTGTTTTGCTGATGTTTGCGCGAGGAATTTCAAAAATTTGACTCATGTTGTAGCTATACTGTCATTTAGTATTGAACCACACCGTAATTGCAAAAATAATGAACTTTTAAAATAACCTACAAATTTCCTAAACGTTAAATGATTACTTACGTATATGAAATTATTACACCAGAAACCACATTGAGTATATGAGAACACGTGGAAGCAATTAAGTTTGCATACACCTGCGTCATCACATTCAGTTTATACGAGAATAATTGAATACAATGGATTCATTCATTAGGTCAACAAATAACAATAAGTGATATACAAGTCTAGACGTGTTAGTAAGAGAATTAGAATTGAGAGTTATGTTGACTACGAATTTAATTCTTGATTCCTCAGTAATCTGTTACAGCTCAAACGAAACACATCGTTTTCATATATCCTGTGTGTGCTGCCTTCTATTGAACGGAAAATGTAAGTTTAATTCAATTATTTAATTCACTGCCATGAAAACATACATACTCTTATAAGCATTGAAACAGGTGAAAATTATTCAATTCACATTCATAAAATAACAAGTACAAAATTGATTAATCAACTTTTATAAAATAACTGTTGAATCAATTTTGTGTGTGTATTACGAATTTAAAAAAATCTCCAATTTTATTCATATTGTTTCAGATTCATGATGGATCTAACAAAACTTAATCATTGTGCTCTTTTGGAGAGAAAACCATTGAGGAGAGTTCCAGAACTCGAAATCAATAAGCATTATACAATACTTCAAGCGAGAGTAGTAAGAACCAAATTTGGTGAATCCGTATTGCTCGAGTTCGATGAATTCTCTATGTTCCTACCCAACCGACTGACGAATCAGATTATCCCAATTTTGGAACAAATCAACATGAAACCTTGTTTGATTTTGATATACAGGGGAAAAGAGGATGTTAATAAAAGCAACCCGGCTTTTAAACTTGAATTTTTGGAGCTCAAGTAATAAGAAATCTAAGGTATGGTGTTTATACTAGCGTGTGTATATATAGTCGATGAAATCATCAGTATTAATATGTCTCTTGAAGAATACACACGTAAATTGGAAGAATTCGGTGCGAAAGTAAAAGCTTTGAGTAGAGATTTAAAATTTTACGAAGATAAAAATATCGCTATAAGACAATTGAATAGTTTAAGTATTGGTGGAGAGGATGGTTATGTTAGAACCCAATTTTATAATCCTAACCTCAATTTTGAATGGAATCCTGTATACAAACGTTCCGAATCGAGTGGAACGTATTTATATATGTCCCAGGAAAGATCTGAGAAATGAATGTAATCGAACAGAATGGCAGCCAATGAATTATCAAATGATTTCAACTAGAGGTATTCACATACATAATTCTCGAAACGATGCGGACCACCACCACCACCACCAATCACACATTCAATTATAAGCTCAAGCTATTATTTCCAAATGGTACAGAGGGGGATGTTATGAAGTGGCAAACATTCACCCCATCACCTACATCGATGTCTTCTCAACCACCATCACCAAACACACCATCACCGACACAGATAGTAAACGAGATTTATGCGATGCAATGTTTCAATCTTAGTGTCTTATCAGTCTTACTACTTAAAATCATCATAAAAATTGTTAAGAAACATACAAATAAATACATATAATAATAATAAAGAGTTGTTTTATTGAATAATAGTAATAACATGTATTTAATGAATATATATACAGATATATTTAATTTGGTAGAATAATGTTCAGGAACCATTGCTGTAGATTATCCACGTGTTGAATTATACACATATATTTTTTTCCATCATTACGGTGATTCATGCAGCTCATCCTATTTGAAGGTTCGAATTTTCCTGTTTCACATAGAGTATTATCAAAGTTACACACATCTACAATGTGTGGGAAAATATTCAGTTCTTGGCACTTTCTCGTTAAAAAATCAGCTTTTTGATGACCTCGAACATAAATATAGTCTGCCTTACATAGAAGATTAGATTTTAGAATATTATCTATTTCGGTGTATTCTACATCTCCAGAAGAATATTTTATTCCATGTACGAGTCTCTCCACATAACATATAGATTTTCGATCTTGAGCATTCAACGATGCAAAGGGTATGCATGGCTTAAACAATGAATAATGTCGTTTAAATCCAATCTGAATAGACATTTCTTTCGGATGGAACACATCGTCGACGACGAAACCTTGAATGTCAACCAAAGCGATTCTCATGGTGTCACGTAATAAACTGATCGAATTTATGTCTAAATGAGACTCTTGATGATTTCGGTGAGGGGTGAGTATTCCATTAAACAATCGTGAATTATGATGCAATAAGCTTTCGTATTAGCGGGAAATCCTTTATCTGCTTCGATTTCCAGTCGCACGTCGACAGTAGCTGATTTCACGGCTTCTTCTTGCTTAGAACAATCGATTACGTACAAAGCGCGTGTTTTGAAACTGCTATAACCCAATATTGAATGTTTCACAGCAGAATTTGTGTAGCTGGAGTAGAATTCGGTGTAGTTGTGGTGGGCGAGAACGTAATCATTTTTGGCAAAGTCCAAGTTCATTCGTTCACTAGGGAAATATTCTCCGTTTAGAGATAAGCGAATACTAGAAATGTGTACGTGATCGAATATCGTGGGATTAGCTTCCACATTGTTTCGCTTGTCTGTTTGGAAAAATACTATAACATAACGCGGTTTTTCAACTGCTGCACTAGTCTTGACAGCCCAAATTTCCCTTTTCGCGTCGGTCGTTATAGCAGGCAATTCATGTGATTCCCATTTTCTGAATGGAATTAGGATGAGTATATCACTTTTGATGGCTTGCAATAGCTTTTCTCTAATTATGTCGTTGGGAAAGATATATTTGACTTTCAACTCCATACTGTCAATCGAAAATTTAACTGTGGTAGCATCGTTTGCAATTATAACACAATCGTTATCGTTTCGAGCTCGCACCAATCGAATTGTTTGTCGCCCAAATGTTATCATAGAATAATCGTTGAAAATGTTGAATATATGCTTTATGGAATCAGTAAGCTGAAAGTTTTACTTTGATCTAAAACTACACTTTCTTCGGGGTAAGTCCAACCGGCAATAGACATATGCGTAGAATCAGTAGGAGTGTAGCAAGTGAATGCCCTTACAGCACTAACTATTCCAGGATCTCGAACAGTTTCGATGTCTCGCCCACTTTCGCTGTAAGAGCATGAGTCGAAAAGAAAGGCTCCATAATTAGGTACTATTGAGACATTCCCAGCTCCAGTTATTTCTATTTTTCCTTTGATAGCCAATAGGGTATCCTTCATGGAAAAAAATGCATCCACTTGATTTATTCCAAACTCCACAATATCGCTGTTATTGAACGCCTTAACGAAAGGTGTGATCGATCTATATTCAGCTTTTCGTATCGACTCATCGAATTTCGGTTCTTGATAGATATCAAAAATTGATGAGACAACACTGTTGTTCAAATCCACATCGTTGATAGCATTGTTACCTACATACTTCCGCTTAGGCATTTTTTTCAAATTTAAGTCGAAACCCAAGAGATTGTAGAACTGATTGATTAGCTTTGGTGAGTACGTCACGCGGTTTTGGTGATTTGTTGAAGACTGATGAAGATGGGATGTGTGAAGTTCTTTTATTGTCTCCAACAACCAAACCCATTTCAGACTTCTTGTAAATGTAGATGGAGAATACTTTCTTCCCCGCGAAAATTAACCGGATTAGAGTGTTGATCCAAAGCGAGTATGGTGATGTTGGTAATCTCACCGATATTGGACACTGGTAAATATAGAGGATTTTTTGGTCGTTCCACAATTCTATAACCAGGATCGTCGGTTATTGGGAAGTCGTAAATCGTATGCGCAGGTCTGTCTCGATAGAACGCTCCTACGGTAATGTTTGATTCGAAACGGATATTTGTAACTTTTATAATGTTCACAGGTAGATCGGAAACGTGCAATACACCTTTCCTTAATACTTTACGTGAAAACCCCAATATTTTAGCTAAACTATCATCCTTTTCGAACGATATATCGAGATGTGTACTGAATATTTCACACTTTAGGGTATTGTTATTGGGTTTCAGTGAGAATATATCTTCTTTTTGCTTCAGATTCCTTTTAATCAATTCTTCAATATCGGTTATTTCATAGTTACCTGCAGGTATTGCGATTTCTTTCAAAGTTTTATTCTCGTAATAGTAGAATTTTCCGTTGTCGATATTCGGTATGGAATTGTAGGAAGTGAATCCCAACAATGCTAAGTAATATTTTTGTCTGGCCTCAGCACAATCGAAATCTGCGGTGTAAACGAGAATATATGGTTGGTGCTTGTTAACGTGAACAACTGAGACATGATACTAATAAAAATTTATTGAAACATCTCTATTTATATTTTAACATTAATAGATGGAATAAGTATGATTTCATAAAGTATGGGTCGTCTTTGCAAACTTCTTCTATCAACACTTGCTTCTCATGATGAGTCATTTCCTCGTTCTCCATGATGTGAGAAATCTGCTCAGATAAACATTGAGAACATAGTTTGCGTGGGGGTTGTGGACCATCGCAATCTTCATCGACATGTTCCTTACACTGCATATGACGGTAAAGGTATTCGAACATATGTTCCGGAACCTCTTTCTGATTGAGAAACACCACATCCAAATGTTTTAGGATGTATTCCATCGGTAGAAACATTAAATTCTTACGTGTAAGTTCGCTCGTAGGTTTATTGATAGCCTCGATCAAATTATCGTAAATAAAATTAATTATTGTTCTCAAACTACTTCCTCCTTCAGTTTCGCATATGTATTGTATTAATGCCGAAGCGAAATCCATGATGGTTGTTACTCGCTAAATGTTTAGGTAAGCCTGAGAAATTTCAAACACAAATGTCCACATATTACTTGATTGTATTTCTGAAAAGGATCGTTGTTATAGGAAATCCGAACGTTCCCACCCAGGTATCGAACGAGTTCCTTCGGTGGTTTTAAATTTCCAAACGAATCAAAATACTCTACATCGTTACCGTTTTTCTTGAATGCTACCCAATGAGTTCCGCTGTTTTTCACTGAATCTAAATTTAAAATGATGCGTTCTTGACACCACGGTTTTCTAGGTAGATTGTCTCGCATAAAGACACCTCGAAAATGTGGTATTTTCATTTTATTTGCGAAACGCACCAAATCCCGATCGTTCAGCGGTCTATCATAGGGTAGCTTTATTGGAAGTTTTTTTGTTGCTTCTTCAAAAACAATCTCAGGCCTCCTTTAGCATTTGGTCTCAAATATAAACCTTTACCCAACGATTCCATAGCTTTGTTGTGACGTTGATCTTCTTCAAGCTTCTTTTTCGCATTCTTAGCATTTATTACTGCATTCGCTATGGTACTCGCACCTCCTGCAACCGATCCTAAGGCTCCTAGAGCTCCTAAGATGAGTAGTAATAGTGGGAGGAATCCTCCAGATTTTGGTAGTGGTATTACTCTTGGTACTCTGATACGCTTTTCACCTCCAGCTCGTTTAATCGCAATCCGTGCTGCTTTCAACGCGTTCATAGCGGACTTTCTCAAAGAAGAAGATGGCTCCATTGACTTTGCGATGCTTCCAACGATATCTTTCCGGAAACAACATCCTCGTTGTCGCCTCCGTTTCTTGATACCCATACCTAGTTTTCGTTTAACCTTCATCCCACCGGTAACCAATAACTAGAGAGTCTTTCACCTGCGCTAGCGTCTCTTGATTTAACTCGTTCCCAAGCAGCGTCCTCTAATATTTTATCGGCCTTATGACGTTCCTCCAGAGATTTGTTTTGTGAATAAGCTATATCGTGTTCGCGACAAGCGGAATCTAAAGGATTGATACCTTTATCGCCGCGTGCAAGACGCTTTTCCAATTTAGTTCCAGGACCACAGAATTGATATGAAGGAATGTGTAATTCAAACGGGAGCTTGTTTATGAGTGTATTCAATAAACCTTCACCTTGATGAATCAACATTGTTAATGAGCATACGCTCTGGTGATTTTTCCTTTTATACGTTATCATTAGGTAGAAATGGTTCACACGATGAAGACCGTTCAACAAGAACAGACACTTCCAATCGAGAATTTAGATTTAAAAGTTGGAACTAATCGCGTTGGTAAACATGGTAAACTGTTACCAAACTCTTTTCGTGCTTTAATTTGTGGTCCGAGCGGATGCAGAAAAACAAACGTTATGTTATCGTTGTTATTCAATCCAAATGGTGTCAAGTTTGAAAACGTTTACGTATACTCGAAGTCATTATATCAAGGTAAGTCATACTGTTGCAGGAGATTTTGGAACGAGTAAAAGGAGTTGCAGGAGATTTTGGAACGAGTAAAAAGAGTTGGTTATTTCCCATATAAAGACAATGAAGAAATTATAGGTCCGAACGATGCAAAACCAAATTCTATCTTCATTTTTGATGACATATCCTGAGAGACACAACAGAAAATTCGATAATATTATTCGATGTGTAGACATAGAAACATTGACGCATCATATCTATGTCAGACATACTCTAAAATTCCTAAACAACTGATTCGCGATAATTCTAACCTGATCGTGTTATTTAAACAGGATGAAATAAATCTAAAACACGTGTTTGATGAGCACGTATCCCCAGACGTTACTTTCGATCGATTCAAAAAGATGTGTTCTATGTGTTGGATGGAGAAATTTGGAACATTGATAATTGTTAAAGATTTCGATTTGAACAATGGAAGATACCGCAAAGGTTTCGATGTATATATTAAAGTGTGAACGTGAAATCTATAGCAAATACACAATGGACGTTGAACGGTTAGCACGTAAGCGAAAAATCGCTCAATTGGCACGATCTATACGAAAGAAATATCTCACATTGAAACTGGGTAAAACGGAAGAGGACGAGTCGATCAATAAATTATTTAAACCCATATCGGAACCACTTCCGGAAATAATCAAATCCAATAATACACCATTGATTAAACGTGAAATTAAGCAAGAAAAGGATGATGCGGATGAAGAGGAGGAGGAGGAGGAGGAGGAGGATGAGGAATATGAAAGAGGAACGGTATTGGATGTGAGCGATGCAAGTATGAAAACTGTTATTGAAGAGTCTGACAACGATGATGAGTATGACGTATTAGAATCTTACCCAGAGTTACTTCAAAAATATATCGGTGATTATTGGTCAGGCAGTAGAAAAGTCGATAAAGTTTATGGCCCAGTTCACGATGCTAGTTCGTTGTCATGGTTACTAGGAGGTAAATTAATCGATTTCAAAAATAGAGATACTATCGTGACACAAGGGAGAAAATTCAAAAGTACCGTCGGTCTGTGTGAACTTATATTCTATGACAAACCTAGAAATTTCACCAAGAAAGATAAGATGAATTACAGGATCATTCTGAACTTGACAAATCCCCACAGAAATAGTGCTGGAAACTTGAAAGGTACTCGAAGATACAAGTACATTAAATTAATTCGACCTCTAATTCATGAGGAAGCTCTCGGTAGCGGTATGCAATTGACATATAACAACAAACCAGTGGAGTACGTGTACTGGGACGATCCAAACGAACTTGTGGAACGCCTAAAACTATTGATTGCTTCTCAAGAAGCTGGGAATACATCGCACGATAATGAGATTGTTGCAATTATAAATGAACTTCGAGAGGCAGATATCATTTATTAGATGAGATACAATAGCGTTTGAAACAGTTATATGATGAGTCTCGACAAGTTTGGTAGGAGATCTAGGAGCGGAGGAGACGGTGTAGTGGACAGCGTCGATGTTCTCCGAATATGCTCGATGTTTAAGAACGTTTTGACTCATACACCAGACGGTGATGTGGATATTAAAAATTTAAAAATTTCCAATATGAAAACACCTACTTTAAATAACGATGCTGCGAATAAGAAGTACGTCGATAGCGCGATAATTGAAGTGGAAAAAAGGTTGAAGGAACTTCTTGACAAGTATGCAAAGGCTAATAATCTTATGAATAAAGCTTTGAAGAATCTTCAAACCGATGTGCAGAAAGTGATAGACGTATATAAGAAACAGACTGAGGATGATATTGCGAAATTAACTAATGACATTCATAATATAACTACACAACAAAATGTATTCATCACTACTCTGAAGAATATTGATAGCAAATTGGTTGTGTTGGGAGGAAATTCTGATAGAGTCAATCCTAATGCGATAATTCAGCATGTTGCAACAAGGTAAAGAACAAGTTGTATATGAGCTTCATAAACCAAGTAGAAAGAATTTCAAACGCCGCCGAACAATCATAAAAGGTTTAGATGATCTATGGCAGATGGATCTGACTGAAATAGGTAATTATGCGCGTGAAAATCGAGGATTTAAATTCATTTTAGTGATGATCGATTGCTTCTCAAAGTATCTATGGACTCATCCGTTGAAAACGAAATCGGCTGAAGAGGTTCGGAAGGCTGTTGACTCTATTTTTTTGAAATCTAACGGGCGTATACCCACACATTTACAAAGCGATCAAGGAAAGGAGTTCTTCAATAAGCAATTTAAAGAGTTGATGAAGAAACATAAAATCAATCAATATAATACTTATTCTGTAAAAAAAGCAGCCATTGCAGAACGCGTTATTCGAACGTTGAAAGAAGCGCTCTATAAACATTCCAGTTTGAGTGGGAAATACAAATGGCTTGATATACTCGAAGAGATCACTGAAAAATATAATAAGCGTAAGCATATAACGATCAATCTGGCTCCGTGTAAAGTGACAAAACATAACGAAAGTGAGATATTGAAGCGATGCTACTCACACGTCAAGCTAGTTCTACCACACAAATACAACGTTGGAGATGTGGTGCGTATCAGTAAGGCAAAACATATTTTCGAAAAATCGTATACGCCTAATTGGTCAGCGGAATTATTTAAAATTATAAAAGTTAAAATTACGAACCCTGTTACTTATCTACTCAAAGACATGAAAGATTCCCCAATCACCGGATGCTTCTACGAAGAGGAATTACAAAGAACGAAGCAACCCGAAGTATATTTAATTGAGAAAGTACTCCGAAAAAAAGGTAATAAAATGCTAGTTAAATGGTATGGTATGGAGGATAAGAGTTGGATACAGAATACCGATATAGTATGATCTGCGCATGTTCAGATAAATATTTGGTATGTGTTGGTGGTAGAGAAGTTTGAATGCAACAGTCAGTTGTTGCGAAATGTCTTTGCAAGATAGTCGGTTTTCCAACGCGAATAGTAGTAGTAGTATTAGTGGTGATGAAGAGTTGGATAGAATTTTAGAAAAAATTGAAATAGCCTCAAAACATGAACAATTTCTATTAATGAATACGGTTTACCCACTGAGAGAAAATTTGGAGGTTAGATGTGGACTAAGCCCTGTGAGGAAATTCATTTCAACTATCTCGTTGCATCAAAGAAATCAATATGGAAAACTCGTCTTTGGAAGATACGAATGGAACGACTTCATCAATATAGTGCGGATGAAGATCAAGGAATTCTTTGAGAGTCAACATGCACATTTCGATTCTACACCTATAGCATGTGGATATTATTGTCTAATATTACAGTGCGTTTATGCGAATAGCGTTAAAGTACTTCAAGTCACCAAGCACAATACGGATTTTTATTTGAGCGAGCAAGATGTACGTGAAATCATTAGAATTAACGATGCAGTGTTATTTCATCGAGTGTCGTTCCTTGAACAACTTGAATTTTGTTCATATTATTATAAGGTCATTGCAATAATTAAATCAATGAGGGGTCTTGCTAGTTATATGGAACTTTTGTATTGTTTTATAGATGTTGCACCAGAAAGCTTATTAGCTAATACTCTTAGAGAGTTTATGTTTTCGCATAAGGATAAAATTATGTATGATTTAGAGCTTGAGTGAGCAAGATGTACGTGGAATCACTAACCATGCTAGTGGATTAGAACTCTTGTATTGTTTTATCGATATTTCATCAACAAAATTTTTTTTGTTTATTGACTAATACACTTAGAGAAATGTTATATATATAAAAATAAGGTTATGTATGATTTAGAACAATAAATGATTTTTTATGAAAAATAGTCTTTCGGTTTGCTGTAAAGGGAGAGAGGAAAATGAAACAAATCATCATAGAAATATTTTATTTATTTTCATAAAACAATAATAAACATAGATATGAAGTATGAACAATAATATGATGGATATATAAACTTATACAATTATGGTGATAAAGAATAATGACCATGAGGTAAAGTGTTTATCCCATTACCAATTATGTGTCTTTTGCTGTCGAAAGAGCTGAGGGCAATTTTATTTTGTTCGATTGTATACAATTTGAAATCGAATTAGCGGATAGATCTTTGTATGCGATACATCTCAATGCCTTCTTCTAAACATCTAACATAATCTTCGAATGTGATTGTGTTCCGCAAAACATAATCCCGCACCCCCTTCGCTTTCTTTGTTGGGTTACGATCCTGAACTGTATAACTATACATCTTGGATCTTAACCCTACAAACATATCCATAATCATCCCCCCATTCTCATCCTTCATTAAGCCGACTACTTTTTTATTTACAAGTGGAATCTCAAAGTTATTGTTTAGCGCATAATCGCTCGTATCGAATTTATGAATATATTTATTGATGATGCTCTGATAAATATCATCATCAGTAATTATATGATAGATCAAACTATCTGTGTCAGTATAACATAATCTTATCATTTCAGGATCTTTATAAAGTGTGAGCATGAAGTTGTAATGAAAATCGTACACACATGTTTTAGAAACGTCCAAAATCGTCATACCCACATAAATTGGTTTATTGAATAACACTTCTAATTTATTTTGTTCAATGGCCACTAGGTTCTCTTCAAATATTTTACTACTATTAAAATTGGGTTGTGAAATATAATAACGAGCTCCATAAGGTCCATACCATTTGTTAACTAATTTGACCGCTCTATGCTTTCGCACGTTCTCCATCGATTTCCCGAAAATAGCATTGATGAGCAACTTGAATAGTGCTATCTCAAAGGCGTTCTTAGAAGCCGCTCTCAATCTAGTATTCAAATCAATATAGGCTTTCAACCACGGCGCTTGTTTAAACTCTAGAACTCTATGGACTTTAGTTAGTACCATTCCTAAAGTCAAACATTGTTTTAAGTTTCTATAATGAATGAAATATCTTGATTTTTTATGAAAAGTTGTTAATAATTTTGGTAATTTACTACCCGGTGGAGCTGTATGAGTTGGACAAAGAGGGAGATCTTTATGAAGGTCATGCAATGTTGTAGGATACTCCAAATCAACCTCTAGAATGTACCCGATAGGGCTTTCATCGGAAACATGTTGTACGTCGATATTATCAACATTTTCAACCCACTTAAACCCATCGTAAGGTAAATATTGAATCATAGCCCACCCATATAGATTACATACATCGAAATACATTAAATAACTATTTTCTTCTTGTGGATTATGATTATGCATATATTTATTGTTGGCTTTTGCAAATCGATTACTGCATTGACTCACACCCCCTCTAATCCCCCGTTCCAAAAATAATATCATATCGATATCTTTTAAATATTGTAGTGATACGTTTGTATATTTTAGCATACAATCCCATGTGAATGATGGAACAGTGACGTAGTGTGCGGGATCTAAATCAAACAGGCCCACGCATTTGTTTCGGAAATTCTCGAATACATCGGCCAGCAATAAAACGTCTGTTTTCAAATACAAATCCGAATAATCACCTAAATTTTTACACTCAAATCGATTCCAAACTGATTGAGCGTGTTGATAATCTTCCTCACTTATCGATTCATCTCGAAGTTTATTGAAGAATTTCTCGATCGGAGGAAGATTTTCATCGTTTAATTTCCCCCACACATCCATGTGTTCGTATGGGAAAACTCCTTTACGTGTTAATAGTTTGAAATTTTCTTGAGATAAGTGGGAAAACTCACGTTTCAAAATAGTCAAGTCATCCTCACTCAAATAAGAGACTAATTTATCTAAACTTGAATCCAAAAATCTACACGAGTCTATAAATCAAAATTTAACAATAGAATTTGTGGAGCTTCTGGTGAAACTTATATATTTCTCTTTATTCAAGGGGAGCACCTGAATATTTTGTTTAGACGATCTAGCCAAATCTCTAATTAATAAAAACATATCGTACCCACTCAAATTGTGAGCTACGACCGGTACCACAAATTTATATTTATAATTTAAATTGCAATCTTGGTGGGCTAATCCTCGATATTTTCCTGTAAAATGACAATGATCTTTAACACGAATGTCACCCTCTTTGAACAACACACCACAAATGTGACATTTGGTTTCATACATTATACTGACTATACTGATTCAACCAAAATCAATGGGTATATTACATTTTAGTTTTAGATCGATGAATTCTCCAATTTTATCTAATTGTTCAGTCAACCATTTAGCCGGATTAGGCCCTCTATAACTATTGTAACGTGATAGGGAATCGTTGAAATGACATTGTGTAGAAGCCTACACTGTAAGCTTCATGTAGCTGCGTTCTGTTTGTGTATGAATTTGAACTAGATTGAGAGCAGTTTTGGATGGGTAATAATAGAGCTTCAAAATCAAAGTAGATAATAAAAGGTACAGGCAGTTTGTTTGAATGATTTTTAAATTTCAAATAATCCTCTTCGGGGAATGTTATTTTACAAGTATTCATCTTACCACAATCCTCGATATGATTATTGTACTTAATCTCACTTTTAAAATTATTCAAACATCTCTCACATAAGTAAGTTTTGTGTTTGGTGGTAATTTGAGGATTTACAAATCTTGATAAATTTTCAATTAAACAGTAATGAAATTTCACTATCGGATCTACTTGAATGGAGGAGGAGGATGATGATTCCTCTTCGCGGTAATACTTGTCTTGAATCAATAATAAATTGAAGTGTTTTTCGAGTTTATTTTTGGTTAGGTATGCAGGGAGAACCTTTAATTTCTCTCCATTTCCATTTTTACATAATTGTAGAACAAACACATGAATAGAAATATTATTATTTTTCTCAAATATAGGGATTTGTGAAATGGGTAGGGGAAATGTTAAATTTTGCAAATTCAAAACTGTACTAAAATGTGGATATGAAGATACTCGATCTGGATGTGTGTTAGTAGCAGGATGCAATCCAGCTGTTACTGCCCAAGCAAAACAGTATTCGTCATAATGTTTAATGTTAATAACTGCATGCTTAAGTTGGATTACTTTAGGTACAACAATATAGGAAGATCCTGAATTGATAGTTTCATGTTTATTAATATTGATTTCTAGACTTATCACATCTCTGAGGCTCCACCCACTATCTCTTTCAGCGAATTGTTCCAGTTTAACTTGGAGTTTACCAATGACATACTCCTTAAACCACTCCAATAAATTGGTCAAAGTATCTATTGGAGCGGATTTTGTATGAAAATATTTGAATTCTACCTGGATAAGCTCTTCATTAACATTGGGTTTGATATATTCACAACAAAATGTTGTGGTGACTTTAATAAAATTGTATATATGTAAAATTTTGACAACTCCAGAACTAAAGAGATTAAAAGCATCATACAAAAAATTTAATGGGTCTAAATGTGAAATATTTATTATCAACCCAGTTCGAATTCGTTGAGAAAATGCAGACTTACCATCTTCCCAACGAATACGATCGCTTCGATTTTTATTTGAGGGGGTGGGTTTATTTCGAATTTGTAATAAAATTTTGAATCTTCTTATATGTCCCACATTAGCTTGAACTTGATTTTTCTCCCCTAAATTGAGTGAATCTTTACTTAAATGCCTATTAAAAGTTTGTACATATTTAGTACAAAAATCTATCCACTTTTGTGTCTCTTGAGGAGAGAATTTTGATTTAACGAGGTTCTTATGAGCTATACCGATAATTTCGACAATTTCAGAACTAAGTTTCGCGATGGACGACTCCATAATAATAATAGGATAAACACCTCACCTTACAATAAATGAAACGATTTTAACGTTAAGGTTGCTCCTGCTACTTCCTCTCTGCTCCTATATCAATACTTGTCGGTACTTAATTTTTCCTCCCCTCGGAAAAGTTAGTCTATAGTTTTCTACTATTGCAGAAATTTTATCACGTTTTGGTAGGAACCACTGAAAACTCTGCAAGCTCCACCAGAACAGCTGCACCAAATTTTGTTTTGGTTTGTTTCAATCTCTTGATCTTATTTTCGAAAAATCCGTTTCTCTAAAAACAAAAATGAAAGTCCTTAATAACATATAACAACAAAGACGAATTTTACATGTGAAATTGAAGTGAAAAACAACTTATTGACATGGAGTTAATTTGAATTGTTTCAATTTGAAGTGAAAAACAACTTATTGATATGGAGTTAATTTGAATTGTTTCAATTTGAAGTGAAAAACAACTTATTGATATGGAGTCAATTTGAAATGATAGTTTTCTTAGACAAATAATAATATAGACTCACCTTTTAGATATAAGCACTACACAAAACACGAGTTGATTGTTTAAGGATTGAATGTATAATGACTAAGATCATGCAATCGCATTCCTAGATAACTAATTCCACTCACAGTTGCTTACGTAAGTAATGACTAATGAAACGATAATTAAATTCGCTTACTAGCAAGTCTAGACTAGAGTATATCACTTATTGTTATTTGTTGACCTAATGAATGAATCCATTGTATTCAATTATTCTCGTATAAACTGAATGTGATGACGCAGGTGTATGCAAACTTAATTGCTTCCACGTGTTCTCATATACTCAATGTGGTTTCTGGTGTAATAATTTCATATACGTAAGTAATCATTTAACGTTTAGGAAATTTGTAGGTTATTTTAAAAGTTCATTATTTTTGGAATTACGGTGTGGTTCAATAATAAATGACAGTATAGCTACAACATGAGTCAAATTTTTGAAATTCCTCGCGCAAACATCAGCAAAACACCTCATAGATGTCGTCCTTTGACGTTAGCTGTTCTGACATGGACAGCAAGCTATGGTAGTTCATTAATATATCGTTTTTTTGAATTGAGATGGAACTTCCCGCGCGAAAACATTAACAAAATACCTCATAGATGTAGTCCTTCGACGTTAACTGTTCTGACATTGACATTCAGCTATGATAGTTCATCGGTTAAGTGATAGATGGCGATATAGGCTACAACATCGGTAACATTTTGAATTGGAGTCTCATAGATGTCGTCCTTTGACGTTAACTGTTCTGACATTGACATCCAGCTATGATGGTTCATCGGTTCATAAATTTCCCGCGCAAAAACATTAACCTCATAGATGTCGTCCTTTGACGTTGACAGGTACGCATGACGGTTGATCGGTTCATTCATAGATGTAGTCATTTGAAGTTAACTGTTCTGACATTGACATTGAAGTATGATAGTTCATTAAGAGATGGCGGTGATGTAGCTATAACATCAGTCATATTATGAATTGTGACCTCATAGATGTCGTCCCTTGACGTTAACATTTCTGACGTTGACAGGTATGCATGACGGTTGATCGGTTCATTCATAGATGTAGTCGTTTGAAGTTAACTGGTCTGACATTGACATTTAAGTATGATAGTTCATCGGTTCATCAGAAGATGGCGGCGATGTAGCTACAACATCAGTCATATTGTGGTTTTGACGTTTATTCTTCTGACATTCGCTTCCAACGTCGGCCATGATAAACATCACCAAAACACCTCTACGTTTGAATTTGGCGGGTCGATGACGTCACATCCAACTAACCTCACATCCAGACCTCTATGGTCGAAAGTTCTATAATCATCGTAAACTCTATGGACACGTTTGAATTTCGCGAGTTAGTAACGTTACGTCCAACTAACCTCACACCCAGACCTCTATGGTCGGAAGTTCGGTGATCATTGTAAGCTCTATGGACACGTTTGAATTTCGCGGGTTAGTAACGTTACATCCGAAGTTGCGCGCGCAACATCCGGTCGATGACGTCACTTCCTGGCGCAGAAGTGGCCCACTTAATCTACTATCCACAGTGACTACATCACTACATAACAGGTTTCTTCAAATATACTTTAATCTAAACTAATATATTTCGTCTCTTTCTGGTGGGCTCCAGAAGTATGCATATTACAGGGGCTCCCAATGTATAGGTGGATGTATATATATATATATATATATATATATATATATATATATATATGACACGGCTAATGTGTATAATCTGTCTATTCTATAGAATAGACGGTGCGAAACTCGCCAGTCGCGGCTAGGGTATGTAGCTGGCTAAAGTGTATAATCTTATGTTATTTGCATGTTGTAACTCGGGTATCCGTAGAAATCACACTATAATCCCTGAATGTGTTACAACATTTACGACAACGAAAAAAAAAACAAATCAGCTATAAATCACATATATTGTCGAAAAAATCTACAGTAAGGATAATAACATTATATAAAGCAATTTTTTCGAAACCAAGTCGTTCGCTCAAACTACGTCGACGCACATATTTTCGATGGACCAAATTTTCGACAGCTCTAACGTAGCACTGAACGATGTCGACGAGATCGGAAAATTTTACATGCTGATCGAAATAATATTGAATATTTTCATAATCGCGATGAACAAGAATATCTTTATTGAGACTATCCACAAACTTACACATTCTTCTAGAATATTCAATTTCGATTTTTTCGTTAGACATATCGCGGCCATCGAATTCAGATAATACATATCGTTCAAGACATTCGGACGAGACGTAATTGTAATAATCCATATTGGTCATTACCGTGTAATAGAATAAAAATCGCGTTTCGTTCAATCTTATGCGGCCATCGTGTAAGACTTCCACATAGCCGCCAATTTTTTCAGTCAAATTGACTACAAATGCCGACGACACGAGCAATGTGATATAGGACCACTCATAATCGTGCAAGCGAGATAGATTTTTGCACGACTCCGAAGAATCCGAAGACTTCAATATGAAGTATATGGAAGCCCACGAACACAGTGCCGAAATTAGTCCGATTATTACGATCATCAGTAATATACTGGACCGACCACGACACGATAACGATCTGTTCACCACTACAGGTTTTCCAACTATGAAAGGACCCCTTTCGTATCTCGGTACTGCCGTATTGGAAATATTTTTCGTTAGTTCGAAATTATCGGACGGTGATGATTGCTTCGATCCCCACAACGAAGAAAAAGAAAACGACGACGACGACGGGAGGTCATTATCTCGATTACAACGACACTGTACCTGCGACGATTTGACGAAATTATCGTCATTTTCAATAGTTACCGAACGATGTTCCGAATCACTGCTAATACTGGACAATAGATGTTTTCTTTCTTGCGATGATGTATTTGAACATACTCCCGTTCGCGGTATATCATCCATACTTTCGTATATATGATCTTTTTCGTCCTTACCAGGGATCTCTCCTAATGCCGACCTGCTATTCATGAGCATATAACTAGCGACAGTAACGACATCGCCTGCTGACTTTGTATCGATTCGATTTGTTTTCGGTGTAGAGTTTAAACGAGCAGCAAGCGACACTGGGAGCACTCCGACATTCTGATATGGACCAACCTCGGCAATCGTTCGATTCCCCGTCGTTAGTGTGCCATCGAAATTGGCATATTCGGACGGCATCGGTGGCACTCCGATATTCTGATAACGATTAGCTTCGGCCATCTTCGCTCCTACATTTTGGTAACAACCATCTCCGGCCATTGCTGGGGATAATATATTCGATATAACAACAACGTTGAAAATATTTTCTCAATAACTTTGAACGAATTCTTATGGCGCGAACAGAACCAATTGTTATTATTATTATTATTATAACTATTGAAATCTAGCGATGTGAAACACGTGAAAGTTGCGACGATACTGTTTTTTCCGTTGACATCGCAAGGCTTATATAACATGGTTCACAAATTATGAAATGCAAGAACGAAGTCAATCATTATTGCTCAATGTACGACTACATCGATAACGCGATATGCGACGGAGCCAAATAACAAACCGATATAGTGTTGTATTCACATTTTAATAAAATATTCGTTTGAAAATATAATGCGCATTAGCAAATCGAAAGGTATAAAATAACGCGTTCCGTGCGAATATTCAGTCAGTCCAACATCATGAAACTTGCAAACAAGTTCATCCTATGGATATTGGGAAAATTGAATCAATTTTCGAACAATATCAATCGATTTCCAAAATTAATAAACGACAACGAATATTCATCGATGGAGGAAGATTTCCCAGGTCCACAACAAGATGTTAATATCAAATCTGATACAAGTAGCGTTAACGACGACAACGATTACGGAAACGACGAATGGTTCGCAGCATCATCGGAAAATGGAGCAGAACCAAGTGATGAATCCCACGACAGCGAACGCAACATCGACGATAAAGGACAATTATCGACCGACTCTGAATCCCCGATCGTGAATGAGATAACAGTAAATACCATCGGAAATGAAATAACAACCCTAAACAGTTTGTTAGGAATATACGTGCAAAACAAGGAGGATCGTTTGACGGAAGAAATAGAAGAACCGGCAACCGCCATTGAGGAATACTACAACGACCCGGAAGAAAAAGTATACATCGATACAATGAGGCTATGCAATACATTGATTGACAGAATTTTTTTCATCGATTGCGAATATTATAAATATTGTTCGGAAAAAATATATTTAGAATTTGCTGGCACACGCGGAGACCAAACTACTCATTTGAATGGCGCACCGTATAATTCAACAACTGGGAGAATTATTACAAAATTCGGAGAGCTGGGAGAACTGTGGGCCATGACAAACGATCAATTTACTGGTATGGTCAAAAATTTACGTTGTGGCACCTGGGAAATAGAAGAGAAGACTGTTTCACCGAATCTGATTGTCCAAAATATTCTCACCGACCCCGAGCCATTACCGATCATCGTGAATTGGTACGAGAATGCCTGCAAGGATTTCTTCGACGGATATTTACATAAAACGTGGGATAACGATAGGGCGACGATAGTTCTCACGTTGGATCACCGGCAATGTTCAAAAAAAGTCGAGTGGTATACACTGAAGGGTACGAAGTTCAAATATATCGTTCAATATCAATTATTCCACCATCCATCCGATGCTCTGATATTGACTTATAATCATAATACCACCGATTATCATTTCGCACAGAAGTATGCATTCTCGTTTGACGATTTTCACGATGTGTTAGGATGTGGAAGTGCCACCGGCCACGGACATCAGGACCAGCATCAGTCCTGCGAGACTAGGAGCAAAAAATTACGATGTATGATGAAGAATGTGTTAAATTATTTTATTTTTGAAAAATATATGATGTAACATTTATTGTGAATTTTTCGTCTTTCGTTTAAAACGTAAGTCGTGCTCGGAAAATGAAATTCATTCTATTGTAGAGAAATTTTATCGACTGGATTGTTCATCGACCAACTTCCACGATTCTCTCGTTCGGAGAATGAAATTTCAAAACATTTTAGATGAACAAACTTTGTCAACTCGGAATCTATCGTCGAACGAATATCCAAACCGGCATAATTCTCGTTACGAAATTCCAACGGCGGATTTCATCGAGCTGCGTAGAAACTTTCTCTCACATGCGTCATACGCACTAGCTCCATCGAGAAACAGTTTTGTCTCGAATGAAATTTGTTGAAACGAAATCTCACCGGTGGATTTCTTCGTGCTGTAAAAACTTTGAACGCGAATCTCGTTCGAAAAATGAAATCGTAAAATATTTTCTGATGAATAAACTTCGTCCGCGTAGAATTTCTCGTCGAACGAATTTCAAGTTTCTCGTCATGCGCGCTAGCTCCATCGAGAAACAGTTTTGTCTCGAATGAAATTTGTTGAAACGAAATCTCACCGGTGGATTTCTTCGAGCTGCAAAAAGTTTGAACGCAACTTTCGTTCGAGGAATGAAACAGTTTTGTCTCGAATGAAATTTGTTGAAACGAAATCTCACCGGTGGATTTCTTCGAGCTGCAAAATCTTTGAACGTGAATCTCGTTCAAGAAATAAAATCGTGAAATATTTTCTGATGAACAAACTTTGTCCGCCTAGAATCTCTCGTCGAACCATTTGTTGTTGAAACGAAATCTCACCGGTGGATTTCTTCCAGCTGCAAAATCTTTGAACGTGAATCTCGTTCGAGAAATGAAATCGTGAAATATTTTCTGATGAACAAACTTTGTCCGCGTAGAATCTCTCGTCGAACGGATCTCCAAACTTATAAGTTCCTCGTCATGCGCATTAGCCCTGTCAAGAAATAGTTTTGTCTCGAATGAAATTTGTTGAAACGAAATCTCACCGGTAGATTTCTTCGAGCTGCAAAAACTTTTACAGCAGTGATGACTCATATTCACGTGACGTATGCGTGACGTATCACGGGGGCAACGAAAATTGTGGAACGCAACATCCAGCTCTCGCGAGAAGCTAGCGCCAAGTCTAGACAGTCAAGGGGGCTCCACGTACCCCCATAGCACCCCCTGCACCCCTATATATATAATATATATATATTATATATATAACCTCCGCGACGGCCTGCTCCTTCTTACTACTACGTTGTTCTTACTCTGGTCAAGGAGGTTTAGGATCGCGGGCGAGAAGCTTGCTGATTATATAGTTAATTTGGGGTCAGCTGAGTGAATACTCGATTCTCATTGGACTAGAGCCAATTGACGTCACAAAAATCCTAAAATCTACTGATTTCTGACGAAAATCACGGTAGAAAGGGTAAAATTTTGATCAGATTCAATTCAGAGTTCTGAGAGCGGAGTCGATTGAGGTTAGATTGTACGATATTAAACCCACCCCATCTACAGATTTAGTAATTTCTTGAGAATACATAGTATATCTATGGTACGTTTCACACTGTACGTGTTGGATGAAAGTTTGAAAAAACTCCGCCAGATGGCGTTCATCTGCTTACTGTAACAAATTGATATAACATTTCGATAGGTGGCGCTCATCAAGTTATCACATCGGAATTGTATTATATTTCAAAAGATGGCGCTTTTTACATTACCTCAACGGGATCGCATTACATTTCAACAGGTGACGCTCCGTATGTTATAACAAGAAATTTCTATAACAATCCGACAGGTGGCACTCATCCGTACACTAGTCACAGTATATCTCATCGAGTTGCCTCATTCTGTATAAACTGTTTGATAGGTGGTGCTCGTGTGTCACTTTCAGTCCATATGCCGTGTAAAACGTGTGGCGGTTTGGATCACAAACGCACTACTTCGAAAAAATGTGCACATCGGAAAATCAGAAAAAAACAATTCGAAAATAGTGAACGAGTGTTGACGGTACCTATCATATGTGACGACGACGGTGTCAAGGTGATCTCATCGGAATATATTATCGAAGAACGAATTGAGGATGATTCGTCCGTTATTCCGGTAGCTATTACTGAAAACGACGAGGAATGTGCCGAGGTGACTTCATCGGATAGTTCGTCCGTTATTGACATTTTGGGTGTTTCGGACGTGAAAGATTGGTCGAGTACATATTCTGATTCACGAGATGCGTCGATGACTGTTCGATATGGTGATTTCTTCATCGTGCACACCCGCGATAAGGTCATCGAGGATAGCTGTTGGGCTCTGACCGAGAAAAGTTGCAAGTCTCTGATCGCAAACGCTGTCTTTATTGGTATGGAATGTTTGAAACACGATTCGAATGTTATATATATCGCAGCCGCTATTCGGCGAGGAAATCTATCTACAATTTTGCACGGCGTTCCACACAATTGGAACACCGAAAGAAAATTTCAAATTACAAACGATTTTGTATTTTTGCAGGAAATGTCGGATGATCAATTAGATCGTATTCGACAGCATGTTTCGGTGGGAACGTGAGAAGATATCACCAAGAGCGTTTCGCCGATCACGGTGATCAACAATATTTATAATTATCGCTCGGAGCTACCGACGATTATCGTCAGCTGGTATGATGATAAAAATGAAGAATTTTTCGACGGATATTTCCGATTCGTATACGACAATAGAGGTTTGGTATTGCTAATTACTAACGACCGAATAACAACGACGGTTGAGTGGTATTCATTGAAGGGGACGACTTTGAAGAATTTGATTCGATACGATTTATACAAATTTCCCGTGCGTACAATGGTATGGAGTCGCACGATCGTTACGAACGATGTCAATCATCGTGACTTTACTTTGGACGATTTCCATGACGTGTTAGGTTGTACGGACACACATGCGCGAGACGAACCGTGTGCAGATAGAATCGTGAAATTACAGTGCATGGTCAACATTTTAATGAATATGTAATAGGAAAATAAAACAAAAACATTTAAGAACATATTTTTTATTCGTCACAAACAAATGAACGCAGTACTCAGTTCCAATAGCCGAGTCGATTGAGGTTAGATCGTACAATATTAAACCTATCTCATCCACAGATTCGGTAATTCGGAAATTGAAACTGTAAAATATTCGCTACCGAATGTAGTTGCTCGAAATGTTTATAATGGTAAAATCCGCATCTCATGGCGGTCGCGTTGGCTGTAAATGGGTTAAAACATCATCAGACAGTACATATTTCACGATAAAATTCCATAGTAATTATTATCACGTTGTAAAACGCAATTTTTTCGAAATCCGATCTTTCTTGAGAGTAGCGACGACGATTCTCCTTTCGATGTATCAAATTTTCCAAGGCTCTAACGTAACACTGAATTATATCGACAAGTTCGTAAAATTCGACGTTCTGATCTAAAAAATAATACAGCGATTGGTTGTCGTGATGTATCGCTGACATTTCACCCAAAACATCAACAAATCGACACAGTCTCGTGAAACGTCCTAAATTATCGTGCGATGTTATTCTAACGTATCGTTCGTCGAATCCAGATACGATGTACCGCTCGAGACACACGGAGGGGACCCGATTATAATAATTCGCATTTGTCATTATGGTATAGTAGAACAGAAATCGCGTTTCGTTCAACGTTATGCGATTGTCCGATAGAATCTTCATATGATCAATTCTTTCTGTTAGATTCACCAAAAAATCCGACGATACAAGCAATTTTATGTACGACCATCTGTAGTCGAGCGGATACGAAAAATTCACGCACAATTCGGAAGGCGGGGACGATGGATTCATTATAAAATACACCGAAGTCCACGAACAAAACAGCGAAGCTATTCCGATCGTCATAGTGATCCATAATAAAATTTTATAATAATTGTTGGATTGATACGAAGAAGGTGCTGCTACTGCTGCTGCTACTGCTGCTGCTGCTGTTGTTAATGTTGTTGCTGCTGCTGTCGCTGTAGGTCCATCGATGATAAACGCATCTGTTTCGGATGTCAAATCGATCGCGTCGGGCGAATATTCCGTTCTTAGGTAATAATTTTGCGGCGACGTAGACGAAGACGCACCATCATCGCTCTGATGACGATAATACTGGGATCGTGTCGGTTTTGTAATATTCTCACCGTCGGTTTCGATTATTGTCGAACATTGTCCGGCATCGCAAGCCGTATAGGACGACGACGACGACGAAGACTGTACAGCACCCTGTGATGTTCCTTCCGACGTTGACAGTACATTGTCCATAGGTTCGTATATGTGATCAACGTCGACGGAAAATTTCTTCAAACGCGTTATGCTCGTCATAGGAATGTAACCGGCAAGAGTGACATCGCTGTTTGCAGAACACCGAATGTCATCTCGATTCGACGTATCGATTTCTATCGAGCAAGCTGGACTCGCACATTCGACCGGCACCGCCGGCACTTTCGGGGTCGCGTAATGACCGTCGGATTTGGCCATCGCTCTACAGTTTTCGCACACCGCTCGTCGATTTTTTTTCGCACTCCCGTTCCTCGTCTAATTCTACACTGCCATCTGTATTGCTATACCATGCGTACAGAATCGAAACGTTATCGACGAACGACAGTATGTTGTAAAAAAAGAAGAATAGCGAAATGAAAATATGTATTATAGCTCCCGTGTACGTGGTAGTCATCGTCGTTATGGGACGGCGGTTCCTCGCTCGTGTCTTTTTATTGTGGTGCGAATATCGCATCTTTCATTATCGCGCACATTTTTCCGGCGTCAGTTCGAAATCCCACCAACGAACAAGCGAATTCCACGAACGTATCGGTCTTTACTCCGATATCGTTTAGATGTTCATTTTTCAATTCGTACCCTCCGATTCGACTTGGATGATCGTCACTTTCATAAAACGTCCGTAAACATTCGTCTTCGTTCATTTCGACGAACGGTATCGAACGATGTTGCGATACGATCGGTAAAGTTAACAGGTCGGTGTAATACAAATGATTGGTTAGGAACGCGTCGCTACTTACGTTCGTCGCGGTCGTCGTAGGAGAAACGACGTTTTCTAGAAAGTCATCGTACGCCTCGTCGAATACGAAAATTTTATCCTTGCTTTTCCACGAGCAAGCTTGGATATTCGTCAGACCGAATACTTTCGATCTGTCGAATCGGAAATAATCCGCTTCCGTCGAAGATAAAACGCGCGGTGGTACCGTTCCGCGCGACTCCAATATCAGATCGTCGGTGAGGGACGTTGCGATGTTCTCTTCGATATTCAGGTACAGAGAGAAACGGAGGAACGCGTACATGGATTTGTCTGCGGTGAAAGACGATATTACACGTATTTTACTCGTTTTGAATAATTCCGGCGCGTCACGAAACGTATGCAACGTTTTCTTCGACACCTTCCCACCGTCGTCTCGTGCGAAAATAAAGACGAAGGAGAAGAACGAGAAACAGGGTCTGAGTGATCGGGAAGAACGACTGGAATGTACGGGAAATAAAGTTTTGACGAGCCTTTTAAAGACGGTCGTCGTCGTCGTAGATAGTGACAATAATTGATGATCGATAATTTCGTTTGCCGGTCTGCGACGATCACGTCAAAATCTGGAGGCCGCTCGTCTAACGTAGATTTATTTGTAACGATCGACAAGATTAAAAACAACAAAGAACATAGTATCACGATTAATACGAGCATCTTACAGTAAGATGGAATCCACGTTGGAAAAACACGTTACGCTGTATACGGAAAAATCGAACGTGGTGATCAAGGCTCGAATATTCCACGATACGTTCGAAAATATCGATTGGACGACGATACTTATCGTTACCGATCAGATAATTTTTTTAATAGATCGACAGTGGTACGCGTACGAAACGTGGTATTACGATAATACCGTTTCTTCTCCTTCTTCTTCTTCTTCTGCTGCTCCTTCTGATCATCCTTCGACGGACGATGTCGATATGAACGGATCGAATTATACGTCGATACGATTGAACAGAATCGAACTGGACGGTGTCGATCAACAACAACAACAACAACAACGTAACCTCCTTGCCGATGACCATACCCGTCACCTACCACATTTCACGCTGGTCGTTTTGGGGTCGAGAAATGAACGTCGTCGCTCTTCATCGACACCACCGCCTTCCATCGTCCTGACTAACAGTTATTCTACGATACGACGAGTAATTTCCATAATAACGTCAGACCCGTACATTATATCGATGTCGTCGTCGAAGGTTTTCCGGAACCTTCGTACGTCAACAGCGAGCGAAGTATTCGATTGTTATCGTACGGCTTATTGCGTTGTTTCAACCCCGAAAACGTCGTCGTCGTCGTCGATAATAGCCATCCGTACAAATTCGGTACCAGATTGTTGATAAATTTTCACCAGTTGGAAGTTATTTTTGCGTTATTCGAAAATTCGATTTCTAATATATTGACAGCCAACGTCAGATGTCACGCCGATTATCGTCGTCATCATCTTCCCGGCTGTACGGTTATATTCGTAGAAAAAAAACGACCTATATTATTTTATCAATTTATTTGTGTCGATAGAATAACGAACGATACACAAATACCTATGGACGAAGAAACTTCACGTTCTAAACGACGAAGAAGCGGTTCGGATAAGCCGAACGAAAACGACGATAATAACGATATCAAACGTAGAAGGCGCAGAGAACCGTCTTATCCGTTTTCCGTATAGTCTCCCTATAACCTACGTTCATACAACACCATCACCGCCAACGGGACAACAACCACCACCACCACATCCACCACCATACCGTTATCACGGTAGTTCCGTTAGCGATTATTTTGACGTGGACCGGAGAGGGAAGAAAGTGGCTACATGCAGCAACTCGAAGAAGAGAAAGAACTTACGGTCACGTTACTGATGGACGTTAAAAGTTTCTACGATACCGGTCAATTCGTACTGGATAAATACGGCGACGACAAAACGTGGTGTTACGAGACCAACATCAGATATAGCGGAAAGGCGACGACGCGATTGGACGAGATCAAAAGATATGTCGAAGAAAGCGATTATGGCATTCGTACGGATCGCGACGACGATTACGATCGATTTCAAGGAATGTATCGTGTCATCGTTAAAGATGTTCAACCTATACCCTACGCAGATATAGAGAAATTAATCGATCCGTTACACGACGATATGCTCAACGATGCGAACATCAAACGGTTAGTATCGTCGTCGTCGTCGTCGTCCGCAACATTTAACGATAAATTCTCGTTCCAAAGGAAACGGACGATGTCCAGATCGTCGACGATAGTGCCGTTCACGTTAGACGAACGAACGGAGATATTGGTGGAATGTACGTGGAAACGTAGCTACGAAGAAAGTCTCACTTACGAAGAATTCAAATGGACCGTGCTGGATAATTCGAACGATACCGACGGTTCGTTCATACCGATTTTCGGTCAGTCACGAATATGTCTGAGAAATTTCCTTGATAAAAGGGTACGTTTTTCGATCGGTAAAGGTTACAGTTTCGGTGGAACGCAACAAGGACGAAGACCCATGGACGAGTTTTACTATTTTGAATTCGAGAAAGAATTCGACAGTAAGCTATGTCACGATAAGTCGATGTCGTCCGCAACGATAAGAGCGTTCGTCGACGACGTACTCGCTCTGATACCCGTACCGTTGCTACGTGAAATCGTGGTGGGTGCCAAGCGTATTTGTATCGGCGAGGAAAAGCGTATCGGTGAACTGATGCAAGATTACACGCGAAATTTCACACACGAATACGGCAAGTTCATGTCGAAAGTACGATTCGACGCACGCTCGAACATGACCAACGTTTTCGTAGCTCCCAAATGGAACGATTTACGTGGCACCGGCGTATGGGAAAATGACAAAATCGTCGTGCGTACCGTGAAGGCGTTGCGAGAATTCGATTTGCCGTCGTACTGCTTACAACGATTGATAGTGCAAGTGGAGATGTTTTCGAACGACGACGACGATGCCACGACGAGCGGTATGAACGACATCAGCCAAGATCATATCGTAGTGACGGGAATATACGGCGTATCTTTATACGGTAAAAATCAATTACACGGATTCGCGTTCGATTCGAGCGATCCCAACACGAAGAGTCAGCCGTACGCCGAAACGGACACCACCACGAGAATCGCACGAACTTTTCACGAAATCGATCCGATATATTCGCTAGAATTGATCTCGAAATTTCACAAGCACGACGATAAACATTTCACCTATTATCATTACGATTATCCGCTACACTTGTTCGACGATTATTTTTTCTATTCGAAACGGAACGCAACGCGACACGACGAACAAATTGCTCGTTCGTCGGAACGGACGGACGGTAAATTGGCGATAGTTATATTCGGCGACGGAACGAAAAGTTTATACATAAAATTGAAATTGTATCAAACGATCGAATTGATTTACGACTTGTGCAAATCGACGTTAACCAGCTACGAAAAGAACTTTGATTTCCTCGCCCGCGATCTAACGATACGCAATTTCGATGCTAATAAACTGCGATGGTATTCGACCGGCCTGGACTCCAACATCGTCCTGATCGAATTCGTCATACGAAAAAAACAGCACGTATCCGACAACCCGAAGTACACTACCACTACCACCAATCGTACCGCTATCGATAGTACCACCACGACTGCTCCCGTCGTCGTTTCGAATAACGTAAAAGGAAAAGGAGAAGAAGAAGAAGAAGATATCGAAGAATTATTGTTTTTATTGCGACACGTAGAACTAGTACAATATAAAATTAGATATGACAAATTCGAGGCAGATAATAATGGTAAAATCAAAGCTATATTACGTAATCACATATTGTGAATTAATTTCATTGAATAAACGATGTAAAGGTGTATTTTTGTTTTTTCTCATAAAGTTCCAACCATCGTTCCCATCACCGATGCTCCCGCGGTCGTAGAAGGCAAATCGTTTCGATAGAATTTCCAATATTAACATCCCTCTGATCGTACTGCTTTCGGTCGAGTCGATATCGTACAATGCGAAATGTCCAATTTTCACGGATAAGTCGACTTCGTCGTCGGCGTGAAAGTCGTCGACTATACCTCCGTTCGATGACACAGCCGTCACATTATCGAACGTATCTATCGGAATAACGGAACGTATCGTCAGATTTTTCGCATCGACGTTGTATACGAACGCTTGGAACGTCATACTTTCGCTGAGAATGCCGATTGGTACTCAAAGCGACGGATGCTGGAAATTCATCCAGATAATCGGTCCGGAAAGTTCCGTCCGAGTTGCCCCAATACAACAATGTCAAATATTGTGACAATTCGGAACGACTGAAGTCCTGTTCGAACGTTTTCATGTTATAATCGACATCGTCGGAATCGTTCAGTTGAATCGCGTAGGTGGCGTGCAAAAGGATCAATACGTCGGTCTTTAACGTTGGCGAGCTCGACCTTTGAACGACACCGTATTTATTCTTCACTATACGAACCATCGCGTTCTGCCTGCCCGTCAAGAATTCGAAGTTGTCGATGTTCTTACCGAAAAGTAACTTTTTCGTTTCGGCCCACAGATCGGACAGCGCGTTTCGATTCTTCACGACGGCCGCCGATACTCCTACCGACATATTCTTTTTTCTTGTCACGTTACACTTGAGATTATTATACATAATCAGAGTTTGAAGCTGGCCAGATTTCTTGTGTAACCCACCGAACACGTTAATAGCGTTACCGTCATTAATCGTACTGTATATTACGTTGTCGTTGTCGCCGGCAGTCTCGCTAATTAGGATGCCACACGTTAATAGATCTTTGACCGACCATAGTTCGTAGTCGGTAATTTCTAGAGTCGACGCCACGTAGGAATATTTGTTGGTACCAATTTGCGTTTTCAATTTTATACCCTTTGTCGATTTATCTGGGACGAGTTCTGTCCACGATTTCGTATTGAACGATTCATGATTATACGGGTAGCGGTACCGTTCGATAACGATATTCTGATCGGTATTCTGACGAGAGTGTGCTACGTAATAATCGACGAGATGCTCCGCGCTTTTACGGATCGATATAATCGGTACCATATCTAATAGAACGTTCAAGTCTAATATACGACTCATTCCGTCGTGCCATATTATGCTACCCATCGGAGTATTTTTCGATTTTTTGCTCGACCACACGTCGTTCGGTTTATCGACGCCGTTCGATATCGGAAACGACGACGGCAACGACGCTGTTGACGTCGACGAACGTAATCCGTTACGCGATTCTTGACGTCGTCGCGGATCGTAACGGTCCGATATATTTTGTGGATTATCCATCGATGACGATCTGTTCGATACGGGAACCGGAACCGAATCATATCGATGTGATCGATCGATTCGTCGTTCGTCGATCGATATTTGTCGCCGCCGTTGCTCTTGTTCTCGTCGCTGTTGTTGCTGCTGCTGCTGCTGCTCTTGTTGTTGCCGGTCTCGTTCTCGTTGTTGCTGTTGCATCAGTCGAGCGTGTTCGTCCGTCCAATGTTTTTGATCGGAATCGTGAGACGTTTTATCTCTCGCAAACATAACGTAATACGCTAGGAAAGTTAAAATAAAACATGCCACTGCGATCGAAACGTACTTGAGAATTTGTAACACGTTCGGTCCAGGACCGTCAATTTTGTAGTCGATATCGAACACGGAAGACTTACTATTCGCTTCGTTAGACATGAGAGCATTCCGTTTCAACATCTTATTATTGCTTCCGACTATTTCGATATAGCGTAGTCGACAACGCACACCACCAATAAACGAACATCACGAACACGTTGAATACGGAACACCGTCCATGATCGTACGTGCACAACGATTTCCTCAGGTCGTACAGCGAGCGATCGTTATAATAGACCGATAGCGGATAAATCGTTTCGATCTTATCGTCCGTATCGATATCTATGATTTTGATCGATTTAATAGTGCCATAATCGATCGACGACGACTGCGACGATGCTATCCTGTCCAACAAACGCAACAGATTATATCGTTTATTCCAACCTTTCACGAAGATCACGTCGAATTGACTCAGAATATCGTATACTATATCGTCGGCATACGGGACGTGTCCGACCGATCCGTCGATCATTATGTAATTCGCCGTCAAATAACGATTAGTTTTACGTATATTGCTATGCCTGTAAGGAGATCTGTCGTCGCCGTACAACTTGAATTTGGGAATGGAAAACATGATGCTGCGAATGTCGTACGAACAACTAGTGCGAGTCGCTCCGTAATTGTAATCTTCGATGTCGAACGGATAGTTTACTTGTTTCCAGGCGATTTCTCTTACGATGAAGTCGCCCGTCGAATAGTCTCGAAGCATCTGAACATCTAGAAGACCTATTCGTGGGAAATAACGTACGAATGCCATCGTTCTATTCGTTTATATTTTCGTGAATACTGTACGTTTTAGCGATGGATGCGATCCGTACCTATCTTATATCTTGTTTCGTTTTCGTGATAACGAGAGATTCTTATGTGACGGCGTTCGTGTTATTCGCGATGGACGGTATGTAATTTACGATCGCTCCCGACGAAAGCAATTGATTTATAACATCTACGACAGTCACGATTTTCCGATTGTCGTACCGTTCGTGTGGTCTTATTTTCATTCTAGTGCGCACCTTACGTTTGAATTGAATCAACAGATCAGAAACGCTAACGGGCAAGCAAACTGTATGTAAATTTTGAAGCGAGTGACCGCTCGACGGATGTTTCAATTTAACAAACGTATTATTATATCCTTCCGAACACTTGTTCGTATCGTTGGCTGACGTAGAATATACGTATATATTCGAATTCATATTCAATATGTACCAATTGAACGGGTGTACTATAACCAAGCGAGCGTCTCTACCGGTACTGATATCGTTCGTATTGGTGAATACGTCGGCGAACACGCCGTTTTCCAATTTCGTGGAAGGAACGAAATGGGCCAACATAACGAACATGGGTATATCGGTCGAATCGGTAAGCAATATCGTATGAAAAACCCACAAAATGTGGACCGATATGAGAAACACTAATATGGAATTCGCATCGACGATCATCTATCGATTATGCGATTATTTATGGTATATTGGATATCGATATCTTACAAAATACGTATAGGAAAAAGAAATAAACGACATACGTACACATACACGCACACACTTTATTTCGGGAAAAATAGTAAATTATTTACATGATACAATATTGTACAATCTAAAGGTTCAACCGCAAACGTCTTGGCCCTCTTCGTCTTCATCGATGGAGGAAACGACGTTATACACTCTGAAAGGTTGTCGTAGTTCGGCTTCTTCTCGGTCCATCTTTCGCAACACCCGTCTCATTCTTCGTGTCGATACATACGTTCCAAGTATACACGCTAGCGTCGAACCGATAATCATAAAAGCACCTACAGACCATATTATATATAGATGTAATGTTCGTATGCCGACACAATGCGGATTGCTCCCGTCGACGTCACAATGTCCAGTCAACGTGATCAAATCGGACTCGTTACTCGTACAATATTTATCGACAAACGACGACGACGAAGATGGGAGTGCTGTCGACGAGGGCAATGACGATGACGGACAAGTCGAATTCATGAAAAAATATCGACACGTGTATTTGGCGCACGTCGAACTAGTATTATCACGTCGCAAATATACGTTCTGCATGACGGAAACGTTGAACAACGACAACGAACGATTTTTATTTTTATACCACTTGTACGAATCGAAAACGTGCGGTATCTGTTTCGCCGTTATACTATCGTTGCACAAGATGCTATCGTGTTGGTAACAAGTAGACCACGTATAACATTTTTGGCTGGATACGTTCCGACAAGAATCGTGGCTTCGTTGTATTCTGATCGTATCTGGTATATTTGCGACTGCGGCGGTGGAGGCGGTGGTGGCAGCGGTGACGACGACGACGACGAGAGCGGTAGTATTATTAGTACCGGGAGTAATCGAGACCGAAGCAGTACCGTTGTCGATCGAACGAATCGCAGCCCTTTCTTCGTTGTTCATAAAATCTCGATTCGTGACGTTACGATTATTCGATTGTTCGACGACGATATTCGAACGATTTTGAGGTTGATTCGATGTTATCGATACGTTCACATCCGACGAATTTCCCATCGTTGTCGGCATCGATTTCGTCTCCGCTGTCACGTCACTCGTCACATTTTCCTTCTCGATATTTGTCACCGAGGTCTTCCTCTTCTTCTTCTTGGGTATTATCCCGACCGACAACGATTTGTTCATGTCCAATTCTACGAATGTCGTATGTTCATCGTCATCGTAGATTTCGGTTGTCGTTTCGTCAGATGTAGAGTTTCGTACAGGAAGGGACGGTTTCGCTAACGATGACTGTGACGATATCATGGTAGCTGTCAAGTGTTGCATCGAGATACATGTTACACTCAGAACAACGAGATATCTATATGGTAATATCGACGACTTAGAACAACGTGTCATGATCTAAACCGAATATATACTTATAATAATCGTTTATGGTTTTGAGACCGCATTTATACGTGTCCGATTGTTGATGATAATCCATCGTGTTTCCGATCGATAACCGAGATACCAACATATACGTCAGCGTGTTCACCTCCCATACGCGACCTCCGGCTACGACCGATCTCATGTACGTCGGTGGCAACGAATTAACGACTTGAAACTTGAACGCCATTCCCAACAGATCGCTAACGTCACACTTGAAGAACCACTCGTTAACGTAGGAATCGAACAGAATCGGACACCACGATCGAAACTGCGGCCACAACGAGGACACCGCTTCGTTATCGGCCCACCATCTAGTCATTATGGCAACTTCGTCTTTGAAGAACTGTCTCAAGAAATACAATACTTCGGTGTGTTTATTGTTCGGCGATATAGACCATTTGACACCTTTCGCGACGAACGTAAAATAGAAAACTTTAAATGCTCGATACGTTTCGTATTGTGCGACTCTGGAGTACGTCAGAGTTTGTGCCGCATCGACGGAGAAAACGTACGTGGTGGCGTCGTCGGGCTTTATTTTTTGCAAAAGTGTGTCGGTCGCGTTCGTGATATCCGCGATGGAAATGTTTATAGTGTCACCTACGTGCCGATCGACACCGTCGTTACGCGTTTTTTTGGCAACAGTTGCGATTTCACATTTGATATCGTCGTTGCCGTTTATCGGTACGTACGAACAGCTACGATGATGCTGATGTTGACGACGGCGGCGTCGATGCGTAGCGGTAGTGGTGTCGTTCGCATTCGCGCCCGGTATTTTCGTTTTCAGAAATACGGAAAAGTCTTTTTCGAGCATATTGATAAAACTGAACTCTATCAAAGTCGTTAATATTACGTGAACGACGTCCAGCTGTTCGTTGTCCGATTTCAATTTGTGTATCACGTTGAAATTGTATACGTTGATTATCAATAAACGCAAATTTTTGGTGTCGTTATCGGGGAACCTGTGAATAGACGACAATTTGAACGGAGACGTTTGCAGTCCCGACACGTTCGATTTGACGTTCCGTTTCATTATACGCGATTTAGAAGTAGTTTTCCTCGATCGTTTATTGCCACCCTTCATCTGACGCTCGAGGGTCGACATCGGGACGACTCGAACGCAATCGTAGTGTTCCGTCAGCGTATTCAACACGTTGAAAAACATATCGTCACACACGACGAAATAATTGTCGTTGTCCAACGTCATCGGATTGACTTCGCTCAGTTTTTCCAGTAACAAACCGAAATCTTCTTTCACGCTATGGAAATCTAATAGTAAATCGGTATAGAGTACGTTGAGGATGCGACCGTTGGTCGTTTTAGGAACCGCACACGACAACAATCCATTCAACGGTTTACTGCATCGCCTCATCTTTCTTATTACGTATGTTGGTGACGAGTGCCGTGGAAAATCGAACGAAACACGGATAATGGAAATTTTCGTTATTCATCGTCGTCGAACTCTTATTTGCCACGTAACGCTCCACCGATAAGGCGATTCTACACAAATTGGCCAAAGATCTAGATATCAAAGCGTTCCGTATGACGGGATATTTTTGAACCGTTTTAATGTCGTTCGAAATTTGCCGTCTTTGTTCGTTTATCTTGATTCGTGACGACGACGATGATGACGACAGTCGCGCATCTAATTTGCCGATCGCGTTTAGAAATTCGTAATATTTTCGGACGAACGGGTCGTCAGATTCACGACCTCGAATCGACGTAGCGGAAACTTTCAAAGCGTCAACGAAATAAGGCGAAACGTATTTTTCGAATATGAACCGTTTACTGGCAAACTGATACGACGGACTCCGAATACGTTTCAATAGTTGTTCGGGAGCACATCCTTTCTGAAACAAATCGCTAACCGTCACAGAAATCTTATATCGAATTCGCGACGGAAATTTATACGGAGTCGAATCGAGCTTACTTATCAGTACGGGAACGTCGGCAGCGACGTTATCGTCGTCGCGTCGTATCACGCTCTTCGGATTGTGCATTAAATTATACAATAGAATCAATTCGGGAGCACCGTCCGTCAAGCGACATTCGTTGACGATCAATATGACGAATTGTACGAGCTTTTGGAGAAATTGCGATTCCTCGTCGGCGGCAGCAGCAGCAGCAGCAGAGACCTGTCGCGGTTCGCAGTCTGGCAATAGAGCGGATATGATAAGCTTCAGCGAAGGATCGCGATATTTGTCGATCGTCAGCAAAGCCAATATACGATTAATATAATAACCAAAATGGAAAGAATCCGGTCTATTTTTGAATAAATTACACATATCTATAGTTTTCAATTGTTCGATGAACGATTCGAATTCACCATAAGTTGTTTCGTGACTGGTCGTTTCAACTTCACTCGGTGGCGTTTGTTGCTGTTGTTTTTCTCGACGTCGTTGTGTTTCCGTCGGAATATTATCGAATTCGTCATCGTATATCAAACCATCGGTATCGTTGTTATCGTCGTTTCTCAGCCAATCTCTACCGAAATATCGATCCATCGCCGTAATAATTTCTCCACTATCTCTCTTTCTTCTGTTGTAATCTTACTTGTGAACGGACGACACGATCGTGGTGTGGACATATATATTTACAGACACGCTGACGATCGATCGTTCATCGTGAAAGGAAATCGTAGAAATTACGATATCGAAAGTTTATGACAGAATGATTGCGTGTGTGTGTGTGCGTGTGAGAGCATATGCATTTTCTGTGTCTATCTATTTATTCGTATGGTCTAACTTTGGAATCCACGAAGCGAGGAAATTGCCTAATTTGTTATTCAACAGGGTCGTATATCGTCTCAATACTATAATAACTACGTAGGAAATCAATAATACGACGACGATACCCAGTACGACACTCCACGGTTTGTGTGACATAATCGTCCAGAAAGAGTGCTTGTCTCCGTTGTTGAACGATGTCGATTGAAAATCTGGCAATGAAGACATGTTGGCAGAAATATATCGTGAATTACCACTACTCATCATATATATATATTATGTCTCGTTCTTATTATTGTTGTGATAATAGTCCATCGTGCGATACACGTGGTATGTCGTCGTCGTCAGTTTCTCGTCGACCCACCATACAATCGCGTATCATGTCTCGGCACAGATAATTCTGTATGGTGTGTAACCAGTTTTTATTGGTGAACGCTTCGTTATCCATCTCTGCCAACATTACCGCTTCTTTCGTCGTCCATCGATCTCCACCGACCAGTATCGCAGCGGCTATTATCAAATCGTTCGTTATAAACAGGAATCGCTTATCGTTCTCGGGCCACATAATCAATTTACGCTTATCGCCCAACGTGAATATCGATTCCAACGTTTTCCTGTCCGCTATGGGTTTTATTCGATCGTTCGTCGTTTCTTCGTTGCCGGCGACGTGAACGCGTCGATTGTCTTCGTAATCGTAGAATATCATCGGAAAATCCAATATCAACGTGAACGTTACATCCGGCCGTTTGTTAGTACTCACGTCCACCATATTTATTTTGCCGTCGTAGGTTTTCTCGATACGAAAAATCACATCAACGGAAGTTATATGGCGATTCAATAAATTTAAATCGTTTTGAATATGTTGAACGTTCGAATTCGATCCCAAATCGTTCTCTTTCAGCATTCGATGATCCGTATTCGACCACGTTTTTATATAGTATCTTCCGTTTATCTTGTACGCCGACATCCAAACGTTACACAGGGGAGCGTAATTGCGCAGTAGCGGGGCTATCATTTGACGGTTCTCACGTGGTTCGATGGTTTTCGTCAATAACCCGTCTGAAGTTCGATAACCTACGGCCATAGTGCCTTCCATGATGGTCTTTGCGAACGTTTTGTAACCGTCCGGAAATATGTAAAATTGTAGTATATCTTCCGGCGACCAGTAATCCGTGAATACGGCTCGCTCCCTGCCGTCACCGTTCAACGTACAATATGCTATAGGTCTGTATAGTATCATCATGGTCGTAACGTTCAATTTATTCCGCATCGTCGCCATGTCCCATACGCTCCCCGCAGTTTTGGTCCACTCTACGTCGGCGATTATGTCGGGATCGAACAGAATTTCGTGAAAAGTGTACTTGTTTCCGGTGATCATCTCGCTCACACCGTACGGTATCAACGGCAGATCGGTGAAATGCGAGATATGAACGAAATTATCGTTCCTATCCAACGCGTGTAACATATCATCGATCAGCGCATTTTTCACGTACGCTAGTTCCTCTACACCGATCTCTTCCGGTATATACATCGACATGGCTAGTCTGTAGTATTTGAGGAAAGCGCTGAACATGTACGGTTCGCGTTGGACGTTAACGAATCTGCTAGTCAAATCTGTGTCGAACACACAAGATGCGGGAATCAACGTCAACGTTAGATATACCAAAAAATTTCCGACTCGAAATCTAAATCGAACATCTTGAATATTTCCACCGTCCGGTATTATATGGTTACCTACGAGATTGAGGAATTCCGGAGTCATCAACGACCGTAACGTTCGCTCGGGAAACATCGAAATTATACCGTTCGTACCGAACAAGATTAGCGTACCCGCACGAACGGGCAACGTAGAACACCATTTCGCCATCCGTAACGTCGGCGATTCTATTAACGTATCGTCTCGAGATCGTGCCGCGACGGTCATAATTTCGATCGTTTTCATGTCGATCGTACGTTCGAAAATAACGCTCAGACTCCTGTCGTCTTTCACACCGATAACGACGAGAGCACTCCTATATATTTCGAGGAGTCTTCTATCTTCGTTCTCTAACACTTGTGTCTGTAGATGCGCTTCTATCGCATCGACCGCATCGCCGTAAGTAGTTTCGGCGCTCATCGCGTCAATCGCTAGATTTCGAACGATAGCCTGGGTAGTATCGGTCGAAAGAAAAACGGGAAACACGGAGTCGTAGTAGAAGGTGCACGACGTAGGCGATCTACCGAACGCTAGACGACCCAATTTGATCAGAGTGGTAATTTTGGAAATGGACGATGAATTCGCATCGGAATCGATTACGACACGGTCACCACCTACACGTATCGTGCCATGCATTTGTCGTAAGAACGCAAGCGACGGTTGTGACGACGATGAAGACACTCCATTTTCATCTGCCATTCTATTTCTTATAACTCGCTTTCCCATATATTGTCGTTTACGTCGCCATCCTCGCAATTATCGTCGTCGCTATCGTCTACGTTTATATTATCGTCGTCGTCGTCGTCGTCGTCGTCATCCGTATCGTCGTTATTAACGTCGGCAGCCGTCCCGGGAACGTCACCGATAGCCAAGGTGTTTGCCAGAATTTTCGATTTGTCCATGCAAAGAACCGATTCGGTATTATCGACAAATAAATTTATCAGTTGCAACGTGTACCGTTTGTAGTTCGTGTGATCTACCATTTCACCGAACATGTCTTCGCTGCGATGATGAATGAAACTTTTCACGTTCCTCGCGTGATCCAATACGTCGACCAAATTCAATAGAGCACCGACATATTGACAAATCATATAATATACGTAAATGTCCATCAATGCCACGTCGTCGTACGGCTTCAGTTTATATGCGATAAGGCGATCGTACAACATGATCGGAGTGCGCTGCTGCTGCTGCTGCTGCTGTCGCCGATTGCGAGGCAATTCACAGTCCGCACGCCGCATATTCAATTTCCATATTCTATTTTGGTCGTCGGTCAGCGTGTGCTCCTTCTGAGAGGCGATATAAAAAATAAAATCTGTCGTCACGTCCAAACCCGACGGAGATATTTTCGAATCGCATAAACCGCTCAATCTCAAATATGGGAAAATATGTTCCATTTCTTATTTTTCAACAGAAAAAATAGAGAGAGAGAGAGATTAACATTTAATCTGATACGTCTTCACGCCATACGAGTGGTTGTATTTGGCAGCGTTCTCGGCTTCTCGATTAGTCGATTGCCCGTCTCCAGATTCACTATTATTACCGTTGTTTCCAGTGTCGAGTAGCTTATTGAATCTAAATTTATCCGCCTTTGTAACCTCTATGTTCAATTCCGATTGTGATTTTTTGACGATACGAGGTTTATAGAGATCCAATTTGTCGAAACTGTATTTAATGGGTATCGTATCGTAGAATATAACGGAATCGCTGAATAAACCGCCACACAGCCCTATCAAGGGATGTCTGCCTTTGATCAATCGGATTTCTTTCGTTTTGCAGTTAAAATCGACAATTTGGTCAAAGTTTTCGATAGTATCGATGGCCTGAGATTCGTTGTTGATCGAATTTGTCGTGTTTGACATACAATGCAGAAAAGCTTCTGCTGACATAATGATATCTTATCTACTAGGGGTAGGAGAAAAAGAAAACGAATTATCGTATTACGATTCATTTATTGTACGATATCGGACGAACACTGATCGAATGTTTCGTCACGATGGTTGGCCATCTGGGAAAGAAAATTCGTTACTGAAACTGAAATCGAATTTATAGTTAACGACATACCGCAACGATCAACCCTCGCACATCTTCAAAAGTTCCATAACACATCGGTGGACACCGGATATGGTCACGACTAAGGATTGAACGTCTCAGTTCGGAAAATTCGTTCGGCAAATTTTCGCTCGAGCATCGATTCCGTATAGGTGTCAATTTAGACGTTTCGTCGCACCTGAAACATATTAGTATTCGACGATTCGAAAAAAATATATATTTACAAAATACCGTGGGTCGTTTGTAACGAATTGTACGTTCTCGGGAGAAGTCGATTCGTGGCATACATTCGTTGAATTGCTAAGTGGAACCGTACGATTTTCATTCACCACATCGATATTCGAATAGTCTGAAAGTAGTGACATTTTCGCAGTATACAGTATGCAGTATGAATGTAACACCTCGAACAATCCGGAACTACTATCGATCGTTGTCGGATACGACCGGTGTATATATATATGTGCTCGATGAGGTGGGGAGGGGAGTGCGTATCAGCCTATCGTAACAGACCCCAACTCCACTTGTATAACAAATCGACGAAAAGATTCGCACGGATACGAGGGGAACGCGTTCGATATCACTACTTGCCGATCGTTTTTATCGTTCTGGACGACGGTCGGGTTGACGTCGTACGAACCGTTGACTCAATACGGCCATAAACCCCGTGACGATACCCGCAACGATCGCGATCGATTTGTTGTTACTTCCTTTTGGATTACTTTCCCCGTCTACGATTACGAGATTTTTTTTATTTCCGATAAACGCGTACAGTTCCTTGAGATTGGACGATATCTCATCACTAGTTGCGTTTATATCGTCCGGTGTCATCATCGTCATATATTCTGGTTCACGTGCTCTTATTACTGGGAGGTGACGTGAAAATCTATCATTTGTCGCGTTACGATAGGTAATACGATATTGTTCGAAATATCCGAATCGAGCGATACTGTCGTAACTCGATCATCATCATCATCATCATCGTCGTTGTCGTTGACAATAACATATTTCGGGGAATCTGCACTTATGATCGTACCGATTATCGAAAATACTGGATAATTCATATCGGTGACGGAAACGACGCGAACGGTATCGGTCAACGAAAAAGTAAGATTGGAAAATATTTTCTTCACCAAATCGCCAATTTTCGATTGCGAAGCGTTCGTTCGATGCATATCTGACGCTATATGTCGCATAACATCCTCGTTAACGTTCAATTTGGCCGAGTGAAACGAACGATGCACCAATTCGAGGTATTCTTGTGGAGTTTCCGGCTTGGACACGAGAATATTCGCAACCGAACGCCGGGTGATGGCTTCGTCTATATCTTGAAAAATATTCGTGGCACATATCATCAGTACGTTCGATTCGGCATCGGAGCTACTGAACTTGTTCATTTCCATCATAAAAATTAATTTTAGCTTTTTATCGATGGGCTCTTCGCCGGCCGAACCCCTCCTACTGAATATCGAATCGATTTCGTCGATAAAAATGATTTTCGGAGCCACGGATCGGATGGCCCATTCGAAGATCGCCGTCAACAGTTTTTCACTGTCGCCCACGTATTTACTGAATAGTTGCGACAATTTCATCTCGTATATGGGTACGCGACAAAACGTGGCCAACGCTCTGGCCAACGAGGTTTTTCCCGTGCCCGGAGGGCCGTACAGAATGATCATACTATTACCGGTTATATCTCTGTTGCGTAGAATTTCTTTCGTTCTGCTGTTGCTATTCAACGAGAACATATGCGCTAGTTCTTTCAATTTCTGCTTCGTATCCGAATGGCCGATTATATGATCGAAGTCGTCGGTACGGGTTAGCGTTAGTTCGGGAATCACATGTTTGACGCTATCGTAATCGTTGTATTGCGACCCGCCGTCGCCGTTGTTATTCCCGTGCAAATTTAACGACATATGCGTGGCGTTCATCACGGATATAGTTTCTACGTTGCCAGACGAAATCGCACCGTCCAATCTCTGAATGCGGTCATAAATTTGTACGATTTTATTGAGAATCAATTCGATAATATACGAACGATCGAAAGCTATGAAACTTCTATTTCTTTCGTGCTCGGTCGATTCTGAAGGATTCGGTCGCCGCCGCCGTTGTTTCACCCGATTCAGTGGTAATGTTACACCGGATAGCAGACAGCACGCGTTAAATAACACCGACTGAGCCGAGGCATATTGAATTATCGCTTTTTCGTATTTACTCTCGCGTTCGTAATCTATGGCGTCGTTCGTTATACGTGCGACTTTCGACATTTCTTCGAACAGCGTCATCATGATCTTATGCTTCCGTTCGGCATTTCTGTTGTTGTTGTTGTTGTTGTTGTTGCCGCCGCCGCCGTCACCGAAACTTTCGTGGTTTTTCGTGTTCGACATTGCCGTTATCGTATGTCGTGTCGATGATTTTTTCGCTTGCGCTCTATCGCATCTTATAATCGCTTACGACGGGACGACTGGAAAGGAAAGTCAATTCGAACAAATACACACATACGAATAGTATCGAAAGATATTTATTTTCGAAATACATTCAAGAAATATCGCGGGTGCGTGTGTCGTGACGCGACAGATACAACATTTTGTCATGTAAGCGTACTTTCAACGACTCCCAATATTTATTAAACAAACAGTACGTATATCGAACGTTGCTCTTCGAAGAATGAAGGTCCCCGTACGGTTGTAGGCACTGTATCATCGAGTGTGCTTCCGACAAATTCAATGGATATCCACCTCGCCAACTGTTAGATTGGACGTGATGATCGCTTCTACCCAACACAACGGTCATCAGAATTATTTCATTTTGGAACATAAAATCCAACACGTATCGTCCGTCTCGCAATTGTCGACTGGACAAGTTGATCCATAACGGTTTTACTATACCCGATACGGCCACGTCGTGATGATGGCCGCACATCAAAATCGGCCTGTCCTTCGAGAGCGAATAGTAAGCTTGAGTCGATGCCTGAACGGGAGTATAATTGTTGCATACGTTGTCACAATGTTCACATTTGAATTTTCGATTGTCGTGGATCGTATGTTTTTGCAGGAACATAATATCGAACGGACTTTGCCACGTAACGAACAACGGAACGTTACGTTCACGAAGACATATTTCGTGTATAAACTGAATCATCATTAGAGGGTCCACGTTATTGGTCGACTCGTAACATCGATTAACTTCTAGAGTTTTCAATATATTTCTTTTGATGGTCGCAGGTATAGAAATGTTCGGATACATCTCCGTTGCCACGAAATCGCTCGGTACAAATACATCTTTCTGAACGAATTTCAGTTTGTCTACGACGTAGGATTTTCCTCGATATTCGACTGCGATATTATCGTCACATATCGATGCACTAATGTACGCTATTCTATCGATGTTGTTCACGAATTCCGTATCTAAAGCAAACGGCTTCACGAATTCCGATAGCAAACGTTCTGTCATGAACCATAGCATATTCTTCCGGTTCTTCAATTCACCGCCGCCGACAACATCACCTGACCGGTTTCTATCAACGTCGTCGTCGTCGTCATATCTACTGGTACGTTGTATCGAGTGTATACTTTTATGCGTTTGTTGACGACGTTGACTTTGACGTGAGTATCGTTGCGATTGTTGTCGTATTCGCATTCGTCGACTTTCCCGTCGTCGTCGTGGTTCTTTTTCGTACGATCTCGTCGGGTGCGTATCACTTCGAACAACCTCATCGCGACATCCTCCTCGTCGTTGTTGTTGTCGTCGTCGTCGTGGTGGTTCTTTTTCGTACGATCTCGTCGGGTGCGTATCACTTCGAACAACTTTATCACAATCAGAATCATCGCTAAACAGATACTCTTCTTCGTCGTCGTCGTCCGATGACAAGTCACGTGACACCTTCGATATAACAGCACCGTTCACGTCGTTATCGTTATTACTCTTGCAATTATTCTTATCGTGATAATCTCGTGACCACTTCGTACCATCATCATCGTTTGCAGCGTCAGCATTGGTAACTTTATATTTCATGTACATCTCACCATCGTCGCTATCGCACAATGAAATACCGTCCATATTATCGAGGAGATTGCTCCAGTCTGGCTCCGCCATGATTTCTCATTATTGGTATCACTATCACGAAACTCGAGCAGGACGGATCGAACAAAAAGTTATACAAATCGTTGTCGAACACGACCGGTGTATATATATGTGCTCGTTGAGGTGGGGGGGGGGGGGGGTTGGTTGCGTATCAACATATTGTAACATATTTCCCGAATCCACTCGTGTGACAACCCAAGTTGGTGTTATATTATCGATGCGATAAATGTCACGTTATGTTGCTCGAAATGTTCGTAAGGGTGAAATTCGTATCTCATGACGGTCACGTGGACTGTATAAATGGGTAGAAACAAATACGTACAAATAGTGTCGAAATATATTTATTTTCAAAATACATTTAAGAAATATCGTAGGCACGTGTATCGTGACGCGAGAGATGTAGCATTTCGTCGTGTAAGCGTACTCTCAACGACTCCCAATATCTTTGGAACAAACAGTACGTATATCGAACGTCGCCTGTCGAAGAATGAAAATCCCCGTGCGGTTGTAGACACTGTGTCATCGAGTGTGCTTCTGAAAGATTCAATTGGGGTCCACCTCGCCGACTGTCAGATTTGACGTGATCGCTTCTACCCAACACAACGGTCATCAGAATTATTTCATTTTGGAACATAAAATCCAGCACGTATCGTTCGTCTTGCAGTTGTCGACTGGACAAGTGGATCCATAACGGTTTTACCATACCCGATACGGCTACGTCGTGATGATGGCCGCACGTCAAAATCGGTCTGTCTCTCGAGAGCGAATAGTAAGCTTGAGTCGATGCCTGAACGGGAGTATAATTGTTGCATACGTTGACACAATGTGCACATCTGAACTCTCGATTGTCGTCGATCGTGTGTTTTTGTAGGAACATCATATCGAATCGACTTTGCCACGTAACGAATAACGGAACGTTATGTTCACGGAGACATACTCCGTGTACCATCTGAATCATCATTAAGGGATCCACATTATGAGTTGACTCGTAACATCGATCAACTTCCAAAGTTTTCAATATATTTCTTTTGACGATCGCCGGTATAGAAGCGTCCGGATACATCGTCGTTAACACGAAATCGCTCGGTACAAATATGTCGTTTTGGACGAATTCTAATTTGTCTAATACGTAGGATTTTCCTCGATATTCGACTGCGATATTATCGTCACATATCGATGCACTAATGTACGCTATTCTATCGATTTTGTTCACGAATTCCGTATCTAAAGCAAACGGCTTCACGAATTCCGATAGCAAACGTTCTGCCATAAACCACAACATATTCTTTCGGTTATTCATTTCACCGCCGACGATACCACTTGACCGGTTCCTATCGTCGTCGTCGCTATATCTACTGGTACGTTGTATCGAGTGTCTGCTTATATGCGTTCGTCGATGACGACGATTACGGCGCGAGTATCGTTGCGATTGTCGTCGTATTCGCCTTCGTCCACATTCCCGTTGTTGTTGTTGTTGTTGTCGTCGTGGTTCTCTTTCGTAGGATCTCGTCGGGTACGTATCGCTTCGAACAACTTTATCGCGATTTTCCCGTCGTCGTCGCCGTCGTAGTTCTATTCCGTATGATCTCGTCGGGTGCGTATCGTTTCGAACAACTTTATCGCAATCTGAATCGTCAGAGAACAGATACTCTTCTTCGTCGTGGTCGTCGTCGTCCGATGACAAGTCACGCGACACCTTCGATGTAACAGCACCGTTCACGTCGTCGTTATCGTCATTACTCTTGCAATTATTCTTACCGTGATAATCTCGTGACGACTTCGTATCATCACCATCATCATCATCATCATCATCGTTTGCAGCGTCAACATTGGTAACTTTACATTTTATGTCGACTTCGCTGAGCGACATCTCACCATCGTCGCTATCATTCAATAAGATACCGTTCATATCATCGACGAGATCGTTCCAGTCTGGCTCCGTCGTCATGGTCTCTTATTATTATTATTATTATCATCATCATCACGAAACTCGATGAGATCGGATCGAATGGAAAGTCATACAAAATAAACGCTAACAAAACTTCAATATAAATGTATTTATTCGTTCAGTAATCGCAATATATCAGTCAACTTATGAGAATGTACATTCACAGGAAATGATTTAAACGGTACGTCGTTAAATCTCTGCTGCTCGGACGAGGACGACGACGACGACGATTTGCTTCCCAGACACCTGTAAATCGTGGGCACTTTATTTTCACACAAATTGACGAAACAAATATACGTGAGGATTATTTCGTTTACAAAAAATTTATAAATACTATTCGAACTGGGTATATTTATGAATAAAATGTTCCTTTCGAATACCGTTCGCCTAACGTCCGTCAAATACAGACCGGTCTCCGCGTGGAACGCATCTTCGTTATTCTCATATACAACGATCAACTTGTTCAAAAAAGTTTCTTTTGTGATATAAAACAAATCGATGACTATATCGAAACTCGGCAAGGTAGTTTCGAATTGTTCGAAATAGCACAGTTTTAATATTAACCAGCTCGCGTTAATTAATACATCGTGACGCCCGACGAATTCGACAGATTGGAAGTGTTCGGTTTTGATACGAGAGATTTTTTCTTGAAAATTGCGAATGACTTCTTCGTTCGTACTTGAGATGGATTCCTTATCGTGGGAACGATTAGTTATTTTCTTACTACTTTGATCGTGGCTACTAGTTTCTCCGTTCGATTTAATTTTATTCCGAGATGTAGGTTGCTTGCGAACCTTTTTCGCTTTAGCTGCGGGTTCGACGACGGATGACGCCTGTATCTTGCCTTCGCCTGCTGTTTCTGCTTCTAGTCTATTCACGTGTACATCTTTCTTCGTGGTAACGATGACCGTCCGCGCTTCAATCGATCGCTCTAATTCGGACCCTTCCGTATCGTTCCCAATATCATCGTCATCTTCCTCGCTCGTATGTGTGTCTCTTTTCCGTTTTTGACATCGCTTCTGATCAGATTTACCATTTTGTTTCTTTTTCTCACGAGCTATCGGGAGTTTGACCAGAAGTTGCGGTTTTATCGTTGCAGTTTCCACGGTCGATTTCGTTTTCTATCTTTTCGACGTCGATTTTTTCACCGGTGTCGTACCGGTCGGCTTAGTAGCAGCAGTAGTAGTAGTAGTAGTAGCAGTAGTGGTATCGTTATACGAATCGGTATATTCACTCGTTTCCCCATTCGTGATGGCGGTTACAGCGACGATAGACTTACTTGTTGGCCGATATGTCGGATGCAAATTGTTCTTCACCGGGTTTAGCGGCTTGACGAAGATGGCATCGTCGGGATTGTACTCTGGAACGGCGTTGGCGGTGGCGGTGGACGCAACATCGAAACTGTCAACGTGCTGCTGCTGCTGCTGCTGCTGTTGTTGTTGTTGTTGTTGTTTACCCAGCACTCGTTTAGTTATATTCCGAAGTTGATTCAACGTATCGTCGGTAATGGTCAAATCAGAAATGATCGGACCCATTTCCATGTGTTTTTTCAGCTTTACCAAACTTGCCGAAGACATCGTCGATGTTTCGCTGGTGAAATATTCACGTCGACTGACTGCCTCCCACCGTGACGCATCCGTTTATATAGCACCACGTGCGATCGTTTATTGGTCAATTATGTTTCATAACTCGACCTGGTAACCGTTCCAAGTATACATCTATATGACGATGTCGTCGTTCGTCGTTATCGTAATTGGCGATGTTATTGCCTAACCAAATCGGTTCTACTACACCGTCGAGACGAAATTTCAAACACCCCGTTTTCGATATCGAATCGTATCCTCGAAGCACGTCCATATTTGGAATTATCGGCATTCGTTCGGAATTCGTGGAACACGCCACGAATGCCGTCCCCAACATCGTATGGATGCGTGGAGCAGATGTGAGCGTTGCGAACGCTCCCAAATACACACGTGGCCATTCGTTAAAACTGAAATATCCTATTTGATCGCAATGGCGTATCGGTACTTTATCATTGAAAATGCGACAAGGTATAACTGGGAACGGCGTGAGGGCGTTACATAATCCGGGTAAACCTTCCGCTCTACTAGATCCGTCATATTCGTATTCGAAACGTAGAGTATCTAAAGGGAACGGTGGTGTAGCATAATCGTCCGGGTACGGAGCGTTATACACATAAGCGTATAGCCACTGGTCGTCGTCGTCCTTGCCGTTGGATGTCATGATCGCGCCGCGGTCTTACAAGTTGCAGCGCATCGGTCGACTCTCGACTGACTCGTCACGTTCCGTAAGCGCACACGAACGTGTCGCTGCACCCTCGAAATCCGTCCGATGTCGACGAGATAAGAAGCACACCGGTGTCATAATTTCGAGGGTGCCACACGGGGTACAGCGTATCACGTGTGGCACCCGCGAAACCGGTACATATTCTCGGAATTCGTGCATTTCGAGGGTGCATCACGGGTACGCGGTGAACAACGATGCACCCGCGTCGATCGTTCCGAGTAGACACCGGTGTCGACACCGGTGTCGACGCTGGCGTAGGCACCGGTGTCGACGCTGGCGTGGGCACCGGTGTCCACACCAACGTCTCAAAATCTCGAACGATGTGTGCAATCGCGGTTACGTTTGACGGTATCGCGCGCAGTTTGTGTCACGTCGCAGACAACGCGTACTCGACGGTGCGACGTTATCAGCTCCCGGTGTTCCGTCGAGTTCCAATAGTAAGACACAGAAATGAGCGGCGTGCCGGTATGTTTTCGATTGAAACCTTTTTATTGTCACATGAACAACGGACAAATTTATAATATAGGTAACACCACCGTGAAAATAACGATGACGCGGAAGGAATTGTTGGATATTATCGACATTTCTGTCGGTGTCATCAAATTATACGAACCACATAGATATAAAGCGGCGGCGACGACGACGACGACTACTACACCGAAAGATCGTAATGGTGCATCACGAGATGATTTTACGTTGAGTGCGATGAAGCAGCACGTTCGGCCCAAAATACACAATTTATGGAATAAAATAACCACCATAGTTGAATCGAACGAATCTTTACGAAAAGTGACGAACGCCATTTTGATAGATAACGTGGACAGTATCGAAAACACGTTAAATTACATATACTCGTGTGTGATTTTGCAAAAAATTTGCGCTGGTGAAGCGAACGACGAGAACGATGCCAATAAAATCAACACGCCGGCGCCGTCGTCTCCCAATACGCTGAAATGTGACGAATTCTACGATTTGATATCGCACGAAAGTTATGATAACGATAACGTGTTGGCGACGACCATGGAACACCTGTGAACACTTTTAGACGATATTCTATTCTTCAAACCGATATATTCCATTCTACAAAATTTATTAGTATTTTACATACAAATTTACATCTTGAGTAACAACTCTATATCGTTCGAAGAAGGAACACCATCGGTCACGAAAGATATTACCACCGCGGACGCGTTGGGCAATCGAATGGGTTGTTTCATAAAACAATGGCTGTTACAGGGTAAAGACGCGAGCGTTCGCAATATTTATACGTGCGTTTTGAACGACGACATATTCCACGACTTGGCGAAGCAACTACGAAAATACATATTGCACAATCGCGATCGATATAACGTGCTCATCGGCCGAGACAATTTCGTTAGCGAAGAGGTGTTCACCAATACCTTGCTGAACGATAAAAAGGGTCTGTATCGGAATATGGACGATCTGTCGATTTTCGTCAGAAATCACTTGAATTCCGTTATCGGTAGAAAATTTAACGACCACGACGACGACTACAACGGTTGCGATAGCAGCAGCGGCGGCGGCAGCAACAGCAACACCATCACCACCACCAGACTCGTAGAAGACATTCAGACGGACGTCCTTATACCGTGGCTATTATTCGAGGGTTTTTGCGGAGCACCGTCGTCTTCGTCATCGTTTTACGATAGACACCTGAGCGTATTGAAATCGCATTCGTTACTTCATCTCAAGAATATTTCGGACAAAGATAACGGCAATTTGGTGAACAAATGCGTAGAAATTATATTGGCCGATTCGTTGGTCGTTAATGATACGATCAAAAGTTGGATCGGAAATAAGTATATACTGGCGTTACAAGACGTATACGAGATGAAGAAATATATCACCAAAGTATTGGAAACTGACAAAACGTGTACGATGAAAAATAAAAAATTTTCGAAATAAATTTTAAATATTTTTATTCATAACTCAACAAATTATTACAAAAAATCGAAACATCTCGCAGTTTTTGTGGTAGTTCGCCTCACTTGTTGGATTTTTGGACGGCAAATTTTCTGGGGAACCAACCTGCCACAGTAACCGCGTGGTAACTCAATACGAATGCCCACATCGACGAGTCGCTGACTTTTCGCCAGAATTATGCAGTCCTCGGCGCTGCGTAAACACACCCCGGACGATCGATTTGACATTCGATCAGGAAGACGAGCCTCGTTGGAACACAACTGAACACGTAACGTCTGACCCATTTTTCGCTATCCAAAAAGAACGTCAGCTAGTCGTGCGAAAAAAAATACGGCTTCGTCGAATATTGAAGGACGTGACGATAAAACGTGGTTGCGTTCATTGTCGACACACGATTCGTGTAAAGTGCACGATATTTCATTCATTTCGGCAAATAAATAGTCTGACGCCTCCCACTATCTTCCTATCCACTATAAAAATTCCAACGACCTATTGTAACAATCAGAAAATGTTCTCCCGCTATCGCGACCACTAACGGAGAATAACTCACGCTCGTGCGACAGTATTAATTCGCGAAGCATGGAAACAGTGCGCGTACTACGACGAGCCATAGCAACGAAATATTCAGCACCAAACGGCGAACATGTGGCCATTTTTGTATTATCTCGTTTCGATAACCTTTTCCACGTGTATAATACGATATCGCTGAAGGTGGACGCAGCTGTAGAAAAATTCACGCTTTATCACCTGCTGGACCTATTTGCCCGGCTAACGAACCAATTCTATCATAATTTTGATTTGCTATCGAACTATTTTCCATACACCGTCAAGAATCACAACGATTTTCTATGGGGTAATCCAATATTTATCGTTCCGTCGCTGTCAACTACGCCCCACAAAATGTGTCGCTGGGTAGATGAAAGGATTCTCCTTGGTCCGTTATTACGCGCCATAAGAAAACCGATAGGATATGTGCAATTGTTCACATCCAGCAACACCAGATATTTTACGTTTGGAGTCAAACGCAATAATAATTCATCGTCGCAGCCGGAGGAAGAAGGTGAATATAGACTGTTGTTGATCACGCCATATCGAATAGTTTCGAATACCCTGTACTGTCACGTACAATGTGTAATATTCGTTTGATGAAATAAATAAATACCAAAGTGACATAGTCTTTTTTTGGGGTGATAGTGGTGGTGGTGGTGGTGGTGAAGAAACAACAGAAAAATAAAAATTATAAAATCAATTTATTCATATCGACCGAAACGTTATATGTATCGTCGATGGCACTGTAATATCGAGTGAATTCCTCGTGAAATGCATCGGTCAATTGTTTAGCTGCACCGAAAGGTTGTCCGTACCTATTTAAGGAATCTATTATCAAATCGGCCGGTACTCGAGCGTAACATCCATCTTGCGCTTCGATCTGAACGGTATCTTTCCATTTGTAATAGGGATTCGTTTGGATTAGCCATTGCTTCCGCCATGCCGCCGGTAAACTGGGTAATTTTTTTACGTCAATATTCACTGGTTTGTTGATGTCCTCCACGTATCGAAACCAAGAATAGAACATACTGATACTTAGCAAACCTTGTTTTATGGCGTCGTCGTGTAAGCCTGATGACACGTAAATTTTCGTTTCTCGATTGAAGAACACGAACGGTAAGGATCCTTCGTTGTTGATAACACTATTGGTCACAAGTTTGGATTTGTTGTGGAAACAATATTTATAGATGGCTTCTCGTTCTTTACTGTTGAAATATCGGAACTGGGCAACTTCGGGTTCGGTGATGTTGTCGTGCCAAAAATCGACTTTGATGTGAAGAATACGCTCGACCACGGCCGAATCGTACGGACACGATGGTGGATCGTTACACGTGTACCACAACTTCGATAGGGCGTAGATGGCTGCGAACACGTTGCCCACGTTATTTCTATACTCGATTTTACTTTCCGATATGACTTTCTTGAAGCCGCTCGTGAACGTCGCAATCTCGTCCTGAACCAACATCATGTTCGTCACGTACATCAGCATGGCCGGTTGGTTTTCCTTGTTCGTGTCCGTCGGTTCTTTTGCCGAAGCCGAAGTACGGTCGTACTCTCGCAATATGTCGAGCAATTTAGTTTTACCTCCGTGCCTATGACCGCAAACTATGGTACACAACTTGGACCATTGTCCGGGAAATTCGATGCTTAGAATCAACTTTAGCATTAAATCTAACGTACCGAAATCGAACGAACATAAATAGAATAGGTAGGTTAACGTGAGTAATACATAATCGTATTTCACTTCTTCGGAATTTTGTTGTAAATAGTAATTGGCTCGTTTGTATCGATTCGGATAAGATAGGACGTAACGTTTCAATATGTCGTCACGGCGTTCGTTTCGTGATCCCACGTAAAAAGCGTACGGTAAAAGAATTTCCGCTTGCTCGTACAACCACCGTATCACGTCGTATCGCCCGTTTTCTATCCAACTCAGTATACTGGCCGGTAGGACGGATCGACGGTTCGAGCGACGCCGACGGCGACCTAATCCCCAGATGAACGACGACGACGACTCTTCCTCTCCGGTGTTTCCACTTTTATCGTTATCGCGTTCGTCCCCGTTATCGTCGTCGTTGTCGTCGTCACTATTCACAGCCTGTATCAAATCGGCGAACGATGGAATATCGAACACCGTCCATTTCGGTAAACGTTTATACATGTGAACTGTCACTATGAAACATATCAACTTTAATCGGAACGGTAACGATTTTTTGTTTCGTACCGCGCATACGGCGATATTAGTCATCGTACGCGAATCGAATTCTTTCATGATTTTGGCGAAAGTCGTACGTAAACTTGACAATATCGCTAAAGATTTCACTTTGGATTGCATCATATGTTTATTGGACGAGAGTTTCTTCTGATTAGTATTATTATTATTATTATTATCGTCGTCGGTATATTGCGGGTGGAGAGTAGTCGACGATCCTTCTCATACGGCATAATCACGATATAAATAGTCTTCTTTGCTATCTACGTTATCGTTATCGTTTTCTTCGTTGTCGCGTAACGCTGAAGACATACGCCGACAAAAGTCCGAGCCGAGCGTATCTATCCCGGTAGCTGTCGTATGTTTCGGCCGAGACGAATCGTGACCAACGGTAGTGCTAGCAGCAGCAGCAGCAGCAGCAGCAGCAGCAGTAGTAGTAGTAGTAGTAGACGCGGAAAATTGTCTTTTCTTCGTAAGCCATTTTAATCGGGTGCGAACGTCTACGATTCCCCGGATGGCTGCGATGTCACGACACAAGTCACCTTTGGTATATATCTGATTGGAGTAATTACGTTCGACGTTATTGAGCAGAGGTAAAATCGTAGTGGATGTGGTTTGACGAGAACGAAGATATTCGTTTCTTCGTATCGGTGGAACGTAAGTGGGATGACTCGATCGTTTCTCGAAAGTCGTCCATCCCAATTGTATCGATGATCGCCTATCGAAAATCGCGTGCACCACTTGACTAACGTCCAGTTCTTCGCTAGTCACTATTTTAGCGTTGATCGCTTTGACGACGATACTTTTACGATGCAATTGATTCTGGCGAAATTTCTTATATGTTCGTTCTGTCTGGAGTTTGACGATGACAATGATGATGATGATGATTCGGTGAAGATCCCGTCTAGGAATACTTCGATATCTTTGTGCGGTTTCTTACCGAGCAGGTCTACACACATCCTGTAATCTTTGATATTCAACGAAATATGACCGGCTGTTTTCGAATCGAAAAAATCTCGTACGTCGTTGTTCTCTTCGATAACCAACGGTACTACCGGCTGCGTCATGACGAATCGCAAAGACGACCGATCGATGTCCGCTTCCATGTCTATCAGAGCACGCATTCCGTCCACCACGGTATCGTAGATCGACACGTCCGCCCGTCCCACTTCTTTTATCGGATATTCTCGCATCAACAACGATTGCGAACCGCCACAAGTGATCTCTCTGAGTTTCAGCACCACGTTAAAGTAAGCCGGAGTTTTTATTTCGTCGTATACGTGATTGGTCCTATACAAGTAATTTCTACCGTGTTTCTGGTCGAACGGTTTGGCATTGAAGATATCTTGCAAAGCGGATTGACTACAACCGATTTTGTCGGTAATAGTTTTGTATGCCGTGTGCACGTTAACGAATTCTGTGCCGTTATACATGTACGGTATGCCGTTCAACGTAAACGGACGCCAATAGTATTTTTTGAACATCGTCAACAGATCTCTATTGACCGTCGTCATTTTTTTGGATTTTTTCGCGTTCTTTTTCTTATCGTTCTGTGGTGGACATTTTCGTTTTCTGCTACTGCTATCGGTCACATTCGAATTCAGTTCTTCGGTCCTGTTTCCGCTAAAACTGTTGAAATTTCCGAAGGTGTCGTTAGCATCGCCGGCCGAATTATTCGATGTCGTCGTAGCACCATCCTTGTCGACGTACAAATAACGAGGAAAATGTGTTTTGAACAATTCGGCCGGTGCCCACAGCGACAACGGATCTCTAGAATTCGCCGTGAATTTGACACAGGCGAATTGGATCACGAACGATATCATAGCGGTGCTGTCGCTAAATTCTGACATCAATTTGTTCATCGTATCTTCCGGTATATAATTATAGTAATATAGGTAGGCTTGCAACTGTGTCGGATGTATGGATGTTTCGTGATGATACATTAAGGACGCACAAAACGAAAACACGTTGTAATTGGTATGTTTCAATTT